>JAVIWB010001096.1:0-600000 GCA_031893035.1 Dermolepida albohirtum
GGTTAATATTATATATTTAAATGTTCAACAAATGACACACTAACAACGTTGTGAGGTCTAATACAGAGAAGGTAGGAAGCATATTTTAAATGCAGAGGTTATTACTGCATTTTAACAATGCCCCTTAGACTACTGCTTCTAGTATTACTGATTCTTACCTCGTTTATAACTGTAAAATTATTGGGTCTGGGAAAAAGTTCGTGGCGTTTTTTCAGTAAAATTCAACTGGTCCCCGCATGGCGCGTGGACGAATTCATTTAAACCGAATATGCTCCATTATTATCGACAATGTTTCGCCATTTTTTTGGTAGATAACATCGGTGAAAAACTTCTGTGGTTTCTGGTCGAAAAACTGAATCAAGTAGTTTTCACAGGCTTCTTTTGAAACCAACTTAATTCCATTGAGAGAGTTCTGCAGAGATCGAAACAGATGATAGTCAGAGGGTGCTATATCCGGACTGTAAGGTGGGTGCATCAAAACTTCCCAACCAAACTCTCTCAATTTTTGACGGGTCATCAAAGAAGTGTGTGGTCGGGCGTTGTCATGATGGAAGACAACACCTTTCCTATTAATCAATTCGGGCCGTTTTCTTTCAATCGCCTGGCGTAATCTCTCTAGTTGTGCACAGTAGAGTTGAGAATCAATCGTCTGACCAGTTGGAAGTAGCTCGTAGTGGACGATTCCCCTCCAGTCCCACCATACACACAGCATCACTTTTTTTGGCGTCAATGTTGGCTTAGCGAACGCTTGTGACGGCTCACCATCCTTTATCTACGATCTTTTACGCTTCCGATTATCGTACGTAATCCATTTTTCATCTCCGGTTATTAAAAGTTTCAGAAACGGCTCGATTTCATTCCGTTTCAGCAGCGCATCGCAGATGTTAATTCGGTCAATCATGTTTTTCACGCTCAACTCATGAGGAACCCATACGTCAAGCTTTTTTTTGTAACCAGCTTTGTGTAAATGGTTCAAAACAGTTTTGTGGTCAATGCCTAGCTTCATGCCAATATCGACACTGCTGATATGCTTATCTTGTTGGACTTTTTCAAGAATTTCATCAGATTTTTCAGTGATTGGACGACCGGAGCGTAACTCATCTTTCACATTGAAATTTCCAGAACGAAAGCGAGCGAACCATTTCCGCGCAACAGATTTCGATAAAGTACCTTCACCGTACACAGCACAAATTTTATCACAAGCCTGCGCAGCGTTCTCTCCCCTTATCATAATAATATTGCAGAATATAGCGAAATTTCTCATTATTCTTCTCCATTTTCAAGTGCGAATAACTTTCCAACCACTGCACCGATTACAATGTTTCTACGCTCAAACTAACGTTCGGAAGGTCATCTAAAAAACGAGCCCTCGGTGGTGTCGCTGTGACTTGTTGTTCTTTAGTTATCGGCAACCAATGCCATCTATCGGGAAAAACGCCACGAACTTTTTCCCAGACCCAATATAATGCGCTCTTTACTTTATGTATCGACAAATAATAGGCAAAAGAACGTTGATATCGTGATATTGACTGTTATAAATAACAAGTAGAATAGGCGATTTTATAGGCGAAACATGTGTCGCCTATAACCTAGTGTCGGACATTCGAATAAACATCGATGTCGACGTATCGCTTGGAAAGGAGTTTGTTTTCAAACGTTGTTGGGTGTAGTCCTACATAATAAGCCCGCGGAGATAAGGAAGTAATGAATATTACTACATTTCCTGCTCCTTAATATACAGGAGGTCATATTCTATGTGTTGCATGTCATGTATTGTAGGTCGCGACGTTTTCAATTGTAAAAACATATGAAAGCCAAACTTCATCAAGTAAGCTGAATACATCAAGATTGTGCATGTTGTCATTTTAAAGTTGTGCGTGTGCAGTATTCTTTAACTTGTATTATATCTTAAATTCGCGAATATTCGTTAGATTTAGAATGTCTCTTCTTTACACAAGAACATTTCTATCTTTTCGCAGACGTTTCAGTAAAACGACACTGGAGGGATTGTGAAAGTGCTTGTGATACAATTCTACGCCAATTTCTTATGTGAATCTCATAAATCAATAGGTAAATAACAGAAAATTTGTTTGTGATCGCGCCTTAATTTTGACTTCGCATCGTACGCCACCAGTTTCCCAATAAAACCATCTACTTTAGCGATATACAACTGCATCCGCTGACTTGAAAGGCTTCCAAGAAACCTTTTATATAATATCTAACACTTTACACACGTCTAATATTTATGGCCAATGCTGTATATGCCTGGTTGTTCATTTATATGTTAAATACCTATCACAACATTATTACACCGCCGTTCAATTTTAACATATTTACGAAAGTATAACAATGGAGGCATTCGCAAATGGCACATGTTTCTCCTTAATCTTTTTATTACAGTAATGTCCGTCTTACATAATTTTGTTCTTAATACACTTCGCACGATTTATCTGTTTGGCCTATATACTATAGAGACTCGAATCGTAGAAAACATGTGCATTTGCATTACTTCTACGTTCAATGAGACTCGGTAAAATCGTATAGTATGCGCGTAATGGTCAGCTTTGGAGTGCAATTAGAAGGTGATAAATTGCTGATTTTGAGAACTTTCAACATTTACACCGGGCCCGAGGGTGATTGCAAAGTGTGTCTTTCTTTTCATGCCGGCGTGATAATTGATAGCTTAAAAAAATACCGTACAGTAAGTATTGAGTAATAGGTATTAATTATTACTTCGTCGTCTGTCGATTGCTTTTAATGATTTCCAATATGTTTCGATACTCAAGCTGAAAATGTTTCCGTTCTAAGCTTGTAATTAAGTCTAGCTGTAAATTTAAATCATCTTAATAAGTACGAATTTATAAATCTGTAATACATCGTAGTAATTGTGTATTATACAAGGGTAGCCGTTTATATTTCGGTAACTGTTAGCGTTACCTAGTGTTGCAGCACTGTTAGTGTTGACAATATACATATTTACCTTGACGGTTTTATTATCCGGTCGCTATTTCTATTGCCAACAGTAACACGAAAATTTTATTTCAGTGCAAAAATGGAATTAACTCGCGAACATTTTCGTGCAATTATTTTTCATAACTTTCGGCGTGGATTATCTCAACGAGAATGCATCGACGAGTTGAATTCTTTATATGGTGATGAAGCACCATCGAAAACTGCAGTATATCGTTGGTATAGTGAATTCAAATTTGGACGGCGTTCTTTGGACGATGTATTCGGTCTGTTTTGTTAATCGTTTGTCTTTGAATATTGATAAATGTTTTGTTAGGTCTTTTACCAGAAAATTAACACACTTTCCTTCTTCTTGTTCTATAAATGAACACATACTTTTGAACATTATTGCCAAATCTAGGAATATTTATTGATGATTGCTTGAATTTCAATTTGCTTGTTAAACATATGTGTCTCTCAGCGGTTAAAACACTAGGATTTATTCTATGGTGTAGCAGATTCTTCAGTAACTCTGATCAACTGAAAACATTATATTTTGCCTTTGTTCGAAGTAGACTTGAATGTGAATCTATTATTTGGAATTCTTTTTACGATACCCAAAAATTTGCTGCGAAAAAAGTTCAACGTAGAACTTTAAATTTTTTGTGGTACAAAACTAGTATTTATCCGGATAGAGGCATTGGAAGTATTTCTTTATTGGAACAATATAGCATTCAATCTTTATTGGGTCGAAGAAAGCAACATAGTGCACTCTCTTTGTATAAATTAGTCAGTGGTTAGTTTGACTGTCCTGACGTGCTTTCTGCAATTAATATTAAAATTTCACCCACGACCTCTCGACAGTTTTCTACATTTGTTCATCGGACGAAGTTGAGAAATATTTTTTGGAGATTCCTATTAATCCATATGATACAGATACTGGAGGTCGACATTGAAGTTGTACTGGAGTATTTTTGGCATTTGGTTTTATGGTTTTTTTTTAGTATTTTTAGTAGATAATAATATTTTTTCTGATTTTATTGAATATTTATAGAGGGTAATTACTTTTTTTATATATGTACTTTGTATTATCTTCTGTTTTGTCCTGGGATTCACCTGTTGAGCAATAAATTATATTACTATTATCCACGCATCACTGACATGGTATCCTAAAGTACTCGGAGAATAGTTGAACCTTACTGATCACACAGTGCCGTACGAAATCAAATTTTATTCTTTCTGAATGACACACAGTCTGTCGCAGAGAAAACCAAACTTTTTTTAAATTAAAACAAAAGCTTATTATTGGTAAAATTCATTTATTTTATTCAAAGTAAATCGCGTTCGGCTTCAATACAAAGTTTTGCACGGTCAATTAACATGTCGAATGAATTTTGATGTTCATGCCTTTTTAATGGTTTCGACGTCGACATAACGCTGCTCTTTCTTCGGCAAATGTAATTTGGAGAATAGACAGAAATCACAGGGGGCAAAATCCGGTGAATGCTTGATGGTAAAATGCCATTTGTAGTCAGAAAATCAGTGATAAGCTTCGAGCGATGAGATGGTGCATTATCATGTAACAAACGCCAGTCACCGTTTTCACGATATTGAGGGCGCACACGATGAATGCACGCCAAAAGACGTTTCAAAAGATAATATACAAGTTTACCGAGTTTAAGAAACAGAAGTTGATATTTACTCTTTGTTCAAAATACGTATAAATATGTTTACTTTATGCGGAATTTCTCTGTTTCTAATGATGCAAATGTCATGATATTTTGACACAACATTGGTGAAAGATCTACCTTACCGACGCATATTTTTTTTAATAGATGGCGCTAGTAAGATTTACTATTTTAAAAAAGTTCTTCTGCGGCAGATTGTGTCTACTACTACCTTCGCATCACTGACATGGTGTCCCGTCGTACTCGGAGAATAGTTGAACTTTACTCATCACACACTGCCGTAGGAAATCAAATATTATTCTTCCTGAACGACCCGCGTATTTACAATTTTCTACTTAATTTAAAAAAAAATTATGCGAGAATTTGAATGTTTCTAATACAACAAACACCAATTGTACATCGCGGAGGATAAGCTCAAAACGATTTCATATTACAATCAATAGGGAACGATGTTTTTGTTAAGTTCCTTCCTTTTTTTCTTTTTATATGTTTGACGTGTCTGACGAGCAATTGAGAATTTTATCTGAACACGAGAAATACGGTTAAAATCCGGAAATATTTCATACAAGTATGCACTTGACCTTTTTTTATCATACACACACATGCACGCACACACACACGCGATGGTGTTATTTTTAATAATTCACAAGTTCGAAAAAAATATTGTCCGAATTCATAAACATAATGAAATCTATAAATCAAGGAGAATAAAATATAGTGATTGCACAACTTGTTATTCCAATATATCGATTCCATGGGATCTAATAAATATAAATTAAAATTACCATCTCTCCTAACAAATATTTACTTAAAATTGTTTAAGAGCGTAATAGAGAGAGAGAGGGAGAGAGAAAGAGTGTAAGAGAGACGGTCGCAATATAAATACTAGTAAACCTAAATTCCAAACTGAAATATCATTACAGATTAACAGTAAATAATATAAATGTTGACTTAACTGTTCGCTTCTAAGATATTTATACGATCATAACTTTTTATTTTCCTCTTCATCTTAACCTATCAGAATACAACACACTGACTGGAAGATTACAAGCTTGTTCATAATGAAATGAAGGTGTAATCCGGCGTGTATATTTCTCGAATACATTTTTTTAAAGATTTAATTTTTATGATCAGCTCCTATATAATACTTTCTTGCCTTTTCGACTATAAATTATATACAGAATTTTTATATTAATTCGTATTTTACACGCTCGGGAAGAATTATTAGTTGTGGCACTAAAATATGTTAGAGTACTGGCTGCCGAAATATGCCGGGCTTCATCGGCATCGTCGCTTCTATTTTTATAAAATGGAATTCGAAAACATCAATTCTTGGACATAAAAATCTTTTTGGAATTCCTGTTCGACCGTAAATTACATATGAATTATTGGTTTTTTTGGAAAGAGTCCTTCTTTTTTCTACATTCGTTTATGTGTGTATGTTTTCTCAAACACGTGTTATTTTATTAAATGGAAATTTTTACGATAAAAGCTGTAATTAATTTTAATATAAACACAGATTTGGGAAACCTAATAATCGTTAATTAAAAAGCGATTCGTTATTTATTTTCATTTTTTAAAAATTTTCTTGTTCTGTGTTAATTATGTTTAAGAATTGAAGATTGATATTTACACAAACTGGTTGGTTGGTTATAATTGTATATTAGCAATAAATAAACTGAAATAAAACATTTTCTTTATTCTTTTTTTTAGAAGAGCAGTGATCGCGTATTCGTTTCCTTTTGACCTCGCGAATTTGGTTATTCTATCGAGTTGTCGGAAAAGTGTTAATGTACTTTTTCTATGTACGTGGGCAAGGTGAAAAGTTCTCGGCCTGACAATGAAAGACTGCAATTTAAATTTAAAAAATGATTTTATTTTTCTACATAATCTCCCTTGAGTTCAACACACTTGGTCCAGCGTTTTTCTAACATCAACATTCCTTGCCGGAACTGAGAGTCTGGAAGGCTGTCAAAATATTCTTCTACGGTCCTTCAACTTCTTCGTTGGATTGGAATCGCTTTCCAGACATAATTTTTTTCAAATTTGGGAATAGATGGAAGTCTGAGAGTGCAAATCAGGAGAATAGGGAGGACGACCGGGCAAATCGTACTCCAAATCCCGCAATTTTCCCATCGCCAACGCACACTTGTGTGCGGGTGCGTTGTCCTGATGAAAAATGATTTTTTTCTGCTTCAAACCAGGTTTCTTCTCGCTAATTTTGGCATGCAGCTGGTCAAGAAGGTTAGAGTAATATGCGCCTGTAATTGTTCTGCCTTTTTCAAGGTAATCAATTAACAAGATTCCTTTTGTATCCCAAAAGACGCTGGCCATGACTTTTCCGGCAGATGCGATCGGTTTCGCTTTCTTTGGCGCTGAAACACCGGCTTCCACCCACTGCTTCGACTGCTGTTTCGTTTTTGGCGTGTAGTGGTGGACCCATGTCTCATCCATGGTGACAAAATCGGTCGGATTCTTGTTAAATCGGTCCAAACAATGCTCCGAAAATCGTTAGCGCATTTGGTTTTAATCGACATTCAGCAAATGCGGCACCCATCTTGCGCAGAGCTTTCTCATATCTAATTCTTTGTGCAAAATGTTTCGCACCCTTTATTCCGATATCCCCACAGACTCAGCTATCTCACTCACTTTCACTCGCCTATCGTCCAACACAATATCATGTACTTTTTCGATGATTTCTGGTGTGGTTGCGGTTTTTGGCCGTCCTTCACGTGGGTAACCTTCGAGGGACGTACGACAACGTTTAAATTCAGCTGCCCACTTTTTAACGGTTGACATCGAAGGAGCATAGTCCCCGTACACTTTTGTCAACTTCGGATGAATTTCGGGGTTAAACCATCCAAAACAAAGAATTTTATAACAGCACGATATTCACGTTTATCCATTTCAAAAAATAACACGCACGACGTCTACTACAAAAATTCTTGCAAACAAACTACTTGAGACAGCAAGTTGAAAGTTTTCATATGAACTAAAGACACATGCAGCCACGCAGGAAACATAAATTTCTGTTAATTGTAACGCCATCTCTGTATCAGGACGAGAACTTTTCACCTTGCCCACGTACACTACCGTCCTAATATGGACACTCAAATTTTAAAAAAGGGAAAACAGTTAAACTAATTTACGTCAATTTTTAAAATTTTTATTACATTAACAACAAATGACGTTGGTGTTCCTCAAGGATCAATATTAGGTACACTGCTTTTTATAATATATGTAAATGAAATGCCAAGTATTGTTCAAAAATGTAAATTGGTATTATATGCGGATGATACTTTAATATACGCAGAAGGAGAATCTGAAAGTGAAAGAGATTTTGAAATTAATAACAAAATAATAGAAAAAGGTGAAAAAATTATATATCTCGGGTTCATAATTGATAAAGAATTAAAACTTAAAGATCATATTGATTAAATCTGCAAAAAAATAGTAAAAAAATTGGGTTTTTTTAAAAGGATAAGAAAAAAACTTTCAATAACAACCGCAGTAAATATATATAACACCATTATTAAACCCCACTTTGAATTTTGTTCAACTATAGTATATACGTGCTGCCTAGAACCACAAATTGAGAGAATGCAGAAACTACAAAACAAAGCCATGAAATGTATTTTAAAATGCAACCGTTATACACCTATATCAGCAATGCTTAATTCACTACAATGGTTAAATATTAAACAGAAGTTAGAAATGAATACCATATGCTTTGTGCAGAAAATCCGTTAACTTTCCCCTCACGGCCTATTGGTCTGCATTTCTTATTACGCATACTAGCGCTAGTGAACAGAAAGTTAGCCCTGTACTTTTGTGCGTATTCGTGATTTCATATTATCAATTTATTTTGCTATAAAAATAAATTTTGTTTGTATTGTAAAAAAAGGAAATGCATGAGGACTATCATTTCAGTATTAAGTTTGAATATTACAAAGCACAAAAAAAGATTTTGCGGATTATTCAACCAAATTAGTGCAAAATCCTTTACATGTTCTGGCGAATAAGTCGCGTTCAATTCATAACTGCAGATTTGGAAATGCAGATTATTCAATATACATAATGTATGTACATACTGTAAATACCGTACATTCATATATTAAAAGAACTTTTTTCTCGTTGTTCATCATTTCGCCAGAACCCCAGCCAGCCAGTCGGCCGTCCAAGCCGCACTAAGCGAACAATTCTCGCATCATCATCATTATCAACACGATCATCAACATCGTCGTCGGGAATAAAATTAAAAATCCGCATCATCCATCCATTGAATAATATCCCCAACACAGCAAGTCAACAAACTCGTACGCCTCCATACGTTCTGGTTATTGCAGATTAGCGATTAATAACTCCAGATGAAGCGCGCGATGCAGCTTCCACAGTCGCCTCGTTCCCCTCCTCCACGTTACGTTCTCCTTGCAGAGTGAGGGCGAATGCGAATGGTGCGGGCTCATTATGCCATGGGAAAATTGTTTCGGAACATACGGAAAATTAAATAGCAGTGATGCCGAAGACAGGCACGCATTTGTAGGTTCACGTATGCACTTTCTCTTGTTCTGTTTTATGTATGAATGCATGTATGTATGTAGGTAAATATGTGGGTATGTATACACGCAGGTATGGGTTAGTCTCATGAGTATGCCCAACCCCCCCATATATATTATATCCAAAGGACAGAATTTTTTCTTTCGGTAATTCCCGTATTTACGTGGGTGGAGATTTAGCATGGGAAAAGAAAATTTGCGAACGTGAACAAATTATGTGAAAGGAACTGTGACATAGTTACAAATAAGAGAAATCTTCGCCAAGTTTCTGGAAGAATTTTTAAACGATCTGATTCTCAAGTTAGCTTCATATATATCTATGTTTTGTTTGTATATCAGGTTTACTTATGAATATAACTTTACGAGTAATAAATACTGTTTATAATTATGTGCTTTGACGATGTGAAATACTCATACTTTTACTACCTTTTACATCGTATATATGTTGCTAAAATTTACTTCCCTCTGGTGAGTTTCGAAGCCATATTCTCAAGTTTACCGGTGTCTAAACCATCCGTTCATAGAGAACAGCGATTTTCGAATCTCTTAGCGTTCCGCAAATTGCATTGCGGAAATGGGTTTAAATAAAATCCACAAGTTATAATTGTCTATAATTATGCGCTTTTACAATGTGAAATTAAAGAATTCTTTTCTTTAATTTTCTTTTTAATGTCACATCTTGTAAGCGCATAATTGTACGCAATTATAACCTACTGTGGTGTCCATTTAATATCTACAAGTTCTCATATATCACTGCTCTCTATGGTCCAACGATTTATATACATGTTCAGTAAGCTCGAGATCATGCATTCGAATCTCATCAGAGAGCAGTAAAAAATTTATCCATAAAAATTTCTGCAACATATCTACGATATACAGTGCAAAGAAACTAGAATTTTTCAATAAATACCACGTATATTTAGACCATCTCATATTTCTGCTATCTATTAAATTAATAGTACTATGACACTATGAGAACACTGCGTTCAAAAGAAACCAAACTAGCGCCCCTGTTGCATCCATTTATTATTGAAAACAACGGAATTTTTTCATAAATGGCAAACATAAGGCTGAATATGTGGATTTCGAATAGCCTCCTTGAGTATAAAAGAACTCCAAGATACTGAGGAGTCATACTTGGCGGACGTTTTTCTTCAAATGTTACTATATTGATTAGTAGACAGATCATAATGGTCATAAATCCTTTGAATGCTTTCTACAATCTGGAGTTCCACAAGGCTTACATTTAGGCCATCTCCTAATTGTGCCATTTCTCAATTCTATTCGTCTTTATTTTCTAGTATCTAGATACACATATGAATAGTTCGAACTCCATCTACAACGTAATCTGAAATGGTATTCTGCTTACAAATAGTGATTTAATATCATTGCGTGTCTTACACAAGAAAAAGGCCTAATTGTGATTGACTCCAGATATTTTATACATGATTCAATTTTTTAATAAAATCGATAGCGTAAAGGACTATTTTCTTGGATTTTCCTATTGCTTCTCATATCTATAGCATTTATGTCACTGCATCTGATATTGGCCTTCGTTTCACATACCCGCAAATTCATTAGTTGTTCTCTGAATCTATATATTATACATCAGTACATTGGAAAATGCTGTACTCCTTTGACCGCCTTATATCTATCTGAAGCATAAATTGAAAGGAAGCAATGCTTTATTTGGCAATATTTATCTTTTAAAATTGATGGTGTGAAACCGGAACGTAATACTTACTATGAGTCACTGCAAAAAAGAGATGGTATGTAACATCGTTTATATAGCTACTCTTGAAGTCAGATTCATGTGGAGAGCTGCTCACGGTTTTGTTGATTTTCGATTTTCGATTTTCTGCATCAGCTTTCACGAGCTCCATATATCCTGTCGTTTTCCCCATCTTCAACCTATCTCTAAAACCAACTCTTTCCAAGGTTGTCCACTTATAAAGATGTGTCGCATCGTTACCTTATTTTGCAAATATGTGCAATTCAATTCCTTTAGTTAATCATTACCTTCTTTAATACAATTAACTCTATATATAATTTATCATTTACAATACTTTATTTTTTTAAATAAATATTTGTTAATGCACATGTATATTGTTCAATTTGTTCTGTAATTGGTTTTCCCTTTTGACATTAAAGAGTTTTTGTTATCACTTTTCCCAAACTACAGAAAAACTAAAATAAGGAACAATATAATTCAGAAATTATGAGGAACAATGTGAGGTTCTCCAGCTCCTGCTTTACGAGTCCCAGTTCTAGGATTTGCATTCTTAGCAATCGAGCATTACGCTCCTGTATGGTTTAGTAATCTTATGAGAAAAGTGGACGTATGTACAACCAAATACGATGAGGAAAATAGCGTGGGTAATGAAAACAACATCAATCCAAAGCTTCCAGTATTGGGTGAAATCGTTTGCGCCCATCGCAACATAACTAATGCCTCAATCAGATAATATAAAAGATGTAAGAAGAAGATATAATGCAATAATAATCTACTACACCACCAATTAGTAATCAATTAAAATTAACATTTCCTGCTATCTCATGTTGATTTTTATAAATTTTCCATCGTAAAACGCTTAATTGTATATTAATATGTTATTGTAAACATTAGTAGCCAATGCTTTAGATCAATGGTGATCAACTTTTTAGCCAGCGGACAAAATATGGAATAAGTGCTATGTTTCAAGCGCTTTACATTTTGGTAAAGTTTTGTATCTCAGAAGTGAACTGGCAGATCATAAAGCCTTGCTTGACAGGCGACGGATTGCCTGGCGGGCTTTAGGTTGACCTCTGCTGTCTTAGATAATTTTAGTATAGTCACTACCCAGACGCAATAATGAACTAAATATTCAGAGCGCAGCACAAGAATTTGCCTTGTATTATCCAAAATTCACGTAAAACCTTGAACTATAGCAGAATAAAAATCAAGCATGATTGGTGTGCTCGCTTTTTTACAAATGAGACAATCTTTCATCATCTCATTGCGATTGTCGTCATTCAGATTGATACCCACATTCTGAAGAGTTGCCCCAAGGAACTGTGAGGGCAATATAAAATATTTGCAGTGCGTGACTCCGCAGTTAATATAGTATGTAGAAAAAGTAGATGTTTATAATCTTTATTTTCTATTTTCCTTTATAATTTAGATTTTTTTATTACATGTACAGGTTGTGAAAAAGGCAATATATGCCTCTTGTCACACGTAAATATCAATACTACCTTCTAAGGCGAATTCGATGCGTTCCTACTACCAAACATGTAGCACTAGTAATGTGAAAAGACCTGCTTGAAAAGGTAGTATTGATGTTAGCTGTGACTATAGGAGACATTATTTTTTTCCACAAACTGCACATACTTTATTGTGTATTATATCTAGAAAATATCTAATTTATCAAAAAGGCCTTACTCTGAACAAATAAATGAAAGTTGAAATTAAAGAATAGTTTAAATACATATTTTGTAGATATGTAATCCATAATTGGTACAACAAAACAAAAACGTAAAGAGCTTATTAATGCACTTACAAATAATTTAATAGTCTTTTATATGTTTAACGACCCCATTTAATTGTACGTATAATTTCGTTTTATTAACATCAAATACCAGGAGTTTATATGTTCCTTTCTTTCTTTTTTAACTTGATTATTACTAACAGCGACTTATCGCTCTTGCCGAGATTCGGAAAAAATGAGAAGCTTAACTACCAAGGCTTATTTATAATCAAGATAATATTACCGTGGTCCTTTATTACTTTTTACACATTATGTTTAACTACCTACCTATGGCTGTTTCTTGGAATGATTAATTGCAATCTTAAAATGAGAAATTATTAAGTTTGCATTTAAAGTACATTTACTGCAATTGTTTTTTGTTTTGGAGGGAAGAAGGGGGTAAAAGGGGCTAACGTACATATGGAAATGATAACTATTATGAACTTCACTATTATTATTTACGTAATCTGCAACTAATAGTGAAGGTTTAGTCTAAAAACAAAGAAACAGGCGTGAACTGCAATAATTGAAAATTAAAAATCAAAGACACAAATATTACCCATGATATTTACGCTACTACAAGCGAATAATATAATAAAGAAGCACCAATTATACCAGCTTTGAAATAGTATGTAATTTTCAATACAGAAGAAAACAAACAAAATATTAATAATAATTGCAAGGAGGGAATAAATGAAATTCATTATTGTTAGAGAAACACTGACGACTTGAGGATGCAATAGGAAGAAATTAAAATTAATAAAAAATTAATTAATATAAACAAAATCGTACGAGAAATGCGTAAAATTTATTTAATTTTAGTACTTTTTCCAATTTTTCAGAAATAAAACAAAAACAGACAAATATTGCGAATAGAAAATATTTATTTGTGCTTTATAGGATATTACAGTAATATTTTATTAATCTTCTTTGGTTTAATCACTTAGGGTTGATATATAACCCCTCTCCACATTAATTTTCGTTTTCTGTATACGTATTTCGACAATTAAGTTGTCACCATCACCAGATAATTAAACAGTGCCGCACCTGGAAAACTACGGCAAAAACCCGCACGAAACAAATTCCTTACACGATCCGTACTCTCGTGTGTGCTTTAGCTTTCGGCGGTTCAGATCATGTATTATTTACAAGCAGATTAAGGGAATAATTTAGTAATTTTCGACAAAATAGATTACTTTCACAGAGTGAAAAACTTAATCTCAGAAGGTTGATGAATCTAAGAAAATTCGTTACCTAAAATGATTAAAGACACTAGTGAGGCGTTAAAAAATATCCAAGGTTAATAAGTCAAGTGCGAGTAATCCCATGATCTTGAGAATGCATTGTTTGCCAAAGATACACAAACCAGGTAATTCGATTGTCAATAGGAATCCGGTATAAAGAACACATATCTTGTGAATCAAGTTTAATCGGCCTGAGAAATCTAGTGTGGCGAAACACGTGCTGCAAAATAATAATAGTGTGACCGCGGATACATTTAATCAAAAATATTAAAATAAATGGTGGCGGAGGTGTACTTTATTATAAGTGTTAGTTTTAAGACTAGAAAACATTTTAAATTGAGTGCGAAACAAATGAGTGTGTGTTTGGTTTTTATCGTGGAAAGTTGTGTGGAGTTATTCTGTGCGATTAATTAATCTGCGCACAATGACAACTTAGTTGTTGAAGCACGTATACAGAATACGAACATTTATGTTGGGTTTTATTTACTTTTTGAGTACTTGAATTAAAATTTACCCAACGAAACTATTTGAAAATAATGAGTTTTTTTTCTTGTAATATTTTTTCAAAAAAAAATCCTGATTACATTTTAAAACTGCTCGTACTATTTAAAAAAAATGCAAACATTATGGTTAATCTAAAATATTAAATATGCATATGCATTCGCTTCTTTTTTCCAACGAATTAATTGTAAAAAATGCGGACGGTCTATGCTTTTAAAAAATTATTGCCCCCACGAAAATAAAAAATAATAAAAAAAACGCCGACACAACGTTTTACATATATGATTACTTCGTTCTGTTTCATTAAATTTAAAAATCACATTGAATTTTCGTCTGCAACTGCTGGAATACAACACAATGACTCTCAGTGTGTGGCAGGGCAGGCAGTCGTCCGTCCACCGAGAATATAAATATATGATGGGGGGTTGACGGAATCGGCGGGGGGCCGCATCGGCCGGCGCTAGGGAACGTAGATGGGGGTTATTCCTCTCTCCGGCGTTCGTTTGGACACATTTTTTTAAATGAAATATCGGTGATATAGATGTGCCACTGCTGTTGCGACTGCTAGCTACTGCCGCCACCCTGGACTCCACTCGTTCACTCATTCCCCCCGGCTTCCATTCCTCTCGATATGAAACGCAAAAATAATTAAACATTTTTCAGGCATGCGGAAAAAGTTTGACAGACAAATAAAAATAGCCATTTGAAATATGAGTATAGGAAAATGTGTACGGTTCTGTTTCTCGTTTTTGGAATTGTGCTGTGCCCGGTTCTGCTCCGCCAAAACGGACGAGCATTTTTAGTTATTTTTGTATGAAATTTCAATGTGTCTGAGCGAAATGACTTTACGATTTGTTTCATTTTTATACTCTTTTTTTTATTTAATATGCAATCAATATATGGGCACCTCATAGTATACTGGACGCGCAGCAGTACGACTGAATATTTTTTTATTTCCCATACAGCGAGCTTCCATGTCGGGTAATTACCATTTTTTCCGTTCCATCTGTCTCTATAGTTTTCCGTTTCCTCTCTCTAGCTTGGTCACTTCTGTGCGTTCTGATTGGTCGGCGTCGCTAAGCTGGCGCATTGGTATCATTCGACCGTCTTTATCTGTTTGTAAAAGTGAAGACACGCAACGTCAAATAATTTGCAATTACAACTAATTTTTATCAATTATCTGCTTCATAATTTCTGTACTTTTTATTAGTATAACACGTCATTTACTATACATTTACACGTGTACTTTTTACTAATTTGCACTTTCCTAATTAAAATAAAGTACTTATCAATACTATTACAAACTTAACAACTTTGTTTCCCGTACAATCTGGTTACAATACATGTGTAATAATGTAATGAATACGAGAAGTATTTAAAGTAGTAAAGTATTTAAACTTAACAACAACATTTTTTATTACGATAAAGCACAATTTGTCATTTTGTATATAATTAGCCAAACAGAGATATAGGCCATAGGCGTGATAATAGGTATATAAAATAAAATAGTAATTTAGTAAACGTAGTGAAGCTTTTCCCGATTTAAGCATCTTCCTTGAAGTAATAAATTGTATAGGACCTGTTAAATATTTAAAGCATAACATACGTTTTCATAGTTGTTTCAACAAACCGAGTGTGCCGTGGCGAAAAAACGACCATTGTACGTTTAATGATGTGACATAATAATATATATATATAATCGGTCCTCCATCTACCTTTCGGTGTAGGGGTTGACATTACAACATACATTATATCTTATGTACAAAGTCTCTCCACAACTTCCTATCCTTGTCTATCTCTCTTGCAATAGACATTGATTGTCCTCTTCTGCGTACGGCCTTTGCTATTAATTTCTCCCATGTTTCTTTTGGTCTTCCTGGTCCTCGTTTTGTTTTTATTCTAGCTTCGAAAATCCTCTTTGCTGGTATCTTATTTTCTATACGTTGTAAATAGCCCCACCAGCTCAGTTGCTTTTCCTCAATATAATCCATTATAGAATCTATACGTAACTCCTCTCTGACGTCTGTGTTTCTTTTTCTATCTTTCCGTGTTATCCTTTTACTGCCTCTGAGGTATTACACTTCAAGCTATTCGTGAGTACACATGTTTCACTTACGTAAGTAATATGTATGTGACATAATTTGTGCAACTTTCCATATTTGTTGCGACTGTATTTTTAATGTACGATAACTTTTCAAAAATGCCAATTTTCGCTTTGAAGAAATTGATATCTGGTAAACGATAAGTAGTTCTGCACCAGCAGGATACAAACAATACTTTTTATAGCAAAATCAGGCGTTAGAGACAATTTATTTACACATTCAAATGTTAACATTTTGATGTTTTTGTAAGGGTTCTACTTACTCGGGATTAAAATCAATTGTACAATGAATAAAATTCATTTAAACCTCGTCTTCTCTTTAAAAAATTATAACAAAGTAGTATCCGTACATATAAATTTTACAATCTTTCAGTTTCGCTCTTCATTTTCCAAAAAAACTCATTCTTATACAGTTCAGAATATAGCTAGATATGTTTTATTAATAATAAATAGCATTTATTAATTCTTAATAATATAATACAATATTGTTACATTATATATTAGACAGCGAAAAGAAACTATAACTCCATCCAACTCTATTATCGACGAGATATTCATTAAAACTGGTTTCGACCATTGAAGAGTCAATTCGTTAACGAAGACTAGGTTAACTGATAAGCCTTCAATAAGCGAAACCTCAAATGAGTTATTCTTTATTCAATGTTTTGCATATATCCCAACAATATGAAATTTTATTTTTTTTAACACTATTTGTCACTTATAGATTACTTATAGATATTTTTTATTTTTTCAGGTAAGTCAAGAATGCCACCACATATAGCATGCCTCATTTAATTTCTCGGTAAGATTACAATAATAAGAGTTACAAGACTATAATCGGTTTAAGGAGCATTAGATAAGATACGAAGCAATAGGCCACTGTTATTTTCTATATTGAAGCTATTTTCAACTTTCTAATTTATATTTTGCGGTGAAGAAAGTTATAAATGTGTGTAGCTGAATTGAATACTGCTAAATACTATCTTTCTATTGGAACTATGTACATACAAACGAGGAAGATAAAGTTAACAATATTCGTTTCAAAACGGTAAAGATTCATAGAAGTTAGCTTTGAATCATTACATTGCAAAATGCGCAAAATTTTCTAATTTTGAAAGACTACATTATAAATACACACGGTTGTAATAAGAAATGTTATAAGAATATATAAAATGATAAATGCTATTAATGATCTTAAGTATTTCCCCGTAGTAGTTCCTTCGAATGTTCAACACACTATGAATTGCTTGTACATAGATAGAAATAAACGATGCCCGTTCATTAAGAATGTGACTCAAACTTGTCCCATAACCTAACAATACTATAATTGCAAATTATTCTAAATAACCAAATGTACTTTAATTACCTAAAACTATTCAAGAGTTCAAATAATTGTTTGATTTATTGATTTATACTTGATATAATACATCATCATTAAACAGTAACTTTTGAGCTTCCCCTGTATACTTGAATGTAGCTTAAATATTGACTATCGATCAACTATTCCGCTCACTTTGAATCATTTCTGCGAAGTCTTTTGTGTTTTATTAGTTAACGTTTTAAATATTTTAATATCGTGCGTCCGTCTTATGACTATAAAATTTTAAACATTTCTTGTGATTTTTATTCTAATGTTCGAATTTGTAAGTTTTGTATTTTAAATTTTGCACAAGCGAATTCATTAATAGTTTGGCCCTGATGATATGTTAAAGCGAAACATAGACGATAAAAATAAGGAACTACTTAAAGAAATGCTATTCGCTGGATTCCCCATCTTACTTCTTTTACTACCTTTTTTCTAACAACATGGTAGGTACAGTGTTCATTCTAGAAACTTTAATCGTAAATGTGATTATGAAAATTTTAAGATTTTTAGACAGGGTAGCCAAGTATCAGGTTGTCCGAAAAATCTCTGCCGATTTTTAAGGTAGTTTATATAATAATTCGATTTATTAAATAATATATAAAAACTCTGATACACGCACTATATTAAAATCAGCGGTGACTTTAAAAACGTATCGATATAAGACGAGCTAGTTTTAAGAATATTACATACTAAGAAAGAACTACATTCAATTAATATGAAGAAATAATTATAAAAGAACTAATTAAAACAACTCTTATGATGTAATCTTCCGTTATAGCATAAAGTACAAAAGGTACTAGGAATACAGCTTTGTTTATTTAATTTTTTTCAAAGTAATTTCCTCTACACTCAATACACCTCTCCATCCTCCGAAACCAATCTTTAAACCACTTCTGCCAAGTTTCACTAGGGAGTAAAGCACACTCGTTGTCCCAAGCCCGCCGAAGGTCCTCATCACTGGAAAACCGCCTCCCTAGAAGGCCGCCGGTTCTTCATAGATCCAATGACTTTAGGCAGGCATTGTTCACTATACCACTTAGTTGTGACTGTCTTCTGCGTGTCCAAAATGACGCGTTCCACAATTCCACTCGATTTGAAAAATACAGCTATCATTTTCTTCTTTGCAGATCGGGATTTTCTGACAGCTACGGGTGTGTCCTCATCATCAAAGACCCAAACTTTGTTCCGAGATTTGGTCGGCACATCGTAATATAGTACAGCCAAGTCTCGTCACCTGTCACGATGTCGTTCACATTTCGAGATTGTTCCTTATTAAACTTTTTTTTAGCATCTCCCGGCACCAAGTCACACGTCGTGTCATCTGCTCTTCAGTCAGTTGATGTGGCACCCAGAGAGAACAAAGTTTCTTCACGTGCAAATGATCATGCAGAATCGAACGAATTGCTGGTGCATTTAGGCCTGAAGTACCCTCTGTCTGTTGGTAGGTCACTCGCCTGTCCTCGCCAAGCATTTTCCTCACAGTAGTAACGTTTTCCTCCGTAACTGACGTTCGTGGCCTTCCCGGCCTCTCAGCATCCTTCACAGTTAAACTTCCCCTTTGGAATTCTCTATACTACCTGAATATCGTTATGCGATGTGGACAAACATCATCTAGTGGAAGAGTGATTTCTTTGAAGCACTGGTCTATGTTTAAACCACGCACGAAATTATAACGCAAAACTGTCCTTATCTCATTTCGTGACCACGGTACCATCGCAAGCACTTTACACTCTCACTGCTAATGAATAACTGAGCCCATCAACATGGCGCGGTGGCTGCTATGCTCGTATGAACATGTCTCAACATACAGCAACAAGCAGCTTCCTACGATTCATTGTTGCGCCATATTGCAAAACTTTTCTAGTACCCTTTGTATATAAGTATAAAAGAAGAGGAAAACTGCAGCAGAAGTCAATAGAATACATTGAAAAAAAAAGCTAAACCCTAAACAAACTGATGTCAAATGTGACAGAAAATTCCCGCTTAAAATAATTATTTTTGAGGATGGCTCTTGAGTGGATGAAACATCGGCATAAGAATCAATATGAAAAATGAGTTTCTAACTGAGAAACCGAGTAGAACTACGACCGTAGGAGCCTTTTTCTTCTCAACGCCGTTAAATATTTTTCTCAAAGCGCCATGTAAAAGTGGGGATATTTTTTTTAAATTAAAGGTTGCTGTAAAAATAATTAAAATACATTTATTTAGACCAAAAAAAAGTAATTGCAAAGTGTTGATAGGGTTCCCCACGTCGCCGCAATTCACAATTTTGGAAACCATCGGCCCAATGCATTAACTTTGCTTCCTATTTTTTCACGTCCATTCATTCTTTTCGCAATTTTTTTTCGCAGTTTCAGTCCAACCATTTTCTGATTACTAATCGCCGTTTTAACCCCAACGGTTTACCAGACACACGAACCGCGAAACCGACAATAAATTAAACTCGCGTATATCATAGAATCGTACGTTTTAAAAGTAATCCCGACGACCCCTTTTAAAAACGAGGAAACGAAACGACACCACACCACCGCCATCGCCACCGCGAAATGAAGGTAAATCATTCCTAAGTGAACGCGAACACTAAAAAGAGACCCGTAAGATGTAAACGACACAAAATCGAATAATAACAAACAACAAATGAAAGAGGGAGTGAGAGGCGGGAGCAGAGATGAGAGCATATAGAAGGAGAGAGAGAGAGAAAACAAGGCGAAGTAATCCGTTTTGCAGTGTCACTGCAGTCGCTCGCGTTCCAAAATAAAAAAAAATATGAAATCAACCAGAGAAAAAAAGGACATACGTAAATACACGAGCAAAAATGTAAACGTCACTTCACAATAATTTTTCATTATGTACCAGCAGTGATTCAGAATGAAATATATATGTGTGTATTACATGTTGGTATGAAAATATGGCTATACGTTTGGATCAATATAGATATGGACGTGTATATATGCAGAGACTATGCGAAATATAAAAACAACCCTAACCGTGATGCCAAAAGAGGGGGGTGTTGCGGGAAGGTGAAAGACGGGAAGCCCCTAGTAATCCACCCTCGTGAATATGTCTGCTGGTTATATGTATATATACATGTATACACAAATATATATATATATATATATATATATATATATATATATAGTATGTATATATACATATATATGTATATATACACACTATTTTCCACCCACCCCCGCATAACTCCTTCCATACGTTGTCACGATCCCTCTCAACACCGGCGAGCGGTGGTGACAAACAACTGTCGTTTCACCCCCTACGTCAGACAAGCGAGCCTCGGGGCGCAAAACTTTGATTGTTGGCGTCATATACGCATCATTATCAAAGACACTTCTGCACCAATTTTCTTTCCTTTTCCATATTTTTCTTGTTCTGCATTTTTCCCCTTTACGGCGCCCACGCCGGGGATTCTCATTTTCTTACCTTCAGTTGTATTTGTCTCTCTGGTTGGCTTTGCGTTCCACTTGGCGTCATATCTGTGCAGAAGTGTTTGATATTTTAATGTCTAGTTTTGTTGTAGATGGCTTTCTTAAATTTTCCGATTTTTATGTTGTCTGCGCGGAAATTGAAGGTAGGAAATGTTTCAGAAACAAAATTCTTATACAAATTTTATTTTACAAAATTATTTATTACATCAAGCGTAAATCATTATTCGAAATACATAATTTTTATTTTTTTCCATAAATCGTTTTCGCATAAACTAACTTTCTTCATTCGGAAAAAATAACATTTCAGAAAAGGTACCACGAGAAAAAGAATTCTAAAGGAATTAATAAGGAAATACTACCAGAAGAAGAAATCAGTATGGAGAATGACTGGAAGTGCAGAGCCCAGTAACTATTTTGTAACTGTTAATGTGTTCAAAGTCACTATCGGTATAGAAAATGAACTCAGACCTGTATGTCTTTACAAATATCAAAGAAAGTAAAACGCCATACTGTTCTAAAAATAAAAGAAAACCTAAGACTAAAAGCACCTTTCAAAAATAATGGTAGAAATAATTAATGAGGGGATTCAGTCGTAAATAAAATCAAGCGATGAAAGCTTCAGTTTGCGAATGATTATGTATATGAACTAAGTACCTCAATATTATACGGCGAAAGTAAGTTAACCTTCATAGATCCGATGGTCGTAAGAAAGTTTGAAGAAAGCTAAAATTGAATCCATCGACTATGGCTGGAACCGTAAAATAAGACTGTAGCAAGTGTCGAAAATGGTTGGTTATAATTCACTCTACAATGGAAAGAAATGATTATCTTAAAATTATTAAAGAGAAGTGCATAGCAGTACCAAAAAATTGGGTTTAGTTAGTCATTTTTGTGCTAGAAAGGCAGTGACTTCAAACACACGTCATATGTCATCAAAGATAGATCAAATATTTATCATGAAACAATACCAAAAGAATGTGTATCAACAGAACCATGGTCTGTATCTGATACTTATATACTACAATTCAAATGGAACGCTAAAGACGCTAGTGGAGATGATCCTTCGAACACTAGAAAATAAAATAGTATTGGAAAAAAGGTATTAAAAAAATTCCACTATTCTTTATCCACAATGCTTTTTAACTCGGTACAATAATTCGGAAGGATCTGAAATTCGTCGATAGCTTTTATCTGTACTTGTTGCCAATAGGGCATCTGTTTCATAATCGTCAAAATATTTTCGATTTGATCAAAATACGTCCATTAGGAAAGCTAATGTTATTTTGTTGGTCGTATATATTTGACTACGATGTCTGACAACGCAGTTTTCTCAAAATTAATCGTGTTCCAGAGAAAATGGTATTCTGTTCCAAAATTTCTCTGTACCGTTCATTTCTAATACAATCTATTTTAATAAGATCACCCACAGATGATCCAGAGAAATAACCCCAAACCATTACAGATCCTCCCACATGGTGATGAACACAATGATTCAGAGTTAATTCCGTCTCTGTTCTTCGTAGAAACGATCTTCTTTTGGAACCAAATATCTCGAATTTGGATTCGTCTGTCCAGAGCACTTTTTTCCACTCTTCCAGCATCCAATCTTTGTGTTGTCGTCGTCTTGCTAAAACTAACCATTTTAATTTATTTTGCTCCTGCAATAGCGGTTTTCGCATACAAACTTTCCTGAGTAATCTTTTTGCTCACCGCTAAGACACGAACTGATTTATTCCGATTAATGTTTTCCACCTATTTCTTTTACTTATAAAATTATTGCTCGATACTCTGCTGGTGTTATCATTTTTGTCGACCTGATCTCTTTTTATTCAATAAACTAACAGCCTCTTCAAACTTTTTCTATTGTAATTCACAGTTTTACGGTTAAAGTTCAGTAGTTTCGCGATTTGTTTATTACTTTTGCCAATATCATAATGAGACACTATAAGAGTGTTTGAATCGGTAGTTCTTTTCTATTAGGTATTATTAAATATATCGATTTTATTTTAAATTGACACACGCACTCTTTACACGATAGATAAATGGATACAAATATGACACTTCATGGCCTAGTGTAATCGTATTTAAAATTTGCGAGAAAAAGGTCTTTGTTTAATCGCCTTACACGTATTGTAAAATGGTCTTTATCGATAATTTAGCTTCAAAGTACTTAAGTACATAAATACCTTAAATACATAAAGTACTTAAATACATAATATATTATGTTTATCTTTTAATTCAAATTTAATAACACATTGGTTTTGGTTAAGCTATAATATTATTTATTTGAATAATATAAAAATATACGCGCGGGCAAACACTTATACTCTTACTGTATGTATCAGGTTGTTACATATGAAATGTCCGATTTTGTAAGGAATAAAAAAAAGTCTAAATTTAAGAAAATATACATATTTATTCTGCAAAATAGTCTCCAGTTACATCAATAGTTTGTTGCCAACGGCCTGGAAGCTGAAAATTCCCTTTGAAAAGAAATCTAGGTTTTGACGGCTCACATATTGCTCAAACACTGCTATTACAGACTCCCGGTCAGGGACGTCCCTATTTTTTAAGTGATTGTCTAAACTTCGGAAAAAATGGAAACCAGTTGGCGAAAGGTCAGGTGAATAAGGTGGGTGAGGGAGAATTTCGTAACCAAATTCCGAAAGTTTTTGGATTGTCTGTCGTGCAACATGAGGTCTTGCATTATCATGAAGAAGTATGGGTCCATGTCTATTGACTAGTGAGGGCAGCAAGCAGCTCAGTTTTCCATGCATAATTTCCAGTTCGGCACAATAGGACGCTGCCGTGATGGTTTCACCAGGTTGCAAAAATGAATAGTGAATAATACCCTTACTGGTCCACCATGCAGTCACCATAATCTTTCGCTGGTGAAGTGATGCTCGTGCATGCTGTCTTGGTGCTTCACCTCGATCTAACCATTGTCCTGACCGTCTCCGATTATCATAAAGTATCCACTTTTCGTCACACGTTACCACTCGATGAAGAAACGGTTCAATTTTCTGTCGATTAGCCAAAGAGGTAGTTACCTCTAATCGACGGAGCTTATTGGCTTCCGTTAATTGGTGGGGCACCCATCGATCGAGTTTCTTCACTTTGCCAATCGAAGAAAGGTGACGACTAATGGTGGCAATGGACACTTGAAATGTTTCTGCAAGGCTACGCACTGTTGTCGACGCATTACTTTCAACTTCTACACGCAGCTCGTCGTCATTAACGGTGCTACGCGCATATCCGCGAGGCTCATTTTCCAAATCAAAATTTCCCTCGCTGAATTTTTTAAACTATCGCCGTAACGTGCGTTCATTACACGTGGTTTCACCGAACGTCTGATTAATTTCTCGCGTTGCTGCAGCTGCATTTAATCCCTTTTTAAATTGAAAGAGGTAAATTGCCCGAATATCTCTTGCCGACAGCATTCCCATAGGCGAGACAAGAGCAGGTGTATTAATCTTTCCAAGAAATGGAACAGGTACACATTTCAAAATAAATACCCTCTTCTACAAATACAATAATAATTTTCACCAAAAACATACACGTCTTCACACAGGTGCGATTCAGTTCAGACTGAAGGAAAAAACGGACATTACATTTGTAACAACCTGATATATACTTATGTATTAATTTTTTTGTAAGGACTGTATAATCGACCGTACTCTTAATATCTTAAACGTAACTATTATTAGGTGTATCGGTCTATTGAATAAAGACTCAAACAATTTTAGTTTTTAATACTCTATATTTCGCTGCCAAAACTTTTGCAGCTTCCTCAGAAGTGTGCTACAAATGGACACCAATGGAATGATACAAAAAACGGAACGTGAATTAAAAACGTATGCATAAAATATAAGACAAACCAAAGTCAATAACACGCAAACACCTCCACCAGAAAAGAGACCAAAACTATACCGGGGTTAATCAAAAATCAATCACAAAATAAAAACCTCGATTCGATCATTAGTGATGTAGTATCCTTAATATGTTGCAGTAAATTACGTGTAATCTATCATCTGACCTGTAATTGACACATTCTCTGTGCTTGTTAATGTGATACATCTCCAAAAATAGTCTCTTCCTACAATTGTTTTCAGTTTATGTATTAATATATAGCGGTTTTATAAAAAATTCTTATTATATTCTCTTGCCTAACTTTTCATATCAATCTTTATTTAAATATAAAAATCGTCTGAGTTTACTTTTTGCGTAATTCTAATAGTTAATAACATTATACAACCGACTTCAGAAAATATCATTTTAAAGTCGAAATTAATATTTTATGCAGCAAATATAATCCTCTACAACAAGATTGCGATTTACATTTTTCTCCATAAGAATCAGACTCTGTAATTGCTGGGTAATAAAATACATTTGTGCATATAATAAATGCGTACTTTTATTATTATGCAAATGCAGTTGGCTTGTCTTTATATGAAGCGTAATATAAATAACAATGGATGCAATCTCCTTATTTCTTAATGTAATTTTTCATTCGACATTAACAATAGTTCTTCTTGCACTTATATGCGGATAACGATCTCGTATCTTTTGCGAAAGAAAGAACAAAAAACAATACAAATAATTTTTAATACATAATGCGCTTAGAAGTAAAGAGGAGACGTATATTTCCCAGTAGGAGAAAGATTTCTTCGTACCCACAATAAAATTAGTGACCAGCGTATAATTCTTTTTCCGTTGGCTACCATGTTCAAACACTCGCAATCAAACCGAGGAAAAGAAAAGGCATTACATATTAGGCATGTCGAAAACAATTATATCTTTTTCTTTAATCATCATCAACAACGTTTATTTTGTGTCGTTAAAAACTATTGTTTGCGCGTATTAAGCGCAGCGAATGAAACAGAAACGGAGAAAAGGATGTATTTACAATTTAAATGAACGTTTAATACTTACGAGGTAAAAATGCGGAAATGACAGATAAAACAAATGGAGCTCCTACTCTTAATATGTTGAATTGGTACATGTTTTATTCATATTACATGTATAGATATATAATATTTGCATTCAAGTAGTTTTTTTTAGTATTCCAATGCGTAATAGTTGAAGAAAAAAGGATTTCTTGACACAGAAAGAGTCGATGGAATACTAATGCATATTAAAGGAAAAAAAAATTCATTTGTGTACTTCCAAAAGGACACTATAAATTTTTTTTTCTGTTCTATTTGTCTCTTTTTATATAAGTAATATGCACTCAACAGTTATAAACTTTTACATACATATATAGAGTGCTTAAACTGGCCATAGGGTATGTTCCAGTTGAACCTTTCCAGATATATCACGGTCCTCATATCTCGTTGAACTACATTCCCTAGTTACATACAAAGGGTATCTTTAAACCAGTTCAGCCAAGTTTCACTAGGGAGTAAAGCACGCTTGTTGTCCCAAGCCCGCAGAAGGTCCTCGTCACTGGAAAACCGCCTCCCTTTTAGCTTCATTTTCACATGCGGGAACAGTGCAAAGTCTCAGGGAGCAAGATCTGGATTGTAGGGAATGTGCTCGAGAAGTTTCAATCCTGTCGTGGTCAAATATTCGGTGCAGGCTTTGGCGCGGTGAGCTGGAGCATTATCGTGATGGAGGAGCCAGGTGTCCATTCTTGACTTTGGCCGCAGGTTCTTCGTAGATCCAATGAATTTAGGCAGGCACTATTCAGAGTACCACTTAGCTGTGACTATCTTTTGTGTGTCCAAAACGACGCGTTCCACAGTTCCACTCGATTTAAAAAACACAGCTATCATTCTCTTCTTTACAGATCGAGATTTTCTGACAACTACGGGTTGGGTTGTCCTCATCATCAAAGACCCAAACTTTGTTTTGAGCTTTGGTCGGCACATCGTAATAGTACAGCCAATTCTCGTCACCTGTCACGATGTTGTTCACATACCGAGATTGTCCCTTCTTAAACTTTTTTAGCATCTCATGCTCTTCAGTCAATCGATGCGGCACCCAGAGAGAACAAAGTTTCTTTACGTGCAAATGATTATGCAGAATTGAGCGAATTGCTGATGCATTTAGGCCTGAGTACCTTCTATCTGTTGGTAGGTCACTCGCCTGTTCTCGCAAAGAATTTTCCTCACAGTAGTAACGTTTTCCTCCGTAACTGACGCTCGTGGCCTTCCCAGCCTCTCAGCATCCTCCACAGTTAAATTTCCCCTTTGGAATTCTCTATACCACCTGAATATCGTTTTGCGATGTGGACAAACATCATCTAGTGCAAGAGTCATTTCTTCGAAGCACTGGTCTATGATTAAACCACGCACGAAATTATAACGCAAAACTGCCCTTATCTCATTTCGTGACCACGATGCCAACGCAAGCACTTTACATTCTCACTGCTAATGAATAACTGAGCCCATCAACATGGCCTGGCGGCTGCTATGCATTTTATTATTATTATTTGTTTTTTTGCTACCGAATATTACCATGTAATATGAAGTGTTGTTTTTATGACTTCGTTCAATGTACGTTGCATTATTATATCCATATTGTTTTCTATGTATTAACCAATAAAAAACTCGTGCTGCGGAAGCGATGCAATAAACTTCTATAAAATATATTTTAGTGTTCTTTGGAAAAGAAACAATTTTTGCCTAGTAAATGAGGGAACCAAAACAAAAGCCTATCTATTAAAGATAATGTATGTGCTTAAATAAAAAAAATTGTATATTTGAATGTATACAATAATTGCAATACAAACGTTTGTAGAATCGTATCGAACTGTTTGTATATACAAACAGTTGAACAATAGAGAATGCAGACTGCTATAGAGTAGGTTGGTGACAACGGTGAGCTCAAGATCATATCATGAAATTTAAGGGTGGCGAGAGTCGGATTTCCACCCCAGCCATGTCATTTGAGGAACCCCCTTTCATATATGAGGCAATCCATGCAGAGCCTACTAATGTAATAAATGTACCGCATTGCATATTAGGTATGGCACATATAATATTATTACCGGGTTTGCAATGCAGATGCGTATGTGCTTGCACTCTGTTTCACTTATATACGTACATAGACGTATGTACATATGTAAATGTGCATACATAAAACAAATGCGAAATGCATATATTACGAATGGAGTTTATTAATTACATCCACCATATTGTTTAAGGAAATTAAAACTGAGATGGGAATTAATATGTAAAATAGAAAAAATTTGGAAGTTTTTTTTGTTTTTTAAAGTGCTTTACTGTAAAACAGCGACAAACTTTTAAATTTTAAAGATAAAAGAATTTTGATTTTTCTATCTAAATGTTTTTAACTTAACAAAACAAGAATCTCTCAAATTTTTTTCTAAATTCACTTCGAATTATTTAAAAATCGAAAAAATGGAATTATTTCAAAAAATTCAACAAAACAAATAAGTATGCATTTTTACTAGGAGGGGGATGGATAAGTACTTGACCTACCGTATATAACGATAAAATTTCATTCAAAATGATCTCGTTTTTGACTTACACATTAAGCAGAACGTGCATAAAGTAAGTCTAAACCCTTTAGAAATAATTATTTGTTTTTCATTTGTTCTAAATCTTTTAATCTTGAAATGTTTTTCGAGTAATAATCTGACGGTACTAAATCGAAAAATAGAGTGTTTGGTCCACCAATTCAAAATCAATTTTATTAATTCTTTGCAGTGTAATCAAACAAAAGCATTGTCTTGCAAAAAAAGGCACCTTTTCTCCAGTATTTTTCTGGTGAATGTGAAACATATATTTATAGGAAATGTGCAATGCTTAGAGGCCCAACGTCAATCTTCTATAATCATTTTACGGACAAAATCAATATTTTCCATAGTAGTCGTAGGATTTGGTTTTTCAGAATGATTCTCATCCATGGCATCTGATCTTCCTGTCTTAAGTTCTGCCATCCAGCTTTAATAACGGCGTATGAAAAACACTTTTACATCTACTGATCTTCTTCTCTCACGTTAGCAAAAATTTATTTGCTCCGAAACCCTTTTCAAAATAAAAAATTAATAACTGAACAGTGAAGATTCAATTTTTTCAAATCTAGCTTTTTGATCGAATTTGGTTTTTTAGAATGATTCTTGTACATGACATCTGAACTTCCTATCTTAAGTTTTGCCATCCAGATTTAATAATGGCGCATGAAAGACACTTTTACATCTACTGATCTTCTTCTGTCACGTTAGCAAAAATTTATTTGCTCCGTAACCCTTTTCAAAATAAAAAATTAATACCTGAACTGCAATTTTTCCAAATCTAGTTTTTTGAAAGTGAAAACACTTTCAAAAACTCGCTGTGTTATCACCTTATGGATGTCAAATTTTGTCAATTTATTTATCAAATATCATACATAGTTGTAATTACAGCAATTTTATTGAGTTTTGTCTTCTAGAAAGTTTCCAGGTTAAGTAGTTTTCAATACCCCTTGGTTTTACACCATTTTGATAAATTTTCAAATGAATATATTTGTGTTTACGTATTTCATAATTTTTTTTCTCACCATCTTCTGTATAAAACATTGGATATACGCAGTTTTGGTGTATTTAAATGCAGTACTGCTAGTAAGAGTTATAGTAATTGTTAACGATTTATAGAAACTTCAAAGCTACTTCACCCTCGCTGCTAAAACTGTCGTGTACCATTGCTGGTACGAAATGGCAAACAAGTATCACGCCTGAGACAAACTATTACTCTTTTAGTCTACTGACTGCAGATATTTTTAGTGTACTCAAAACACATGTTCGTTAGCCAAGGATCAGAATTTAGTGCCTCTAGAGAAATGTATTAGTGTTTTGTTCATCGAACTACACTACGATCGGATAGATCGTTTAGCATTCTTTCATTGTACGACTTTATTATTTAGATACATTTGCATGGTGTTTTCAAGTGTCAACAATAATTCAGATTACCTTAACTTTGTTGGCAATTAATGTTTATTGAATCACAGCTACTTTTTTTTTCTTGAAGGAAAGACTGCGAGGTAGAAAATTTTTTTGCTAGCATTCACTTCATTACTGCTGTTTCATGTTTTTTTGGGCCTCCCCTGGTCTTTTCTTCTATGTTTATGATTTCTACACTTTTTCCTACTTGGTAGGTGGTTTAGTCAAGTCAGTTGTGCTGTCCCAATGAATTTCAATACCGATCATATTTCTAATTTGAGACTTGTTCTTTTCTTATACTATTAAAATATAGCCTTTCTAAGATACGAAGGTTGTTTTTTAAGTAAAGTTCGTTTTGCAATAAGAAGCAGAAATTTTCCAAAAATACGTTTATTTTCAATATTTTTCCACATACGTTCCTTGTCAGTTTAAGCATTTATCGTAAGCACTAGCGAGTTTTGTTATACCCTCCACATAAAATTCTGCCTCCTCTGATGATAGCTACGCTTGTTTTCACTACTTCGTCATTGTCGAAACGCTTTGCGCTGACGAGAGTCTTCAGATGTCTGAAGAGATGGTATCGAACTTTGTCGTCAACTGCCTGCTTGAGATCGTCGTTGATTACAAATGGCCGAGCAGAGTGCCATTCTATTACATGTGTATTGTGTCGACTTTCATTGAATAATCACCATTTTTGTACAGACTGTCGCTGTGGATGTAAATGACGTTTGATTCTGTGCAAGGGACCCCGAGAGTCTGCGCACGCGTAATTTCAAACTTACTTAAAAGATAACCCTCATATATCATGACAACAGTTTAGGATTTATTTTTAAATCCGTGAACAGCTCTGCATATTTTCATTTTTAAAACCTAAAACGTCTGAATTTTATTTTTCTTTTTAAAACATGTTACTTTTGCAGTACCACGTGTATCAATAACTCCGAGTTCTTTGCACTTCGAACCAATATCGGACCAATATTACTAAATCCCCTGCTAAAGGAAAGAGAACGGTTAGGTCAATCGCTTAAATATTTAACACACCAATCATCAATATTTTACCGGCAAAATCCCGGATTTTTTTTTTTATATAACGGGCCCCTCACGTCTCCCATTTTGCACGTGGCACGGCACATATGTACGTGTATTGCCGGATCGGTTTTTTTTTTTTGAACAGACGGCAACCAACCGATGAGGTTAATTCAATATCTGAGCGACGTATGGTGCGGGACGGGGAGGACAGGCGGCATTTTCGGGGATCCCCTTTTTAGGTTTGCGACGCTCGGCGTCCGAACGTTAAAAATTTTCACGATAACCTATACAATATTTATAAAACTAGAGGAATTATTTACAAGGGGGCTTTTTTCCAATTTATTGCCTTTTTAGATATTGATGTATTCCTTTAGAGAGAGTATTTTCCCCCATCTGTATCGAACCGATCGGGCACGATATTCAGATTTGTGAGTCTATGGTGAACGGAAGATGAAGAAGGAAAAATTTCGGGGTGGTCGCAGGTGGAAGGGAGAGTGTTCAGATGGCGAAAATACATTTCCATAGTAGATATAAAGTTTTGATAGCAAGCACTTCAATAAAAGAATTAATTTTTATACAAAATAAGTACAGAAATATTTATGTTAATTAAGAATTAATGTGAATTAATATTGTAATTAATTTATTCGATTTTATTTTCAGAAAGCTTATTATTTACCTACTAATGTAGTCTTTATTTCATAAAAAAATTATAGATTAGAGCAGCTCATAAATTAATCACAGTTTGAAACCTAGCGTTATTTATAGCTAAGGCTTTTACATACAGACGTATAATTTTTATTTCGATTTAGTTGCGATTTTTTTTATATTATCCTGCATTATTATTTTTACATCTTCACTTTTTTCAAGGCTTGAAATCGAGTTCATTATATAATTTCCTAGAGTCGCTTTTATTTTCTTAAATATCAATAAAAAAAAGATCAAATAATCAATGAATTTTAGAATTAATGAAAGTACTTTAATAATAGAGATTACTTTACATTAATACTATTATTCTTTTCACAATCTTAAGTAATAGATTACTAATTATTAATGTTTATTGTAATGCATATAAATCGTCCGAGTTCTTTCCACTATCTGAAGTTCCACTAGGTTCTTGTTTGTGCTATTTGAAGTCTTTATCTTATCCACTACTTGCATAAGTAATGGGTGTTCTGAAATTCATGACAGAAGTAATTTTGATAGAAAACACAGGTTTGTAATTAAAAATTGTGAATTTTCTGATTGATTCATCAAGTATACAATTTAGGGTACAGAATACATGGTTTCCACTGCCGTGGTGGCATATTCGCACACTTTTATTGAAATATTCCATGATCATCTGCTTCTGGGCTGGAACAGCGTCACTTGTATATCTGCCGACTTTTCGTACCCATTTGTATGGGACATCTTCAGGGCTGAACTACTGTACTGAAACTCAGTTTCAGTGCAGTAGTTGTCTTGGTGAGATAGGATTTTCTTTTTCTGAAAATGTGGCCGTTTTTCCACAATTTCTGCTTTAAGCTGATCAAGTAATGATGCGTAGTATGCTCCTGTAATAGTTTTTCCTTTTTGAAGATAATCGATTTAGATAATTCCATGATTATCCCAGTTACCATCACTTTCCCAGCCGAAAAAACAGTTTTTGCTTCTTTTGGAGCCGGTTCCCTCATTGCAGTCCACTGTTTTGACTGTCTTTTTGTTTCGGGCGTTCGAAGTTTCATCTACAGTAATTAATCGGCGTCAACACTCGGATTTATTGCGCCTAAACTGCGCCAACACAGCCTTGGAAATGTTCATTCAAACACGCTTTTCGTCTAACGTTAGCAAACGCGGCACCCAACGCGCAGATAGCTTTCTCATGCCCAAATCTTGGTTTAACATGTGACAAACACGTTCTTTGGACATATTCATAGCCTTTTCTATCTCTCTCAATTTAATTCGACGGTCGTCTAGCACCAATTGGTGAACTTTAGCGATGTTGTCGTCAGCAGTTGCAGTTTTTGGACGTCCTGAACGTGCATCGTCTCCCAAGCTCTTACGGCCACGTTAAAATTCTGCTGCCCAAAATTTCACTGTGGTAAATGTTGGTGCAGGGTCCCCGTACACAATGTCCAACTCGTCTTTGATTTGCGTAGGCGTATTGCCTTTAAAAAGCAAATATTTAATGCCAGCTCACAAAAATACTCACATCGACTCACTCAAACGACTGTCAAATAACAATTGCGCATCCAAAATGGCTGAAACTTTGGTGAGTACCTGACAATAGATTCACAACTACATTCTCTAGCTCGGAAACTTATCAGACCACCCTCGTATATATAAGAAATGAACAAACAAAAGAATTATTCGTATGTTACATATCTAATCGAATACAAATCTTGACAACTTCATTCGGAAAGTAATTTGTTTTTGTATTTGACAAATTTTTGTGCTTCGTGGTGTGTATTTTTATATAAAATGCAAATGCTCATTCAGGAAGTTGTATCCAAATCGATCATTAAATGTTAATGTTACGTATGTCGTGTATAGTCTAAATAAAATTAATTTTACATGGAAAATGTAAGTGTAAACTCAAAAGAATATCTCTTTCAACTGTTCAGAAATTAATGGTCTATACCATAGGTATTTTATTAGGTTTATTCTGTTGAAACAAAATACAAAGTTAACGTAAAGCAGTTCTAGAAATTTTAAATCATGCAACACGATTTCTCGCAACGATAAAAAATTAAATTCCATTACAAACGCTTAACTCGGCTTCTATATCTACATATATACATACATATACTTAGGCACGACAATATTTTAATTACATCTATATCATTAAATAGCATATTTATATTTAATTTTACTGTCTGTCGGCACGAAATCGCTTTATTATACGCGGCTGTGATCATAAAATAATTACCTGAAAGTTTCATCATTCGCGTATATATTATATGTAAAAATTCACCGACAGCTCGAATTAATGGCAAATAAATGTTTTGCATTTGTAAATACTCTATTTTCTGGGCCGAACGGGAGATGTCGGAATTAAAAGAGGATTGGAATATTAATGAAGCCGGCGGCGAAGTGAATATTTAGTTTTAATCGCGTACGGCTTACGCCGGAAAATTAAACCCAACGAATTAAGTTATGTGTATTATGCATTAATAATAAATACGTATTGGTTATATCCGAATTCAGTTTATTTTATGCGTCCGAACGAACCGGATAGACAGTAATAGGTGTTCAGCATCTTTATTATTACTTTTCACCTCGATTTCTTTAATTAATTTTATCGGATTTACGTATCTTGCATAAATTGTATGGTAGTAATTGCATAAATGGTATATAATAAGTTTTGCGATGTTGAACATTAGTAGTACATGTAATGGTATTTATTAGGAACACGTGAAAAGGATGCCATAACATAATGACAGCGTTTATCAGTCGCAATTAAAACCATTAGCAACTTCTGAAACAATAAATAATTAACCGGAAACATAAATAAGTCCATTACGAGCGGTACGTCTTGTTGGATGCAGATTAATTAAATTTTTTTGTACAATACAAGTTTAGTAAATTTATATAGCCATGTACTTAACATTAAATTGAAATTCCTAATTCGAAAACAATATTTTTTTAAAAATAATATTGAAAAAAATTTGTTAATGTGTGTAAAGGATCATCTACGAAATGTGTAGCAAAAAAATATAATTAGTTTATTTCTTTCAACCATTGCAAAGACTAAAATAAATTGTGCAAATAATTGTAAGCATTTTAGGTATATTTACAAGTAAATAATTGCTCAGCATATATAACCGTGATTGCAATATCTGTTGGACAAGAACTGAGGCTGCCTGAAGAGTCTTAAGAAAGACGAAGCGGCCGTCATAGTCATGTTCTCTGTCAACAGATACTTACTTGTTTGTAGATATATTTATACAGTATTGTGCAAAAGAAAGAAGCAGTTTTTACTAATAATTATTTAATTTAATTTATGACACTTAATACATCTTTCCAATAACGATTCACTTATTGGTAGAAATATAATCACTGAAAATTTTGAAGTTTATAACATCAAACCGTCTTATAAGAGGATTAAGGTAATAAATTTTATTGCACCACAATGCTCTCCAATGAAATTTCAAGGGAGAGTTATTTATCTGTAAGATTTTGTTTTTAATTCAGTGGTAGAAACGATACAGAGTGGTTCCACAACAGAATTTATGTAGATTCTTGAAAAACGCGCGAACGAGTGAAATTTTCATTTTAAGAAAAAATCGTGAGCTGTAAATTGTTATAGTAGATAGAAAGTGGCTAGAATAGCATTGCTAGACGTATATTAAATTATTGTTTTACACCAAGAGGATTATAATCAAGTGAAAATATCGAAGATAGTGAAATGTTTCCAGTATGCCGCGCAACAAACAATAAAAAGAATGACTGAAACCGGCAGTGTGTAAGTGATAGACAAAAGAGTGGACGTCCAAAAAAGCTCAGTAAAGCTGATGCACAGTTTTTAAAAGTCAGTTCCTTAAGAAATCGTAAGAAAGTTAGCGCAGAACTAGCTTAATGCAGTAACATAGTAAGCAGGTTGGACGCCATTTTCAGAGAACTTCAAGCATGCTCCAAGGGTTAATAAGTTTGAAACCAAGACAGAGCTGTATATTTATAAATTAGCTTTAGAGTTTTGTTTCATTAGATTCATTATATGTTTCCTTAAGCTGCCGGGAAGTGCAAATAAAAAGACTGATTGTTAATTTGGTACGTAGACTTCCGCGGTCGTGGTCCATGCTATCTGCTTCTGGGTTTCCGGGCTTCCGGGCTGGAACCGCGTCAGTAGTATAGAGTTTCAGTGTAGTAGTTCAGCTCTGAAGATGTCCCATACAGATGGGTACGAAACGTCGGCAGATATACTAGTGACGCGGTTCCAGCCCGGAAACCCAGAACCAGATAGCAAAGACTGATTGTTTTTTGTATTAATCTTGATAGATTTTCTCGAAACGCATCAGAGGCTTTAAAAAATAAGGCGCCTCAAACGGGTTATCTCATATCCACCTTTTTGAATGGTTTAAACAACTTGAAAGTGCTCATGAAACGCCTGCTCGACGATTTCAAAATTTTCTTTCTTAAAATCTCGTTGCTGTTTGACAGCAAAAAGGTGAAACCGTCGAACAACAACGTGATTTCATCAAAGCACATTCTGGAAGATGAATTTAGGACGCTGAAATGAATTTTATACAGCCTTTTGGTCTATAATTTGGTCATCTGTAAATTGAATTTGTGGTTTACTGTACAGCATTATGAACCGTAGTTTGGTCCTCTTTAAATTGAATTTGTAATTTATTGCTAGTTGAACGACTAGAAATTGTTTGGAATTAAGTGCTTCAATATTTCATTGAATTTACTCGAAAGGACTCATTAACGTTAAATCTCCACTGGCATGTTCGAGACAATGCTTTAGAAGGCTTTATAGATACAATTAGAAGAAAGGAAAGAATATCTTCAAAAAGGCAAAGACCCGACTAATCCTTGACCAATTCTAAACGCATAATCCGGAAAGAATTCCTTTAGAACTTACTCCAAGAAAGTGGTATTGCAGTGTTCTGGGAATTCTGGCTGAACAAAAATCGTATTCCAATGGAATTGAAGTTTCTTTTTTCAATTCTTATATTTTGAAACATTTACGTACATTTTATAAACAAACTTTTTTATCTCGATTCAAACTACACACTATTTGTAACACACATACATTTGTGTATATCTCGAAATCGGTATTCCCTCTTGCATAATTAATAAACACAATAGGAATAGATAAAATACGACTTGGCCGGTTCAGCGTGCACACAATCCGCATGAAACGCCTCGGAGAACAATGGAATTCCCACCACCTACCGCAACCGAAACCATCGGGGCATCATGGCAGTCGGCAGCGTTCGAGGAAGATATTATAGTTGCGGTATTTATTGTAAAATGATAAATCGTAATATTTAATTGAGAATATATTATACAAGGGAGCGCTCGTAAATTTGCCGTTACCGACACGTTATCCCACCCGGCACCTCTTCGACATCATCCACCCACATTTGCACTAGTATTCTACAGCAGCAGCAGCAGTAGGAACGACTACTACCACTAGCACGAGCCATTCTAGTAAATTCGACCAACTGGAAATTTATAGCAAATTGAACTAATAACATTCGAACACAATAGTATCTTGAATTTAACGAACCGATTATATATATGTGTGTGTGTGTGTGTGCGTGCGTGTGTGTACGTGTGTGTGTGTACGTGTGTGTGTATGTTTGTGACTGTATGTGTATTATAAAATAGAAATGCAGTAGTACGGAGAAAAGCACATTACAGAGGATTGGACTAGGTTACAGTCGGGTCAAATAATTAATTCAAATACTGATAAAGGATAAGGATATTTTGGCGATTCTTTTTTTAATTTACAATTGTCTACGAGGATAATTTGACCTATTTATATGTTTACATTCCGATATTTAGATAAATCGGTTGATTAGTTTATTTTTGACAGCTGATTGAAAAAGAAGCAACACGTCGTTTTGCTAAAATGGAAAAAGCAGAGTATCGTGCGGTGATTAAATACTTCGTAATTAAGGGCATGAAAGCTACCGAAATAAAAGATGAGTTACGGGAAACATTAGGTGAATCTGCTCCATCATCCGCCACAATAAGTAGATGGGTAAATGAATTTAAACGTGGTAGAACAAGCTGTGTTGATGAAGCGCGCTCTGGAGCACCCAAAATCGTGACTTCTAAGGAAATGATTATAATAATCCATATTATTATTACGCACGATCGACGACTCAAAGTGAAAGAGATAGCAGGCATGGCAAACATTTCAACAGAACGCGCACACAACATTTTAACGAAAGAATTGGGCCTTTCCAAGCTTTCGGCAAGATGGGTGGCGCGATTGCTTACGACTGATCAAAAGTTCACTCGTTTGCGCATTTCCAATGAGTGTTTGGATCTTTATAAGTGGAATCCGGTTGATTTTTGTAGGCGATTTGTTACTTGCGATGAAACTTGGATACACAACAGTACACCCGAAACTAAACTAACTAAACAGTCGAAACCATGGTTAGAACGTGGTTCTGCACCTACAAAGAAAGCGAAAACCACTTTATCGGCAAACAAGGTGATGGCATCAATTTTTTGGGATTCAAAGGGCATTTTGCTCATTGATTATCTTCAGAAAGGTGCCACAATAAACGGACAATATTATGCAGAACTTCTACAAAAACTAAATGTTGAGATTCGTGCTAAACGGCCAGGAATGGCAAAGAAAAAGATTCTGTTTCACCAAGACAACGCTCCCTCGCATAACAGCACAGTAACGATGTCCAAAATCCACGTGTTGCATTTCCAATTAGTACCGTATGCGCATTATTCGCCGGATATAGCCCCTTCCGACTTCTACCTTTTTCCAAAATTGAAAACGGCACTAGGTGGAAAGAAATTTTCGTCTGACGACGAGGTTATCATCTTCGTAAATGAGTATTTTGCAAGCCTTCCGGAATAGCATTTTAGAGATAGCATAAGGGCATTGGAGCACCGTTGGAATAAACGTATTGCTCTTTTAGGAGAACATATTAAAAAATAAAAATTATTTTGTATTTAAAAAACTCGTTTTTCTTTTCCATTCTCACTACTTGTAAAAACTACCCTCGTAGTTAGTGTTGGTATATATCAAATTATGAAATTTTTACAATAATTACTGCAGTTAGAAGTATCTTTACATTACGATATTAAAAAAAAATAATTAGAAGAAAAGAAAAAGTATGAATCTGTATATAAAGTTCAAAGAGGGATACAAATTTTAGTAATGACCAGGGGATGGAAGAACACGTGAAACTGGAATCTAAAGTTCTAGGTATTTAGGAACAATATTGGGAATAAATCGGAAAATCAAGGAAGACTGGTATAAGATAGTAGATGGATAAGAACTTCAAATAAAATATTAAAGAACAAAATGGTAGGTAATTTTGATGGAGCCTGTGGTTGATTAACTTAATCAATAAAGATTGATATATAATACCAGCATATCTGCTGATGGTGACAACTTAGTTGTCGAAGTACATATACAGAACACGAAAATTAATGTGGAAAGGACTTATATATCAATTTTCAGCGATTAAAAAACAAAATAGTTACTACGAAATTGGAAATAAAAGTGTGTATTAAACAGACGTAAGACTAATAGTGTTGTCCAAAATTAAAGTGAAAATTGATGAAAGAATAGAAGTATTTAAATGTATTGTTATTGGGAAAAACTTAAAAAGTAACTGGAAGGTACTTCAACAGGAGTTAATAATATAATCTATCCACCTTTTGGTAAACTACACTTTTTAATAGTAGTTCGGGCTAAGAGAATTAGATTGATGACAAGGAATAGGTCTAAAGGTATTGGTAAGCTTTTACATAAAAATCCAAATCGATATAGGTTATTTTCGTAATTTTGTTTGCGTATACAAACTTCTAAGATGGTCACTCCCTATACATACTCTCATTATTTGTCTTTTAATTTCACTTACGAATTGTACCACTATGGTTCTTGTAGACTTGTATTCTCAAATTAAGCTTCAAATTTTGGCTCTATATAGCCATCATGTTTGCTAAAGTTATTTAAATTAACCTTACAGGTGTTCGTTCAAGTATTTCAATTATGAAACAAAAAAAAATTTTATATATATATTTATATTCAGACAATATTGGAAATGTTTGGAGTTTGGTGAGGCCGATATGATATTGAATAAATTCTGAAGAAGGCCGTATGTATATTGCCGTAATGTTAATAAATTGAATAATTTCTCAACTAACACTGCCACAAAAAAAACTACATATATACGTAATGTTCTATAACAATTATATTCATTAATAGTTAAATACATTAATTTGTAAGATACTATTCTAATAATATGATCGCATGAATAATGTATATATAAATATATGTTTACGCGTAAATGTAATGATCTATTTGATTAGACCTAAATTCTTATATTGGATTTCATTTACTGCACTTTACTAATGTTCATTATGTTATGACTCCTAGACATCTCGAGCTGCCAGTGTTTTGTTTACATCGTGCAAAGACCATCCTACATGAATTCGGCAGATATATTTACGTGTACATCGCAAATCTTTTGCGGTACCTACTGTTCATAAACCAATTTCGCAATTTTATTGATATATGCGGAGTAAAGAAGAAACTGTTTCGACAGAAGACACCAAAGATACAATAAAGCGTAGTCTCTAACGAAATTACAATAAAAACACTTACAACGTTGTATGATCTACATATCTTAAAGACGGTCTTATAATCTACAAACACTGCAACATTATTTTTGGAAGCCATTGTATATGGACGTGATGCGTCGCATTGTGCAGAAATGGATCGTACAAATACAACGATGCCAGAACAGCAATGGCGGTTTATGCATAAATAATTAATTGATTAGCAGGTATCGCAGTGATCTAATAATGTTACTAACTAATCAGTTAAACAAATAGATAGTGCACAACCATAATTCACGGCATCATGAGAGTAAATGCTTGTGATCAATACCGTATTGAATGCACTATGCAAATAACAACGACCATATAAGCAGATGACCAATGGAATCGAGGTGGTAGTGGCGAAGTCGACCGTCGAAAGGCAGTGTTTCGCTTGGCGTATCTCGTTGTATACGTTTTGTTTCTCTGTGTGTGTGTGTGTGTGTTTGTGTATGTAGATTCACCCGGCGATAGTTAACACTGACGTGGTCCACTATGTGACATTACATTGCAACAGTATAATAATTGCATATACACAAATATGCATTATAGCCTGGTACCGCAAACAAGGCATGTTTGAGAGGATTAAGCTCAGATACTGATTCAAGAACATCTATCTCATTGTTTGAGCGCCTGCGGTTCGCCATCGAATTCGACATAATCAACCCCCGAGCGGCGATCCTACACCCAACACTCTCAAACCCCTCGTTCAATCGGCGGTCCTGCCGGGTCGAGTGCACTGGTGGTGGTGGTGGTAGATCACCCCTTCTCTCGTGGACGGAGGAACATACCGCGAACGTATTCACAACCTATTGACCCATATGTGTTTTTTTGTGAGAACATTCGATTTTTAAATTTAAAATTGAAAAAAAAAATGATGAAATAGGAGGTGTTTCAGGCATCGACGATTCTAAATTGAGAAACAATCGATGAGCTGTAAATTCAATGCATCCTCACAATTACTTTGGAAATTTTAATTTCTTTTTAACTAAAAACATAATTTTTATTTTATTTTATTTACTTACGAAATGTAGGAACACTCAATTACAGCAAAAACTGTGTACATGAGTGTAACAAAGTATTTGTAACATAAATAAGCTTAAATCTAATGTATATACGGGGGTAGATCGGAAAATTTTCAGAAAAAGAAACAAAAAGAAAAAAAAATAATTTTTTGAGGAAAATCGTATTTTTTTGCACAGCCTTGTTTCAGCTCTACACATCTAATCCAACGCTTTTCAAAACTTTTCAACCCTTGAAAGAAATAAGAACTTAGATTCTTAAAAGAAACAAGTTACTGGTATTCGATTGCAAACAAGTTCCTCATGAAGGTGAATGCAATTTCATCTAAACGTTGAGATTACAGAAGTATTTTTAAGAACCAAAATGACACGTCAAACAACAATTAGGAAACTCAACGTCACTCTATTACCATGAGACCATCAGAGGACGTGCATATACAATACTAGAAAATAAATCAAGAATTATAGGACTTTAGTGCAAGCTTTTCAACTTGCTCCATACAATCACTTTGGAAAAAAAAATAAAAACTTTTGAGTAGAACGAGCAGATGAAAATCGGACAGCGCAAGTTTAGGATTACAATGCGGATCTAGCGGCACGCCCAATCCAAATTTTCGATGACTTCTCGTATTTCCTGAGAGGAACGAAGAGTTGTTCTGCAGTAAAACTACAACTTTAAAGAGAGCACCATGGCGTTTCACCGCATCGCAGGTTTAATTCTATATTGAAGCATGATAGAATAATACTCACTGTTCAGAGTATGATGTTCTTCTAAATTGTCAGAAAAAATTTGTTCTCTAGAGTTTCAGAAGACAATTAACATCAGTTGATAGGCACCCCTGGGGTTTTGAATTTTTTCTTTATGGGCGAACCTGGATGTTTTCATTTAAGAATTTCCCGGTTTGGTTTGAGGTTCATAGTAGTTGATCCACATATCATCGCAAATTACGATACTAGCTAAAATATCATCACTTCCCATTAAAAACTGTTATTTATGAGCTTGAGTGAACTGTCTAGGAATCCATCTCCAACACGTTTTTTTTTGCAATATTTCAGCTTGTCTGCTTTCGGTGATATCTGAGGTGAATCTTCAGGGTGGAGGCGGAGAACATTGTTGTAAACGATCGCTTATTTCCATACACAAGTTTGATCGCTAGTCAAAAATTATTGGATCTAAAATAGGATGTGTTACTAGATATGTACTCACTTGAACTTGCGATTTTATATTTCCATTTGTTTCATTCAGTTCAAAATTCCTTGCATCGGCGCAGATGAAGTTGTGAAACAGCACTTTGCAAAATGTCGCCAGACGTAGTTCCTTCTATAAATGAGAAATTGCTAACCTCACCCAAAGATGACATAAGTTATCGAAGAAAGCTGTCAATATATAATTGCTTCGTCTTTTTTTAAATGTAATAAGCGATCTAAGAAAAACAAGAAAAATGTTTTTACTGACAACCAAATAAATTGTGTAAAATATATTAAATTCTAAATACTGAAACGTCAGTGCAAAATTCTTAAATACTGAAGCGTCAGTGCATGAAACTATTGCTTATAGAGATGCTTGCAAAGCAATGATTCAAATATAAAAAATATAAAGAATAATGTTTGGTTTGTAATTTTTAAAAAAATAAGATCTGTCGATTTATTTCATTTTAAATAAGCGTAGTAACTTTAACCTTTATCTACATGAAAAAGTTTTTATATACGCTGTTTTCTTCTGTTTTATATATTAATTACATTAAAAGAAGGTTAAGTTGAATAAATGAATTCCTTTAAATTTCCTTTTTTTCGTATAAACAAGGAAACTTCTAAATGTAGGCTTCATAATTTTATTAAAGATAATTTATTTTGTTAGCAAATCGGAAGGGTTCCTCGGAAGCTTTAGAGTAAATGTTTTTAGGCATTAAAAAGTTATATTGTGTATTTTGTGAAATTTCCAAGATATTTTCCTTTTAAAACATTTTGTAAAGAATCAGTTCGTCAGTAACAAACTTTGCGGACAACAAAAGAGCTTTTGTGTTAAAAAAAACGAATGCTTATGCGAATAATTCATTATGCCGAAAAATATAAATTATATTTAAATATTGTATAACATTTGTGTTCCCTCTTTTATATCAATAAGTTCGTGTAGTGGGTGTATTAAAAACTTTGTGGCAAAAAGAACTATGGCGAAATATGAACTTTTCGAGGTTTAAATTTTGGTGTAAAATAATTTTTTAATACTTAAAAATTGATATTTTTCAAAAATTATTCTGTATTAACGAATATTCAAGTTCCGACGTTTTGAATAATCCTAAAAAAACGATGCTGAAGTCAAAATTTACTTAACTCTCTTTGCTTAGCGCTGAAAGAATAAGTTTGAAGAAACATGTGAAAATGATAATAATCTTAATGCAATTTATCAAGAACAAAAATATAAACGTCGTAACATGAATATAATACATCCATCCACCAACGGCTTAACACCAATTGCAGGGGACCCAGCCAATTCTTACTCACTGTGGAATGTGGTTAAATGCAGCAAAATAAAGTGTGTAGTTTTACAATTCGATCCTAAAGAAGCTTGTCATCAAGGATAAGCATTACATTAATTATGCAAACATTACATCACTAGATGTAGAACTGTCTTTCTTATCATATTTTTGCCTCGCGGTGAACTCAATTTGCTAAAACAACTATGGAAACAAATCTGATGTTTCAAATATTTAACCGATCTTATCCTGTTTGCGATCATATTGAAAACGCTGTCTAAAAGGATGTTTCACGTTTCTTAAATTACATATAACTATTTTCTTTTATTTCATAGCATATTTTATTTCGTTTTTCTTTTTAACTACGATTACTTTATTACATTATTAGTGCGGCAACAAAGTGCAGATGTGATATTGCTTTATAAAATATTTATAATTAATTAGACGTCAACAGATTAGAAAATTTGAAACATTTTCTACTATTATAAGAGCGGATCCGTAAGTTGTGAGGCTAGAAAACAAAACAGAACAAAAGAATCATTCAAATGTTAATAGCACCTTGTTTACTACGCGTTTCAAAGAACTCACCTTTCATCAGATAAACTTTTGTTATTAATGAACGATTCGCTCTGTGGGTTGCTATCGTGCCTCTACGATACAGAAAAATAATGAAAAAAGAATACTTTCCTTTGTCGTTATAACATACGAATATACGAACGACAGAACAACATTAAAAACACAAGTTTACTTGAAACGCGTTGTAAACAGGATGTTGTTAACATTTGAATGATTCTTTTAACGTTCATCCATTGACAAATCATCGAGATTTTAAAAGTGTTCGTCTACATATATTCAAAAAGATGAACACGCTCTTCTGTCGTTTGTACATTCGTATGTTTGAACGATAGAGGGGGGGGGATTGTTGTTTCACAAGTTTGCCTGATGAAAGGTGAGTCCTTTGAAACGCGTAGTAAACAGGGTGCTATTAACATTTGAATGATTCTTTTAACATTCGAGTACGTTGAAAAATAAAACGAGATTTTGCCAAGAAGTTTGTTTTGTTTCCTAGCCTCACAACTTACGGATTCGCTCTCGTAATAGTAGCAAACGTTTCAAAATTTCTAATCTGTAGACGCCTAATTAATTATAAGCATTTTATAAAGCAATATCACACCGGTACTTTGTTGCCGCTCTAATACTGTAATAAAGTAATCGTGGTTAAAAAGAAAAACGAAATAAAATATATTATGAAATACAATATAATGTTGTTACAGTATAATTCCATTCGGGTTTATTAATAATTTAACGGCGTAATCGATAAATTTAAATATTAAGTACGCAATACCGTATATATCGGGAATGGTAAACAATGAATTTATTTGTTCTCAACTATTAAAAGATATTAAATTTAATAAATACATATTACGTCATTGTATTAATATAAAAAAAAAATGTTGAAACTCCGTAACTATTTCGCAAGCGATATTGGCGTTATGAAATCACAAATAGATGTTTAAATTTAAATAATTAATCGATAATAAATAATTTCATGTTTCGTAATAATGTTTGCTACCATACAGAAATGTATATACGTACATGCGATTTGACAATAATTTTATTAATGAGAGCCATTCATGGAGACACGTTTTACGATTTTCTTTCAAATTTAAATCGTGAAGAAATATTGAAATAATTTGAACGCTTTGCGTCATTCATGTGTGTTCATGGGAAACTTATTTAATGTAAAATTTTGTACAAATAAAATTATTAAATTAAGATTAGCGATGGAATTACAGGCGAAGAGAGGAGAAAATTAAATTTATCAACAAATAATGTTATAATAAACGCTTCTATCACCAGCCTATCATAAAAAATAAGCGTCATTGAATAATAATGTAAATATAATAATCAAAAAATATAATTTCACGCGAACAAATAAGATTTAACAATCTCCTGAATGCGATGATAAAGTAATTATTGTATTATAAGACGGAATTAAAATTTTTATATTAATTACGCTTAATCTTCTTAAATGTAATAAAAACCATAAATGTTTTAAATTTAATATTTTTTTCGTTTACGATTTGTAAATAAAATAAGTCTCAAACAATAAAATAATTAAGTATATGTCCATGAAAATTTATTAAAGTTCATTAAGCTGTTCCTGAAGAAATAATAAAATATAAAATGAGTTTGAAATTCGGACTGTTAATGAAAATAGTGAAAATAATAAAATTATAAAAATGTATTTTAATGATAGATGTTTTTGCTTGTTTCGATTAATGATTGACTATCAGAATTTCTTTTATTTCCTCTACTTTCGGTTTCTTTCTGCTCTTTGTCGACCTTCGATTTAGCTGTGAATACTGTTGGTTTCGATAGATCTGCAGGGGCTTGTCCTTCCCCTGTAAATAAATTTCATGCTTCAAGGAAAAAAGTTTCTGAATTTTTCTTTCTAAAGGGTGTTTCAAGTTTCGTGTTTTTTTTTAAAGAATAAATAAAACACATAATTTGCATTCACTTTCAAAAACCCTTTAATTGGTAATTGAAGTGTCAGTTATAACATTTATATGCGAAAAATAATATCTGTTAAATGGCCTCCTCTTGCAGCTCGACAGGCGTCCACTCTTTTGTTAAAATTTTCAATGACATTTTGACGTAAGTAAGGCTCTATCTCGCCAATGACACGATTAATTTCATCTTTCAAAGCAGGAATTGATTGTGGATTGTTTTTATAAATCTGACTTTTCACATAACCCCAAAGAAAATAGTCTAACAGTATCAAATCACATGATCTTGGTGGCCAATTAACATCACTGTTTCTTGAGATTACACGTCCAGGAAATTTTTCTCTCAATAAACCAATTAATTCGTGCGCAAAGTGAGGTGTAGCGTCATCCTGTTGAAACCACATATCCTCTAGATCAATATTCATTAATTCAGGCCACAAAAATTCGGTTATCATCCGACGATATCGATTACCATTGACAGTTACAGCTTCACCAGCAACATTTTCAAAGAAGTAAGGTCCAATTACACCACCTGACCATAATGCACACCAAACAGTAACTCGTTTAGGATGCATAGGTTCCTCATGAATAATTCGTGGATTTTCCTCACCCGAGATATGGCAATTTTGTTTATTAACATAGCCACCAAGTTCAAAATGTGCCTGATCGGAAAACATCATTTTTCGAGAAAAATCAGCTTGTTGTTCATTGATGAAATTGACAAATGAACGACGTTTTAAATGTCGTCCTCTAATGGACATTTGAGGATCTTCAGCAACACTTTCACGATCCAAACCAATATTTTCTTATGAACGACCACTACGACTGCATTTTTTACTTGTTTGTTCTTCCACGGAGCCGGTCTCTTGAAATTTTTTAATAAGTCGACCAATAATACTTGCAGATGGACGATTATGTAAACCATAAAATTCACGTGATTTCCTAAAAACTTTTTTTACGGAACGCCGATTTTCATAAAATAATTCACCAATTTGAACGCGTTATTGTACCGTGTAGGAAGCCATTTTTATAAGTGGCATACATCACAGCTTTAAAATGCCCACATACCCAGAGAAATTCAGTGCGCCATCTATATTTTATTTATTCTTAAAAAAACCGCGCAATTTGAAACAGCCTTTATTTAGCTACAGTTTCCTTTTCAATTTTATTTTTATAAAGTCAAACGTCTAAGTGTTGCTATTTATAAAATCTCAGTTTTCGTATACAGAATACGAAGAATGATGTAAGAGTTTTCTACCTTTTTTTATCAACTCAACATTGTTTACCCTTAATGGACATCGAAATTTTATTTTTCCAACTTCACTATAAACCAATGCATAGCAAAAATAGTTAATATTACACAAGCAAATTGAACAAAGTTAGCCAAAATTCTAAATAATTCTAAATTGTACGAGAACTTAGATTGGAATATTATCCTAAACTCTATTTTCCATGTTTTTATAAATTAATTTTCCCCTTTTATTATGCATCATTTGTGTTTATAATGCTATATTGCTGACAAAGAAATTAATTTACTCAGGAGAATTATTTTGAAACGGCTGCATTGTAATGTTAAATAAAAAGAAGTCGTCTAGGTAGTTTCAGTACTTAAAACAACTTTAAACAAAGATCCCGTGGGCAGTACACCACAGATTCCCCATCCTGCTTTTTCTATGGAATCCACCCAAACATCCGCACTCGCTCCAATTTTCCGTTATAATACGTAATAATACTATATAACTGCAACTGTTTTATAGTAATCATAATATTTAAAATCGTAAAATTAAACGAACCCCCAAATATAAACAATCCTTAGCGATCTCACGTACATATAATAATAACAATAATCGTTATAACTTTGAATTACATATAATAAAAATAATAATAAAAGTAAATGATAACCATAACCGTAAGCATAATAATAACAGTTGGCCTTGTACAATACTACGGGGTCTGTAAAGATGTGTGTGTGTGTGTGTGTGTGCTCATCTGTACGTGCGGGTGCGTGTTTTGTGTGTTTGGTTATTTGCGTATATCTATGTGTGCGCGTGTTATTGTGTCTCTTAAATGCGTGTTTCTCGTTTCCGTCTAGTTCTCATTTCTTTGGAGTGCGGGGAGGACCGCAATTTTAATAATCCGTGCGGGTATTGTGAAAGTTTTTCCTTTTCCCCGGTCGGGTTCTGCGATTATTCTAATAAAATTACCTTAGATTCGAACAATATGCTTATTTATATGTCGTACGCCGAGCAAATACTGTCGTTTTGTATAGGGAAATTTGTATTTTAAGCGGTTTTGAAAAGTACTTTCCAGACTAAATAATATGCTGGAAATATCTACGTAGCCTGGCGAACAAAAGAAAAGATTCTGTCACAATATTGGGGAGAATTATTTACAGAATATTTTATTTTCCCAAAATATTTCTCATAACGAACAATATACTTGACAATTCGAATTAATCGTTCTTTAAAACTTTCTTTCCCCATAGTTCTGGAAGTCTAATTCATCTTCGTTTCGAAAGTATTGTTAGGTGTTTATTTTAACTTTCTTTTTGGGGCTTAATAGTGCGATTTTCCGTAAAGATCATATAATATTTTTGGTGAATATTAAAGTTAATGGTTGTACTTTGTATAGAGGGTAACTATCATCACAGTTTGGGTTAGGTTTAGGTTATTAGGATATTTGGAGATACAGGATTCCCTGGCGTTTTGTTGGGGGACTGTGAAGGTTGTACCAAGTAGCTGCGCTTAGCTGGTACTGCACTTGCTGAACATAGGCTTAAAACATATTAGACATTACTAAGTAGGTTACTCTAAAAGTTTTGGGGTTGTCTAGTGGGGGAATATGATTTTAGAAGTTCAATTCTACTAAAACCATATCCCCCACTAGACATTACTAAGTAGGTTGCTCTAAAAGTTTTGAGGTTCAGCTTAAAACCGGATTTAAGCATATACTCAACAAGTGCAGTACTAACTAAGCGCAGCTGCTTGGTACAACTTTCACAGCTACTTTCCATAAAGTGACACTGTCGGAAATATTTTTGTCATATTCTTAGTATTTACAGATTGCTAGCAAATGTTGTTGTCTCTTTTTAGAAATTTTGTAAATAAGTAAAGCGAGTTCTGTGAAGAATGGAATTAACACCCGAAAATTTTCGAAGCATTGTCTACGATTTTAAAAACGGTCTCACCCGACAAGCGGGTTCACACAAAATCAAACGTTTATTTGGCGATGAGGCACCATCCTTGGCGACTGTTGAACGGTGGTACAACGAGTTCTAGCGTGGACTTCTTTCGCTTAAAGACGAGCATTGTAAGGGACGGCCTGCCACTGATGTCACTTCAGAAAACATCGGCGCCGTGTACAATATGATAAAGGCAGACAATCACTGCACATGCAGAGATATTTGAGCATCATTAGTTGTGATCCAAGTCAAAACTATCCTGCACGATGGATTGGTACACAAAAATGCTTAAAAAATTCAATCGACGTCGAGCAAGCAAAATCAGTGCACGACATCGTTACAGATGACGAAATTTGAATTTATTATTACGAGCCAGAAAGCAAGCGACAGTCTGCCCAATGGGTCTTCAAAGGCGAAGAGAAACCCACAAAAGTGAGACACGGACAAAACTAACAAAAATGGTGGCTGCTTTTTTCGGACGCACCAGTCATCTCGCCACTATTCCGCTAGAGGATCGTCGACCAGTCAATGCTGAATGGTATACCAGTTGTTTGACAATTGTATTCCAAAAAGTACGCGAGAAACGACCAAGAGTACGAATCATTCGGCATCAAGACGAAAGCACACATACACACCTATCTCATATAAACCCATCCACCACAGACTTATCGAGTCTCAACGCAACAACAAAAGTAATAACAGCGGTGACGAAGTGTCGGTACCAGAATTATCGAAGACGCGGTTCTAGCAGGGAAGCCAGAATGAAGAAAGTGTGGACAACGACCGTCTGCGAGCTAGACTGGGAGTAAAGAAATTAGAAAAGAAAAACTATCAAACGCACATGTCACTCTCACTTGGACGTTCTTCACTGAACGAAATCTAGAAGTTCAAGAATCACACCAAATTTATAGCCAAAAAATTTTCAATTTATAAATGTAAGTGCATTTACTTTATCTTAGTTTCGCCAGTCTTCTATTTTGTAGTTTTCGTGATGTTTTATCCATCGGAAAAGAACTTTTCATATTGCAGCCGTTAGGTTTGTTTTTTTTTTTTGACATCTTAAAACAGTGTCTTCGAATAGTTTGCGTTGATAATTCGTGACCTTCTAAGAGATTTCTTTTAATACTTTTACTTCATCGTCTACGATTTTATTCCGCTACTTTTACGATATATCGATCAAGTCAAATCGTAAATACTGTTCTTCTGCCACAAAACAAGCGCCTGAATTTGCTCATTTTCTTTGATTATAACAGCAGTACATTGCACAGTTTGCTGGATTTCTGGATGCTGCTTAATTCTATTTGAGCAATTCTTCTATTATATAAATAATATTATATAAATAAAAACAAATAAACTCACTAATTTAAAGTAAACAAAATCTATACAGGGTCACAGGGGAACATGAACTGAAATACCGTTTTGAGTGTTAAATACTGAATTATTCTAAAATCACCACTCACAATGATAAGGGGATTACTGGAAGGGTTGATGGCAAGTGCAGAGCCATTATTGGAAACCCCAATTTTTTTCTTAGAAATAATTTAGTATAGAATATACTAAATAAACTGTAGATAGCTGCTATTCGCTTGTTTTCGAATTAAATTCCGAACAGAAAAAATTGTTCTGAAATATATCCTAATCGACAGTAGCAATTATAAAAGTAATGAACACAATATAAGCGATATAAATAATAGAAAATAAGGTGCAATAAACGAAGCTATGAGAAAATAAATTTAACGAAATGGTGAATAGTTAAGCTCTCTTACCACATCATGCAATCAGACAAGAAAAAGATTTTGTATGTAACTGGGCAATTAGTTTTATTAGAAGCCTTAAATATTACTTATAACAGCCTCGAAGAAACCGTAAGGCGCATTAGAAAGTACGATCTTTATAAGAATAAGAAAAAGTATTCCTTGCGACTTCGAACCTATTTAATTCTCATTATTAATACAAACAGTCACCTTTACATGGCTATCGGAACCGTTTTTCTGCGCCATTTTGGTATTAATATCGTATTAGTGACGATCAAACTAACAAAACACAATTTAATAATGATATAATCTTCGATTTTAATTGACATTTATCGTGTTGCAGTTTACTACGCTGTTGCATTTTGTCAATAGACACAATAACGTGATTATTGTGTCAGTACGTGTATGTACGTACATGTACGTATGTGTGTGTGCATTCTCCGCCGCATTACATATTGAAAATAATAAATAATAAAATAATAGCGTCAGTACAACAACGACGCCCGCGTAAATAATAGATGAGAACGTGTAAAGTTGACATTTTAACAATAATGACCCAGATCTTCTAAATTTATTAGTGGCAAATGCCAACTGCTTCGTCTATGATTAGTTTAAATATTTAATTTTCTTAATGATTTCTATGTTTTTCTTTTTCCATTCGAAGTACCACATTCAATTTGTCGTACATTACAGACGAGGTTCTATCTTGACGTAGCAATCGATATAAAGAACACTTAGTATTTAAATGTTCCATTAACATTTTTAATTTAGCTGTAATAATACGTAGCATATAATTATGCGCTTTCCATATTTGAAATTGAAACATTCCTAGTTTTTACTGCTTTTTACAATCTGCATAACAAATGAGGAGTATAGCTGGCTCAAATGACTTTATTTGGAAAATTTCTACATAAAAAATCAACACTACATTTCCTAATACGTGGTATATTTATGGTGTTCAATCTCCATCGTTTTCTATGATTAATTTACAGCGATTGGTCATACTTTCCACCAATTTTTCGGCATATGAAGTGGGTACAGACCTCTATACTCCGCGCAAGTTAATTTTGAGTTGCTTTAATGTGTAGCAAAGCTTGTTACGAAGCTTTTGCTTCATACTGGCCTACATATTTTTCATTGGATTTGCCACTGGGCTCTGAGAGGGCCATTCTATCGTTGTGATACCATTTTCCAGCATCAATTCCATACAGCGCCTGCTTCGGTATTTGGCATCTTTGTTCTTTTGCAAAAGCCACTCATGGTTGTGTTCACTAAACCATTTTCTCGCATAGGGCACGAAATCTTTTTGATACAATTTTGGTAGCACGATCACGTTCAAATTTTTTGCAAGAAAAAAATTTAAAGCCATACTTATTGAAACACATCCACACATGGACCTTTACTAAGTGTTTTATTGTGTGTTCCATCTTGTGTAGATTAGGCTCTCTTCGCGCAAAAAGATGCTTATATAATTAAGGACATTGTAATATAAATTACAAAATAGGGCTTAAAAAATATCTGGCGAAGACGCATGAATTTTGAAATTCTAAATATTCTAAAAGGCGAAGATATATGAAATCACAAAAAATACGATGGTACGTGGGTCTTCTTTTAAGTTTTACATATAAAACTGGAATAAAACTGTAGATAACTTTTAAAGACTTTATTATTATTTGAAGTATTCTCCACGAAAATTAATGCACTTATGCGCACGTTCGAATTAACTCTGGAAGCAGTTGCTCCACTCGTTTGTTGGTACGGTCAAAATTGCGTTTTGGAAGGCAATTAATTGCTCCTTCTGACGACTGGAACCTTAGACCATGCAGTTCATTCTTGATTTTCGGAAAGACAAAGAAATCGTTGGGACTTAGGTCCGGACTGTACGGAGGATGGTCCAACAATTTCGACGTTAAAAATTCAATTGTCTTGCGTGCTGTGTGCGAACTTGCATTGTCTTGGAGGAGGATGATTCATCGTTCGGGGTTGGTTTTTCGAAGCTCAATGATGACTTGCGGCAAACAAATGGATGTATACAAATCGGCAGTAACAGTTCTTTGATCTCGTGGAGGAATTATTGCTACATGTCTTGCTTTCGAGACGAATGTCGCGACCATCTATTTGGAGACACTTCGGGAACAGGTGACTTTTGTCGGCTTTTGTTCACCTTGGAACATCCAAACAGACATGAAAGATGAAGAGAGATTACCCAGGATATCAGGGAATTGAAGACGACGGGAAATCCAGCTGGGAAATACGTAACTTCGTTTGTGTAAGAATTTATAACTTATGAATCTAATAAGGAATGGCAACATACCTATCAATTTTACAATCTATTCTCGAAAGACTAGCATCTCTAAGAAGCTAATGGAGACTCAACAAAATATTAACTATTTTTTATTTAATTTTAGAAATTACTTAGATTATGAAACAAGAAATATTTACAAATTTGTCTTAATGGAAGTAATTATGCTCTATTATAGTCGGATGTTTACGTTTGACGATTTTCAACATTCATGTATTAGAAATAACGTATTGTAGCATTAAGGCGGCGGACGTATGAAAACTTAGTTATCAAAATGTGCAGTACTAAGTAATATTGTAGTAGGAAACCTTCGGTATTGTACATATATTTTTCAAACAATATTATAAATTGAAACTCAAACCAAAAAAAACAAATAACATTCTTATATATGCCATTTTATTTCATTTTAAATAGCATAGTAGTCTTATGCCTTCAATAACATTATTATTTTTTTTTTGAGTATATAGTAAACATTTCTAGAAAAAAGACTTACAAAATCTACATGAGATACGAAAAGGAAACAGTTCGTCGTTTGTAAAGGAGAATTACTTCGTATTTCTATTTAAAAAGTTAATAATTCAAATATGGTCTGTCATTTCAATATAGTTTATATTTTTTTACGCTATTGATTTATTGTTTTTTTTATAAGAGCGGACTTTACACTTCTGAATTACGAAGGTCAACACAGTGAATTTTTAAGGAGAGTCTTCTATATACATATGTTGACAGGCAAGAAATAGAGCCGCTGATTAGATTAAAGTTAGTATTAATGTAAATACACGTATTGTTTACATGATATGTATTAATTAACATTAGAGAAGCATTATCATAACATGGCTAATTAAGTTTTATTAGCAAACCATCGTACGAGTTGAAACCAAGTCTTTCAGCTTTATAAAATGTATAAAATTATCAAGGACGAAAAACTATTAAAAAATGCAAACTTAAATACATGAAATTCAGATTGAATTGATGATAAAAGTTGGGCAATTAATCTCGTTTATAAAAAGAATTCCGGATGTTGAACGAAATTTTCTCAACACGGCGTGAATAATGTGAAATATTAAATATATCGCTAAGTTACTTAAATAGGAGTACCACAGTTTTATCCCCTATTCGAAACGTAAATATTTATCGCATTCTTTCATCGCCCGAAAAAATTAGAAAAGTGAACATAATTACATTAACCGACCAATAATTTTATTTTCAAAAAGGAATGTACATAAACGGACGCTCGTTAATTGTGAAGCTACATATGCAAATTTCCCTCGCGTTTACACACTATTTGTATAAAATATTTAAAATTAATAATTTCGAAACGGTGAATTGTGTTAAAGCGCGATGGCGTGATTGTTGTTCTATTCAGGCGTGGAAATCATTTCAATTCATTCAATTAAAACGACACAATATTTAAATAATGAATAAATAAACAGGTTTTTGAAATTTTCACCGTTTAATTTTTCGATTGTCCGAAATTGTATTTTCGTCGGGTTTTGAAGGCAAATCAGCGGAAAAATTATTTGTATTTCGAACAACTAATTGCAGGGTTCCGATATGACTACGAAGGTGTAGCCGTTTATATTTCGGGAATAGCAAGAAAAAAAAATTTTATTATTGAAAATAGTTTTATTGCTTTACAAAATATTCTCCTTGAAAATCAATGCACTTTTGCATTCGTTTAAATCAATCCAAAAAGCATTCCTGCCACTGTGATGGCGGTATCTCCAAAGTATGAGTTTTGAATGCCTCAACTGCTTCTTCCGGGGTAGAAAATCGTTGACCACGAAGTGTGCGAACAAAAAGAAAACATAGGGTGCTAGATCAGGGCTGTACGGCGGATGGCTCATCAATTCAATGTTTTGCCCGATCAAATATTCAATTGTTTGAACCGACCCGTGAGAGCTCATATTGTTGTGGTGGAAAATGATCTGTCGTTTTCGATTTGTTTTCCTTATTTCTTTAAAAATTTTTGGCAAACAAATAGTTGTGTACCATTCAGAATTGACCGTTCTACAACTCTCTAAAAGGCACGGTTGCAACGTGACAGGTTTTTCCGAGAAAAACAGGCGACCATTTGTTTTAATGTGCTTTGAGCGCGAACAACTTTTGTTGGTTTTGGCTCATCTTGGAACACCCACACTGTCGACTGCTCTTTACTATAGGGCTCATACGTATAGATCCAAGATTCATCACCTGTGACGACTTGATAAATATTCTTTGAAGCACCGCCATTGTATTTTTTGTGCATTTCTTGACACTAATCGACGCGAGTCCTTTTATGAGTGGTTGCAAATTATGTGGTACCCAACGTGAACATAGCTTCTTAACGGCTAAATGTTCATGCAGGATCTTATGCACGCTAGTGTTACTAATACCTAGAGATGTATCGATCTCACGGTATGTCACACGACGGTCTTCCATTATCAATTCAGACACTGCATTAATGTTTTCCGACACAACAACATTTGTTGGACGACCTTCACGAAATTCATCGTCCAAAGAACGTCATCCAAGTTTAAATTCACTATACCAACGGTATACTTCATCACCATATAAAGAATTCAGCTCTTCGATGCATTCTTGTTGAGATAATCCACGTCGAAAGTTATGAAAACTAATTGTACGAAAATGTTCGCGAGTTAATTCCATTTTTTCGCTGACATAAAATTTTCATGTTACTGTCAACAATAGAACTAGCGACCGGATAATAAAACTGTCAAAGTAAATATATTGTCGAAAATGACAAACTTCAGGATGCAGTCATCAGATCTGAGGCAGCACTAATAGCGTTGCCAGTTTCCGAAATATATTAGATATATTAGATAAAACGTGGGCTTCCATTTCTTATGTTTAGAATGCTCTATTTATTTCGCAGTATTGTGTTTGTAGTGTTGTTTCTCAACAAAAAAGAGCATGTGAATTTTGTAGTGTTACATTCTGCTTGTAATTTTAAATTTAAGCAATTTTATGGACGATAAGTACCATTTACGAAAAATGCATGTAGTTCCATTAAAAGCAAAGAAAAATCCCCGAATATGATTATACATACGTACATAGGAGCGGGTCATGAAAAAGTAACATAAAACTAAATCTGTACAATTAAACTTCCCTCAAGTATTAAATCGTATTTTATGCTCCCATACATGCAGCAGTATCTGGAAAGTTTTAATTCGATTCTTACGTTTATACATCACTAGTAACATAATCTCTAGATCGACTACATTAAGGGGGCAATATAACGCATTTAAAAGGTACGGGTAATATTTAGAACATTCATAAACCAAACCAGTAAATACATGATTAGAATAGTTACGAGCTATAATTCTTTACTAGTTTACAAAACGAGATATTTCTAAATTTAGAAACGGTAGCTTTTGTTTATAAATTCTTGCATATACTCTCAGGTATTATTGACATCCAGTTATAACGTATATGTACAGATGTATGTGTGTGTATATATTTCTATGGCACTCAGCGCGTACGAAACATTTGACCCATTATATTAGAAAGTGAGTTTTCAAAACTGTCGTTCCGTTCGCATTTTTTTGCGACGTAAATACCGTCGAATTAGGATTATATATTTACTAGTCCAAATCAAAAATTTAATGGGTAAAACGCGTTCAAAAAAAAACGCGTTTGGACTAGACCGTGACTTAATATTTCCTTGTTTTTTTCTAATATTATTTACATAAATACGTAAATTAAAAGATGTACACCACCATCCATATTAGGTCGGACAATAAAATTTAAAAAAAGGGAAAACAGTTAAACTAATTTACGACAAAACTTAAAATTTTTATTGCATTATTGTTTAAAGGTGTTTATAAAGTATAATAATAAAAATTAAAGTAATTCTAACGTTAAATAAACAAGGATATCTTAAACATTCCGCTCATCGAAGGAGGCATCCGTTTCACGAGTTTTTCAAGGACTCTATTCGGTATAGTATTCCATTCTTCTTGCAATATGTTCCACAAGTGATATGTTGAGGTGTGACAAACCTTTCGGACCCTCCCGTCCAATTCATCTCATAACAATTCTATGGGGCTTAGATCGGGGCTTTACGGTGGCCATGTAATTATTTGCCAAGTATTATTGTTTTGTTCGCTATCTAAGAAAGTCTTATATATTAATGTTGAGTGTTTGGGGTCGTTGTCCTGCATAAACATAAAATTTTCGACGACTAAACGTAGTCCCGATGGTATTGCATTTTCTTGCAATATTTCTAAATAAGCCTCCTTTCGCAAAATACCCTCAATTCGCTTCAAGTTCCCTGTGCCGGCGTAGCAAAAACAAGCACAGAACTTCTTCCTTGTTTAACGGTTGGTACAATACAATCCCGCAGCACTCGTTCTTCTCACAAAAACACGCTTCGATTGTCCAAACATTTCAAATTTTGATTCATCAGTCCATAAGCCCATGCCCTTTTCTAGGCATTCAGTGTCCAATCTCTTTGTTGTCGTTTTCGCCTGTTTCCACGTCGAAGTAAGGATTTTCTTAGAACAACGCGCCCGTGAAGATTTGCAGCTTTTATATTTTTTTCACCGTAGTAACTGAAACTTTTCTTGCACGGTCGCGACTAATTTCTACTGCTGTTTTGGGTGCTGTCAGTCTCCTATTTCATTTAATCAGCAAATTTTTACGCTCATCATCGGCGTGAGATGTTATTCGCTTACGATTTGAACGTGCCGGATCTTTTAAACTACCTGTGCGTTGATGCCGCTGAATGATATCACTAACATTCGATTAACATGTGTCTTTTGGGAAATTTGTCGCACTGAATAAGTTTTTTGATGAAAAGCAATAATTACAGAACGGTTTTCTAAATTTGTTCATTTTCCTCTCGGCGTTTTAATGAGGTTCACATAAAAAATTCGATCTCGTCAGTGATGCACACGCTAGCACGTTTATTCAAAAACCAATCCATATTTCGGCACACAAGACACCTTGAGGTGAGGGCAGGTAACTTTAGCAAGTTTTTTGCTGCCAATACTATCTTAAAAATAATCGCATTTATAGCGGTACGGGTTGTTCCACGAATTACCGCAGTGTCATAAAATATAATAGTTATTTGTAGACGCTCCAATAGATTATTATATTATTATTAGCCTGCAATTGATTATAAATCTCGTAAAGGACCTAGTGTAAATGTATTAGTTATATTTGAACGCAATTATATTATTTTTTAGAAGAGTTTTACTAAGTTTCAGTAGCTGTCCGAACTAATATGGATGGTAGTGTACATCTCATGCCGCTTTAATATATTGAATGGTTTAAAGAAGTTAAAGTGAAATCTTATGTTAAAGTTTACATCAAACGAAAAGGCAAGATAAAAGGGAACAGTGGTATATATATATATATATATATATATATATATATATATACAGACACATATATATTTATATATATATATATATATATATATATATACATACACAGACACATATATATTTATATATATATATATATATATATATATACAATCTAAGCTAGTTATTGCTGACGATACATACAGTCATGTTCGTTAAAATAGCAGTGATGCGTAAGAGTATCAAAACTGATTTGGTACGTAAGTAGTGCCAGTGAAATGCATAGTATACATTTTCAAATGTATAAATCTTGTCTTATGTAGGGAAACAACCGGATATTCGGGGAACTCCCCAGTCATATCGAACTATATGAAAGTTGCAGGTGTTCGTCAAAATAGCAGTATTCCGTAGTTTACATTGAAAACTCTTGCTATGTAGACGGTATACACAATTTGGATCAATACATAGTCTTAACTTATATCAACACTTTAATATATTCATTTTGACCGGTAAATGTAAACTGTTTCTTACACTGCAATGGGTCGAGCTAAACATTGTACCCAAGAAAAGAGAACACTTATTTTAAACTTCATTCAAAGAGGAAAAACATACAAATTTATACAAGAAGCGCTCGGATGCTCAGCTAAGATGATATTAAATGCGAAAAAATGGAAAAAACATAAAGAAAATCGTGGCGGTAAAAGAAAAACTACTATTAGAGAAGACAGAAGCATCCTCAAGTTAACTAAAGCGAACCCCTTTATGTCGTCGAGCCAAATTAGACGGGAACTCGGTCTTCCTATAAGTACTTCAACTATTAGAAAGAGGCTTATAGAAGCAAATTTACAAGCTAGAAGACCGAGGAAAGTACCTCTCTTAAATAAAAGACAGGTTAAAAACAGATTGAATTTTGCACGTCAACATGCATTATGGGATTCAGCAAAATGGCGCAATATACTCTGGAGCGACGAATCTAAAATTGTTTTGTTTGACGCTCATGGGTCGCAACAACATGTTAGAAGACCTCCATTAGCGGAGTTTAATCCAAAGTACACGAAAAAAACTGTTAAGCATGGAGGTTCTAAAATAATGATTTGGGGATGTTTTTCTTGGTATGGTGTTGGACCATTGTACAAAATTGACGGCATTTTGGACGCTGATGGTTATGTGACTATAATGCAAAACGTAATGCTACCGTACGCCGAAGAAGAAATGCCTCTGCGATGGGTTTATATGCAGGATAATGACCCTAAGCACGCTTCTCGCAAGGCTAAAAAGTGGTTTGCGGACAATAATATCACGTTATTGGTCTGGCCTGCACAATCGCCAGACCTGAACCCGATAGAACATTTATGGGGCGATATAAAAAAGGCCGTTTCAGCAGCAAAGCCACAAAATACTAACCAATTGTGGGAAGTGTGTCAAGAAGCTTGGAAATCAATCCCAATTACCCGTTGTCGTCAACTAGTAGAATCTATGCCGCGACGCTGTGCAGCCGTTATTGCAAATAGGGGCCAGGCAACAAAGTATTAGTGCACTAGTGAAAAATATTTAAATAAAAACAAATTACAGGTGCATAGAGTAAAGACTGCTATTTTAAGGAACAGGATCATATTATCATTTTGTCGCAGAAGTTTTATTACATTTCTTTTCTTTATAATGTACATAAAAAACTTTTAAAATATAGAGAATAATATTTATCTAATATTATCATTTGTTTTTTTTAAGTTACATTTGAGATTTTAAGAAATATTATAACACTGCTATTTTAACGAACATGACTGTATGTGCAGCGCACATGAAATGAACATTTAGTTTTTATATAAAATATTTAGTTTTAAAGTTAATCACTAAAGGTTGATATATAACCCCTTGCCACATTAATTTTCGAATTCTGTATACGTATTTCGACAACTAAGTTGTTATCATCAGCAGATAATTAAAAAGCGTCGCACCTGGTAAACTACGGCGAAAAACACCCAACTACGGCGAAAAAACACCCAATATGGCAAGGGCTTATATACGAGTATCAATCTGCAGTGATTAAGTGAATCAACTACAGGCTCCATCAAAATTACCTTAGTTTTAAAGGCTTTTCCGCAAGAAGACTTTTATATATATATATGTATATATTTATATATAATAAAGAATTATCAATTTTAATTCGTTAATTTTTACAACTCTAGAGTCTTAGAACTTTTTAGACATACTGTGTATGTATGTAATAAAATAAATATTGTGTGGAAAATGTGGAATCTGCCAATATTTTTTTTTTTTTGATAAAAAAAAACTTGTCGATTATCTAAAAATTCATTTTTTATCAGTTATTTTCTTATAACTAGTTCAAATATGTAAATAAGTGAAATTAATTAGGTTACATGTTTTGTAAATACACACATTATACACATGTATACACATGTAAATGTATACATATTGGTGCACATGTTGACATATCTGGCTGGAAGTCTAAATTGAAATCCAGAAGTTGTTAATATATACATATAAGTTTTGTTTATCTAATTAAATTGAAATATCATTTCTGATACGCACATGTATAATTGGTTATCAAAATTTGATCAAATTAAAATATAAATCATGCAAATACTTATCGTGCGCCAATGCGCTTCATTAAAATGTTAGTTTCTATTATATTACGAAGGCAGTTCAGTAATTAATGAATGAGTCTAGACAAGAACACAAACTGTTTGATAAAGAATTAGTTTATTTTTTACATTTTGTTGACACCCGTTCAAATATTTGCATTCAAATGTGACCGCTCTAGTAATCTTAGCTATCAGTCTCAAAGAAAACGGAACATTTTCAAAATAACAAAAAGCTTACTATTTTAGTAAAATTCGTTTATTTTATTCAAAGTAGTCGTCTTCGGTTTCAATACAACGTCTTGCACGGCCAATTAACATGTCGAATGAATTTTTAAGTTCGTTTTTAGAAATGTCCGTCAAGATCGCTGTTGACGCTTTTTCAATGGCTTCGACGTCGGCATAACGCTGTCCTTTCATCAGCAAATGTAGTTTGGAGACTAGAAGAAATCGCAGAGGGGCAGATAAGGTGAACACGGTGAATAGTTGACGGTTAGAATGCTATTTGTAAGGAAATCAATGATAAGCGTCCAGCGATGAGATGGTGCATTAGCATGTAACCAACGCCAGCTACCATTTTCACGATATTGAGGGCGCACACGATGAATACGCGCTAAAAGACGCTTCATATCACCAAAATAATATACAACATTGACTGTTTGACTAGTTGGTACAAACTCTTTGTGCACGATGCCTTTCGAATCATAAAAAATAAGTCAACACTGTCTTCACTTTTGACTTCTCCTAACGGCTTTTTTTCGGTATTTCTTTGCTTAGATGCTTCTATTCAGAGATTTAAGCATCTATTGTACAATTTTATTATGTCGATTTAGATGATTATAACTTTCAAAAGGACAACACTTGTTACAAAGTGCGATCTGTAATTAGATAGTTTGATGAGAATTCCCCACAGTTTCCTGACCTCTCGCCCATACAAACCTTATGGTATATTTAAAAAGACAGGATTCCTAATCGCAACTGCACCTCCAAAGAAACGCTCATTTTATTTGGCCAGAAACTCGTAGCTACTTATGTCTCAAAGAATTAATGCTGTAATAAAAGCTGAAAGATAATTAGATGTTATGAAGTTTATTTTTGTCTTGAGTACCCTGTTTCATCGTAACACTAAAAATGTTACCCACTTATATAACATTTGCTCGCAGCCGTATATCTATCGTTTCATGGTTGCAATAGATGGAGATTGATACCTGCAAACAAACGCCTGCTCAGCTTAGATTACATCGTTTGTTTTGTTCTTTAAAAATAAGAGTTTAATCAGAGATTGCCTCTCAATAATTTCCATATTTCAAAACAAATTTTACATTCGAATAAAAGAGGTTATTGTGAACGAAATGAAACCAAATTCAGTTACGTTTTAAAGTATTTACCACATTAAAAAGCAACGGATTTTTTATTGGTACTGTCCTTAGTTGCCAATGTCACTAATTGACCTATCCTCGTAAATACAAAATTTAAAAGATCAAATTGAATATCGTCATACACACATTCACAAAACTACATATGTACGTAGACGCAGAGTGGGAGCAGTACTTCGTGTTTCGTCTACGATTTTCATTATCTTTTCAATATCCGATTTCGATTTAATTAAAATTAAATCCGCTTTAATGCAAACCCTTTCTAAAAAATTAATTACCACTAAAAGTAGAAAAGAGATTAAAATTCAATTAAATCCCGGACTGATATTAAAAATTTATTTGAGACTAATATTACTTAGTAATTTAATTTCTAATAAATTGATTATTACGACTCTGCATTTCGTTCCGGCTCAGATTTTATTTCCACGTGATCATATACAATGCGGTACTTTAGAAAATCCAATAACGTGTACAGTCAGCAAAATTCCGATAACACTTTGAACCGATTATTATTATTGAGCGGTTGTTATTGGTACCTGTTTATATCAGGTGTAGCGGAAAGTCATTACTGGGTTTTTCGTAAAAAAATTACATAATTTTCAATAAAATGGAAAAATGTATGTATTCAAAGTATTGACCATTTGATTCTACACACGTTGACCATCTGTCAGGCAATTTATGGATGCCATACCAGAAAAATTGTTTCCGTTTTTGCAAAAACATTCATCCAGCCATTTTTTGACTTCTTCAAAATTGGCGAAGTGCTGCTCTGCAAGCCCGTGTCCCATTGATGCGAAAAGGTGATAATCGGACGGGGCAAGGTCTGTAGAGTACGGTGAGTGTGATATTATGTCACATCTAAATGCTTTCAACGCTTCCTTAACCGGTTTTGCTGTATGAGGCGGCACGCTATCGTGCTGTAAAATCACTTTACCCTGTCTTCGGACCCACTCTGTTTTTCTATCAATGCATGGTTCAAATTGATAATTTGTTATCGGTAACGATCAGTATTAACTGTTTCACCAGGTTTCAAGAGTTCGTAATACACCATGCCACTCTGGTCCCAGCAAACACAGATTATTGTCTTGCTACCAAAACGATTTGGCCTTGGTGTCGATGGGTCGCCTTCGTCAGGTGATTTTTTGTTCTTTCGAAATAAATCTATTTTTCATCACTATTATTTCGTCACTATTCGATGCAGAAATGACTTCCTATCATACCTTTGAAGCAGCATTTCACATATGATTTTTTGATTTTTCGTTTGTCCATAATTCATTTGATGTGGCACCCATTCTCGCATCTTTTGGATTTTTCCCATTTCTCGTAATCGGTCGCTAGTTGTTTCTTGGGCCACATTTAACTCTTCTGCCAATTGTTTTTAAGTTTGCGTTGAGCCTTCATCCATCTTGCTGGAACCACGTAATTTCTGGAAATTGAATCAGTTCTTGCTTCAAAAATGTTGCGGCTATGTTTGTGTAATGAACTCCAATAATGGTTGTATCATTTTTTCGTTCATCTTCAAAAGATAATAGTCAAACAATGCTAGATGATGAAAGGGCACGCCATACTGTCACTTTAGAACTATGCAAAGGTTTCTCATATAAGTGAAGCGGGTTTTCAGCGCTCCAATATCAGTTATTTTTATTTATTTAACGTTTATAACTGTTGTTTTTGAGTTGGGTCTTCATCCAATAACTCCTACATTTTCGCATCTTCAAATTTTTTCGTTCTACCAGAATATTCCTTGTATTACTTTTGAATTGTCAAAACCACGTCTCACATGTTTTTATGGTTGGATCATGCTCACCGTAAGTTTCTGCCAGCAAACGATAACTTTCAGTGGCTTTTTCTTTTGATTAAATAAGTAATGTGTGCTTTTTTTCTATGCTTAATGCTTTTTTTCAGATAAACGATCAACTTAATTTTTTTATTTTATGAGTTGGTAAGTGATGAATAATGTAATTGCAGTTGACACATTCTTCCACATTTTATGTTTATCCTCATCCTGAATTCCTTCTTATTACAATACCAATAAGAAGGAGCATAAATATTACAATTGTTAATGAAAGGAAGAATATTTCGATATAAAAAAATTAGTGGTTGACAATAATTAATGTCTATATTCTAAAGAAGAAAGATGAGTATTTTCTCGGATGGTTTTTGCACTTAATTTTTTCAAATTCAAAGCAAACTGCAATCATATTCGCCGTTTCTATCTCATAATTTTCCTGTTACAATACACAATAACCTCTGCAAGCGACTTTAATGAATTACGATCGACTGTTCGGCTGACAGAACCCCCTGGATTACTCGTCTAAATCTACATACACAAATATCAATTCCCGCAATGAATAGCATCGGAATTATATTAATCTAATTAGTTGTATTGAACGTCGCCGTCGTATGTTATGGCGCACATAGTATAAATGCAAAATAGGCGAAATAGAGTTTAACAGCACTGACTTTCCTGTATTATATCCGCCGTGTTTTGGCAACACTGGAAAGCGGCCGCGTCCATGGGTTTTCGCACACGCACACACATACATGTTAGCACATTGCGCACACATACACGTACATGGATAAACTTGACTATTATGAATGACGTTCTCGTGATGCCAAAATAGCTTATCAGGAGGGCCTTCGAACGAACGGTCCGATGTTAATGACTCGGGATTTCAATTAAAACTAATTACAGCAACCCGGCAGACCAATCAATTGATTAATCATTTAATTAATCAACTAATTAACGAAGCAACGTAACTAATGCGTCGGTACAGCCGCATGTATTAAATTGAATCCATGTTGTTGTACGTACGCGAAATACTTCCTTACCATTGTTGCCGTTCCTGCTGTTGCTGGTGATGGCGGGGGTGGTGTTAATGTTGTTTGTTTGAAATACATGCATTCAGAGTGAGTCAGCAATCACCGGTTTGCAAAGAGTGATTTTCGGACCAAGTTCCGACGACAATAGGTCTTAATTGTTAAATTCCGCGAAGGTTTTAGATTATACCGAGTGTTTTTATGCATAAATGTGTTAGTGGTCTCAATTTATTGGAACAACTTCATTCTAGAAAAATGAGATGCTTCAAGTCTGATCAAGTTACCTATCGAAAACCAAACGTTTTGCTTAATGAATTGTAGCTACATTTTGAACGACTGCAAGATGCTTAGCTACTTAGTTTTCTGGGGAATGTTAAACACTAATCGATTTAGAAGTCAACTAAATCGATTAGTGTTTAACATTTCCCACAAAACTGTGTAGCTAAGCATATAGGAGTGTTTCTCTGACTGGGGCACTCATCCTAAGATTAAGAAAATATTGTAACTCAGTGGTGAATAAACACTGCCTCCATCTCTCGTCCAGCACAAGAATATATTTAATGACAAAGCGAGAATTCGTCTCTCTCGCTGTTCGAGAACCAAGTTTCCAGAGCGTGTAATAGACAGATATTTCCTATCACGGCGATTTGCCGAATAAATGAGTGTTAAAAGCGATCATTCAAATGTCAATAACGCCCTATCTACTATATATGTTTCAGAGGTTCACTCATAATCAGGTAAACTTGCGTTAAGAACGATTCCTTCGTAGAGTTTATCGTATCTTTTCGATACAGAAAAATAATGAATAAAAATTCCTCCCTCTCGTCCAACACAAGAATGTATTGTTCTATATCGAAAAGATACGATAAAATCTTCGAAGGAATACACTATCGCTCATGTAAGTATTTGGTTACTCGCATTTAACCCGCAAATTGTTGCAAAAATCAAAATTGAAATACTAATATCTTTTTATTATTTACATATATGAAAAATATATATTTTTACATCTAAAATAAATTGTTCTATAATATATTTATCTAAATTTTAGATTTGTCTATATGCCCTCCTTTATTTTTAATCACTGCAGCACACAATCGAGGCATTCTTTCGATTTATTTTCGTAATGTCTCAGGTTTTATTTGACCCCATGCCTCTGGCAGTTTCTTCCACATATTAACAGCAGATGTAGAAGCCGACTTTCTCACCTCGGTCAAGTTCTTCTTACAGCATCTCGATGGGATGCCACGCCATAACTTTTATGGTTCCCTCGTTCTCCAATATCTGCAAATATGCCCGGCATAGTTTGGAAGTGTGCTTCGGGTCATTTTAATTTCGGAGGGGATGGCGTTTTCCTCTAATATGCGCTTATACTGTTCCTTTTTATGGTATACCTTCGATTTTTACGAGATCGCCCACATTTGATCCAGAAAAGCAACCCCATATCATGACTGACCCTCCACCATGCTTAACAGTAGGGGCTATACATTCTTCCTGGGCACGCTCACCCATAGACCTCCTCACGAAAACACGTCTTCGTGAACCGATACCTTGAATTTTGATTCATCGATCCACAATACTTTATTCCAGTCTTCTATGATCCAATTTTGGTGATCGCGTGCCCACTAAATGTTTTTGCTTGTTTCGCTTGCATAGAAGCGGCTTCCGCATTACAATTCGTCCATGAAGATCGGCTTCTTTTAATCGCCGTTCAACTGTGGAAACACTTATGGTTTTCAACGAACAGCATTTATTTCTGCTGTGATTTCTGGGGGTTGTTTTTCGTGTATTTCTCTTGCTTCTTACCACCATCTTCTGCTGACGTTGTTGCCCTTGGTCTGCATTTTCGAGTTCTGCTCAACACACTTCCACATTCGCGGTGTTTTTTATGGTATAACCCACGGTGGACTGATTTAATTTAAGTTCTGTGGCAATTTCGCGGTAGCTATTGCCATTTTTATGGTGTACGATTATAAACGATCGTGTTTCTACACTCAATTCTTTGCGTTTAGGCATTTCTAACCGATTGAACTTCTTTGAAACACACGATGTTATCACTATGAGCACCTCACAAAAACTAACTGCAATTTTTTCAAAATACCCAAGTATAAATACTTCATAGTTTACAATAACACCCAACCTTAAAATAAAATCACAACCATCGAAAATTTCCAACAGTTGAGCGATCTAATCCCTTAAGTGTAATTATTCTACCTGTAGTTTTATTAGGGTGCTATCATTCATTGTGAATAATAGGGTAATCGCATAATTATTTTTGAATAAGCTTTTATAGATTTTAATGTTTACTATAAAGCTATTTCCGACTATAGAAATAAATTTTATAATTACAACATTTCTACAGAAACAGTAATGAAACAAGGGTGACCAAATACTTGTGTCCTTATGATAGTGTATATATTATTTGTCAAGAGAAAATAATGGTAAAAAATAAATCAAATAAACACATTAATTTAAACAAAAAGACACCCATTCCTAAAGAGTACCAATTTGTACATCGCATTTCAGAAGTCAATAATTACGTATTTAACTAATTGACTAATTGAACGGATCGTTGTTATTAGCAATTAATTTATTTTATTGTTATTCGTAAAACTGGTCAGCGGGATCGAATGAACATCACACGAAGCCATCGTGTTCGTCCTTCAACACGTGGTATCACTTCATTTACCTCCTATTATATTAATTTGTAAATTTATTGGCTAATTGTTTTAGATGTACACATTCGAACGAACATAGAACTAATTAGCGCGTTTTGTCTCTTTTCTCATAATCACGATCATTATTGTTAATAATAACACCGTAACTTTTCCTTTCGCGTTGTATTAACTCTACGGAGTGTATGATGTCCTATTTACAGAACAACGAAATTAACAGTTTATTAACATCTAGACACGTTTGTACATAAATAAATTTGCAAGTTTTATAAAATTATTTATTTAAATAATTATAATAATAGAAAACCAATATTTGTCTTGGTGAAAAAGGTAGAAATTGGACAGATAGTTAAATGTGTTCGAAACTTTGAATTTAGTTAGAAAAGTAACAATGAAAAGAATCGCGTGGTATTCGAAACATGAAAACTACCTTAAAAACATTATTATTTTGGAGTTCCAAAAGGTCATATATTAGCACCCTGTTTTTTTATTATTATCTATCACTTGCACTTTATAAAATAATATTACACTTTATTGAAATTTCAATTCGCAACTATTTTTTTTAATAGAACTCCTTTCTACAATAATGTTCATATTTTGTATACGAATTTCGACAACTAAATGATCATCATTAACGGATAATCACAGTGTCGCACCTGGATTCGCGGTGAAACTAGCATAGAAGCAAGTCCGTACCAGACATTAACCGTCAAAAGCCAAACACACATTGTAGATCTGTTTCATTGTATATCTTTTGAAGCTTAAGCTTTAATAGCGTTTGTCGTTGATTGATTTAATCAAAAAAGGTAAATAAAACCTCAGTTAATGTCTAGTACAGACTTGTTTCTGTGCAAGTTTTACTGCGATTCCAGGTGCGACACTATGTTCATCAGCTGATGATGACAACTTAGTTTTCGATAAGTGTACACAGAATGCGAACATTATTGTGGTTTTATTTGCCTTTTTCGATTAATTCAATCAACCACAGTCTCCTTTAAAATTTACCTTACTCCGCAGCAGTCTCTGTAGAAGTGTGCCATAGGAGTGTACCAAAAGTGTACCACAAACTCATATGAGGGTAGCTGTTTATATTTCGGGAACTGGAAACTCTGTCAGTATTGCCGCCGATCTGATGATTGCGTCGTGAAGTTTTTCATTTTTGACAATATATTTCTATTGCTGACAGTAACTTGAAAATTTTATGTCAGCGAAAAAATGGAATTAACTCGCGAACATTTTCGTGCAATCTAACTTTTATGAAGAACTTAATCGATGGGACAATTGACGCACCAGAATTATAGGCTGGCGTAAGGTTCGCAGTTCTGTGATTGGACACTAAACGTAACATGACCGGCTGTAAACATTTGATTATAAAATTCGCATAAAATGCTGTTGCTTTTTCAGATTTTACTTCATGACTTTTTTTTATAAAATATATACAATTTATTCTGCATCATTTATTTATAGTTTTATTTGTTAAATCTGATAAATACGCTTAGCTGAGGGGTTTTTACCCCGACAGGTCATTTTACCCAAAGAAACATTTACTGCATCCGAAAATCTAATACGTATTCATATTCTACATATTATATGAGCTTATGGTACATTTCTACGAAGACTGTCGTGGAGTAAGCTCAGTCAAAAATAGTTGTGAATGTAAATTTCAATAAAGTGTAATACGAGAGTACCTATTTATATTTCGGGAATAGTAAAAAAAAAAAATTACTATTATCGAAAATAGTTTTATTGCTTTTCAAAATATTCTCCTTGAAAATCAATGTGCTTTTGCATTCATTTAAACCAATCCGAAGAGCATTGCTGCCACTATGAAGGCGGTATCTCGAAAATATGAGTTTTGAATGCTTCAACGGCCTCTTCCGGCGTAGAAAACCGTTGACCACAAAGTTTATTCTTCACGTGTGGGAACAAAAAGAAATCACAGAGTGCTAGATCAGGGCTGTACGGCGGATAGCTCATCATTAAATGTTTTGCCCGGTCAAACATTCAATTGTTCGAACCTACATGTGAGAGTTCTCATTGTTATTATGGAGAATGATCTGTCGTTTTCGGTTTGTTTTCCTTATTTCTTCAAAAACTTTTGGCAAACAAATAGTTATGTACGCAATTGACCGTTCTACAACGCTTTAAAAGTACGGTTGCAGCGTGACCGGTTTTTCTGAAAAAAAAACAGGCGGCCATTTATTTTGATATGCTTCGAGCGCGAACTACTTTTGTTGGTTTTGGCTCCTCTTGGAATACCCACAGAGTCAACTGCTGTTTACTATCGGGCTCATACGTATAGATCCAAGATTTATCACCTGTGGCGACTTTATAAATGTTGTTTGAAGCACCGCCATTTTATTTTTCGTGCATTTATTGGCACCAATCGACGCGAGTCCATTTTTGAGCGGTTGTCAAATTATGTGGTACCCAATGTGACATTGCTTCTTAACGGCTAAATGTTCATGCAGGATCTTATGTACACTAGTGCTACTAATACCTAGAGATGCTTCAATCTCACGGTATGTCACATGACGGTCTTGCATTATCAATTCAGACACTGCATTAATGTTTTCCGGCACAACAACATTTGTAGGACGACCTTCACGAAATTCATTGTCCAAAGAATGTCGTCCAAGTTTGAATTCACTATAGCAACGATATGCTGTAGTTTTCGATGGTGTTTCATCACCATATAAAGAATTCAGCTCGTCGATGCATTCTTGTTGAGATAATCCACGCCGAAAGTTATGAAAAATAATTGCACGAAAATGCTTGCAAGTTAATTCCATTTTCTTCGCTGACATAAAATTTTCAAGTTACTACAATATAAATAGCGGCCGGACAATAAAACTGTCAAGGTAAATATATTGTCAAAAATGGTAAACGTCACGATGCATTCATCAGATCGGAGGCAACACTAACAGTGTTACCAGTTCTCGAAATATAAATGGCTACCCTCTTAATAAAACTTTGCTTGTAAAGAAGTTTACACGCATTAATGTGGAACTGTTGCCATGATTCCAGCTGCTTTAACAAGCGATTTTTATTTAGATTATAATTCTTAATTAATTTAATGATTTATTTCTATACATATGCTTGTCCTACTTCCAATACTAATTCTAATATACGACCATTTTTGCTTTTACGTAACATCTATCCTAACCTCTAGTAATGTTATAAATATTGCACAACGATATGAAAATCTGATCGATATGAAATCTACATATACGTATGTACATACATGCAAACGGTTACGAACATTTTAAAATGCATCGCAAGTGGACCGCCGTCCGGTATTTCATCTTCAATTTTATTAATTATATTTAATTAAATTTTAATTGAAGCACACGTTGTGCGAGAATTAACACGGACAGATGGGATCGGAGTCGAACTGTTCGGAATTTAATTTAATTCCATGCCTGGACTTTCGGCTTTTTTTCCTCCTAAACGTAAAACTCTAGGAATATCGTTTCGATTTTTTTTAACTTTTTAATTTCGTTCTCAGTTAAAGTAAAAAAAAATACAAATTAATTCTCGTTTTGATGTTTTTTATAATTACATTACTTTAATGGCAAACGAAAATATTATTAATTGCCATTACTTTTTCCATCACTCTGGAGCGTTGGTATCCATTCTGTAATAACATGGGACGTGTAATAAGTAAAAAAATAATTGAATAGCAATTATTTTCGAAAATTAATTTAGAAGTAATCGCGCGGATTGAGAATAAGGGAATAACCTCTGATATCATTGTAACATTGTAAGAAGGGTATTAGAAACGGAAAAGGTCCCATAAATATAGTCAACAAAAGCAGTAATAATAATAATAATAATAACACAGGCCATAACAACCAATAAATATTTTTTAAAAACTTTTTTCAAAGTTCAACCTGTTTCTTGTATGTTTTGGAGTGCTGAATCCAAATTTTCAGTCAGTTTTTTTCTACCATGTACCAATTTTTCGCAATCTTTATCTTTTGTTGGGTATGTTTGGGTATTATTAAGTAATTCTTGATAGTGTCCTGATAGGATAGCTATCAGAAGATTTATAAGTTAGGTATTCATAACTGAGCTACAAACATTTCTAGTTTTAGATAACTCTACTAATGCAGGTATTGTGTATGGCTGCAAAAAAAAGTATGTCAAATCATATAAAAAGAAGTCATTTATTAAAATAGTTCTGTAAAATATCCACCCAGTTTCTGTATACATGCGTAGCTCTTCCTAGGATTAAAGAACTAACTACTACTAACAGCTTCAAGATCAGTGAATAGTTTTCGCGGCATCCATAATTTTTAGCAAAAAGTTGTTCTCTGTTTTCATGTTGTTCCGGACAAACCAAATTTTTCATTCTTCCCCATAACAAATAATCTAGGGGATTTAAGTCTAGTGACCTTGACGGCCAAGCAACTACTGAACCTCTTCCAATCCATCGGTTCGTATAATTTTGTGTCAAGAAAATCTCTTACTTGTCTACCAAAGTGTGGAGATGTGCATCGTGCTGTAACCACATTCGTCATCTTATATTAAGAGAAACGTCATCCAATAATGTTGTAAAATCAATTTCTAGGAAACGTAAATAACGAACTACTGTGAGCTGTTCTTCGATTATAAATAGATCAATGAGACGGCCCTCAATAATACTATATCAAACATTCAGCGAAAATCTATCTTGACAATGGGATATACTATATTGCCGTGAGTTTTCAAGTGCTCAACAATGTGAATTCCTGATGTTGTTATTGATGCCGTGTCTGGTGATGAAACTTCTCTTCACTAAACAATAGTTTTTGACAAAGTCCTTAAATTTTTCGCTAACTAGCTACTAAATTCAAGCCTTGATGCGCAGTCGCCTGGTTTTAAAGCTTGCGCGTAAAATATGGTACAGTTACAAACTGAAGATGTGTAGTTCTTCATCCTCTCATGCGGTCTGCGCTAAGTCCGTTGGTTATTCTTCCGGCACTAGTGAAAGTCAAGCGTCTACCGTATTAAGTATTGAGTAAGTTCTTGCACAGCACTTTCAGAAGTAGCTGCAGGAGACTTGCCTGTGTCTCTTAAACATTGATGGACATTGATCGCTAAGGCCTTGCAAGGCACTTTTTGAGTGGGAAATCACCGACGATATTTATCAACTGCCCGTCGTCCATTTCCATTACGCAATCCATAAAGAAAGTGAATATCGGAATATTCTTCATTTACTAGAAGAAACTATAACGATCAGCTCGCTCAGAGTTTATGCTCAAGTGAGCATTCCTCAAAGAAAAATAATTCACATACTTAACGAGCAAGGTTTACATTCATATCATAGACAGCATATATATCACCTACAATGGGAAAATTATGCTAGCTGCATGCATAAATAGTGGATAAATAGTAATCCTTGAGTTGTGATGGGCTAGCTTTTACCGATGAACCACCATTCACTCGTGACAGCATCAATGATTGAAAGACAAAGTTTTCGATAAATTTGTGATGTGGTACGGTTGTCTGTCATCTAGTTGGATATTTCATTTTGGAGCATCTCGTCATAGAAGATAATTGCTTAAATTTTTTTCAAATTAAAAGGATTACTAAGGGATATTTCTCTGAACATGAAAATATCAGCATGATAGAACTCTCCCACATTTCGCTCGGGGTACATTTCCAGGGCGTTCGACTGGTCACACCATCGAACTATTCTTTATGGGACTGGCTTTAAAAATGAGACTCACAAAGCTAAAATTAACAATCGAGATGTTCTAGGTCAACGTACTAGAACTGCTGCAGCCCATACTAATGAAAATTAATGAAGATGTGAAGCAAAAAAAATAACGGATGCTCTATGTGGACGAGGCACAAAATATATAAAGGTTAATGGCGATATTTTTTAACACTTATTACAAGAATGCAATGATTAGAATAATGTTTTTGTATAACAGGTATGATACTGATAATAATTATTTTTTTAATTATTTTAACGTGTAAAATAAATTCTTGTAGTTTGGTGCAATACTTTCGACTCATCTTGTATATAGAAATATATGTACGTAGTGTAAAAATTTGTATAGGATTGAAATATTTCATGACATTATAAGCAAAAAGCCTTCCTTTGTTATTATTATTAACATGAATTTATACTAAACGCATTCATAAATACAAATGCTGAATGCTGTTGTAAAATCCATACAAATCCAAATTCCAATTATATATATTGTCCCTTTAACGGGAAAATAATTATAAAAAACGCACTTCAACAATTGCCCCGGCAGTTATCAGTCCCACACAGGCATGCATTTATATTATCTCTTCAGTTTTACTGTACATCTGGGAATGAACATTTTTTTTTATCATTTTCACGTTAAAACTTTTATCGTTCGACGAGCCCTAATTGAATTATTACATTTTATTTTTCCTGTCGGGGGTCCTCATGTTGTCGGGTGGTCTTCAATAACTTCTCAGCGTCAAATGGCGGATCCATAACGCGCACACCACTACAGAAAAGAGCCGAAAAGGGCACATTCATGCTCACGCACACCTGCGAGCCGAAATCATTAACTGATAAAAAGTAATTTGTTTTGCGACCGTGTGTGTGTGTGTATGTATGTTATAATATTCATTATTAATGGATGTTTTTAATGCCGGTCATAAAAGGGGAACGTTACTTTTAATAAGGCATTATATTTGTGCGGCATGAATACAGAGAAAAGTGTTCGATTTTATGCGAGTACCGTGTTCGAAATCGCAAAAAAGCGGGTTTCTACAAAAGCAAAAATAGCGAAAAGAAGTTATTAAGTGGTCGTAAATATACGAGGATAGGTCAGAAAAGAAAACAACTTTTTGGGTAAAATCATGTTTATTCTTTTACAAGTCTCCTTTCAACTCTACACCATTAGTTCAATTCTTCATGACCTTTCAACTTTTCAAAAAAAAAAAAATAAAAGCTATCTAAACCTTCGAAATATTCATTCATTACACCTTCGGTGGCATTTCTTCAAGTTCGAGATCAGGAAGAAGTCCAGTGTTCGGCTAAGTCTGCCGAACACCGTACATGTTCCTGGGTTTCTAATTTGTGCACTTTTGTCATCATAATTGCTGACTTGTACAAAAGGAGCATTGACTTTGTGGTACAAGGCTTTTTCCTCCACTAAGCGAGGTCTGTTAGCTTTCACTTATTATTTCATTCACTCTTAATAGCCCATAATACTCGTTTGTTGTCTTTCCATGTTGCTTCAATAAAAATCATTTCTGGAAAATTTCAAAACACGCTGTCTTCCACTTTTACATCAGATGGAATCGTTTTGACCGTCTTTGAAGTAGCTCAGCACGTTTTGTTCACTGCTATGACTGTTCTTCGGCCTCAGGAAAGTACTGATATCCATATATTATCAACATTTATGGACTGTCGGCGAAAATCATTTTCACTACGTTTGAACCTGTCCTTTGATGGATTGTCAATAGATGCATTAGCTGTCTGGCATTAAACTTTCTCATGTTCCAAATGTTGGTGTAAGATGCAATCAATGTACGCTACTTTTTGTATCTCTCTCAACTTTACTCTGAAATCTTTCATTGCTATTGGATTTTTTCAATTGTTTCTTTATCAGTCTCTAGCCTGCCAGGACGTAGTGCATTATGTACGCTTGTTTTATCGTTGCAAACTGTATTAATTTTAATACAGTTTGCAACGGTACGGAGCAGCAAGTCTTACCATAAACTTTATTTGGCTCTGAAAATTACATTATTTCCTGTGTATTTCATCGTTAATTAAATTAATTAAAAATTTCTGTGTTGGAGAAGGACTCGAACCTCTATCTGCCGTCTTCTAAACAACTGCTTAGGCAAGCTGCGTTAGAAAATAGCAGATAGAGGTTCGAGTCCTTTTCCAGCGCAGAAATTTTTAATTAATTTCTGTGTATTTAATTAACGATGGAATAGCAGAAGATAATATAATTTTCATTAAATTTCCCATCGTGAAAAACTTAATTGTATGTTTATATATAATTATTGATATTTGTTTAACTCTGTTCTTATTTGCATAGCTTTAAGTTTCAAGAAATGCTTTATTACTGATCGTAATTTGTCTTTATTCATGATTAGGAAAATGCATGAACTGTATACTTTATGCACATCTGATGACAGTAGACTTAGGAATAGAGATCAAGACAAGTTGATCAGCATACGTACATCGCTCCATCTTAGATATGTACATTTCGATCCATCCTCGTATCTATGCAACTTCCAATATTGTCAACGTGGCGGATTTGGGTTAAAATTGGTGCTAACTTTTAAAATAACTAACACTTCTTAAACGTTTCGTGATCAATAATAGCAATAGATGGTCTATTCTTTGCGATTTAAAGCGATATAATGCTCTTCACTGTACTTCCATTTACTAGATAATTTTCTTTTATGTCCAAGAAATGGAAGTATGGTTTTCTCATTCTTTCGCTTTATGAATAGCGCGAACTTTAATATATATAAAATTGTTTTTTTTTGCAGGTGAGTACTTCATGCTTCTTCTTTGGACTCTTGCAGTTATTTGGTAAGATTTTATGTGCTTTATTTTTACTCATGACAACAATATTAATGCTTAGTAAACTATTACTTAATGTCATTTTATAAACATCGAAACAAAATGAAAATTTCTTAATAAGAAATAGGCTAATAGAATGTACATTAATTTAAATATTATTTATTGCATACACAAACTAATGCAAAAGGTAGTGTTTTTACATATATAAAATGTTCTACGAGGTAAAATGCTGTTAAAATTGAAAATTTCAAGTATGAATAGGCTTTCGTGGTTAATATTGTACGTACACTACCGTCCGTATTAGTTCGCACACTCAAATAAATTTAAAAAAAGGGAAAACAAACTAATTCATGTCAAAACTTAAAATTTTAATTGCATTATTGTTTATAGATGTTTATAAAGTATAATAATAAAAATCAAAGTAATTCCAACATTAAATAAACAAAGATATATCTTAAACATTAAACTTATCGAAGAAACCCCCTTTTGCGCGAAGAACAGCCTGTACAATTCGAGGCATCCATTTCACGAGTTTTTCAAGGACTCTATTCGGTATACTATTCCATTCTTTTTGCAATATATTCCATAAGTGATTTGTTGAGGTAGGACACACTTTTCGGACTCTCCTGTCTAATTCATCCCATTACAATTCTTTGGGGTTTAGGTCGTGGCTTTGCGGTGGCCATTATGGTTTTGTTCGCTATTTAAGAAATTTACACATATTACTGCTAAATATTTTGGGTAGTTGTCCTGCATAAACATAATATTTTCGTCGATTGAACGTAGCCCGATGGTATTGCATTTTCTTACAAAACTTTTAAGTAACCCTCTTTGCGCAAAATACCCTCGATTCGCTTCAAGTTCCCTGTGCCGGTGTAACAAAATCCCAAATAAGCATAGAACTTCTTCGTTTTTTGACGGTTGGCACTATATAATCTCGCAGCATTCTTCAACCACTCGCTCTTCTTCAAACACACGCTTTGATTGTCCAAACACTTCAAACTTTGATTCGCCAGTCCATAAGGCCCTTTTTCAGTCATCCAGTGTGCAATCTCTGTGAGTTTCTGCCCATCATTGTCATTTTTGTCTGTTTTCCCGTCGAAGTAAGGGTTTTATTACAGCAATGCGGCCGTGAAAATGTGCAGCTTTTAATCTTTTCACTGTAGTAACAGAATTTTTTCTTGTACGGTCGCGATTCATTTTTGTGGCGATTTCGGGTGCTGTTAGTCTCCTATTTCGTTTACTCAGCATTTTTATATGATCATCGCCGGCGTGAGATGTTATTCGCTTACGACTTGTACATGCCAGATCCCTTAAACTGCCTTTGCGTTGATATCGCTGAACGATAACACTAACAGTCGATTTATAAACATGTGTCATTTAGGAAATTTAAGGCACTGATTAACCTTCTTGATGAAAAGCAATAATTACAGAAAGTTTTTCTAAACTCATTGGCTTTCCTCTCGGCATTTTAAGAAGTTTACATAAAAAATACGGTCTTATCAGTGATGCGCACGCTAGCATGTTTATTTGAAAACTAATACATACTTCGGTACATACGACTTTTTGGGGTGAGGGCAGGTAAGTTTCGTAAGTTCTTTGCTTGCAATATTTTCTTAAAAATAATCGTATTTATGGCGGTACGGATTAATCCAGGAATTACCGCAGTGAGTCGTAAAATTTAATAGTTATTTGTAAGTGCCCTAATAGATATATTTGCTTGCAATTGGTTAAAAATCTCGTAAAGGACCTAATGTAAATATATTATTTTTAGTTAAGCGCAATTATATTATTTTTTAGAAGAATTTACTAAATTTGGCTAGCTGTCCGAACTAATATGGACGGTGGTGACTTTAGAAGCAACCGATGGTTCCTAATTTTATTTAAATTTCACTTTGCCCGCACGATTTTATTATAATAATTACTAAACACATTTCATATTGCCCGCGATCCACCTTTCATCTTACTCGCGGTATGACTCCGTGTATTCAACAAGAGTGACAGTTCCATATTGCTTCTATGATACGTTAAATGACGTGCACACACACCAAGACCTCACACTAATATTGCAACACGACTCCGTACGCCTGGCATATAATTAAAACATCACGCGATCTTGTCCTACTAAACCCGGCACAAGTTCTAAGCCGACGTTACAGATTGGTTTTATGCATTTTAACGTAAAGAGAAACACTCACGCGGTGTACGTGTTTCATCATAACTCCGTTCATAGTTGCGTGCCTCTCCGTTTTTTTTTCCGACTTTCGTTGTAGATCTTAGAGACTAATAGTTAGTAAAAGTATTCACTACGATGATATAATAAAAATAAATAAAACATGCTCGTATCTTGGCATTGAGTGAATTATGTAGCGTTGTAGTGGCTACCTAAGCGTATGTAAGTGCTGTAATATTCAGCGATGATACAACTAAAATAAATAAATTGCAATTAGGTCTGAAAGAAATGATGGATGTAGCGTTGCGATAATAAACACGCGTGTACATACGCGTATCTTCAGTTGTCAGTTTTTTTTTTCATATTTTATGTATCTCGCATTAAAATATATCTTTGAATAAATCTTGTTAATAGAGGAGCTTTTCGTTAAGAGTGACGCATTTAGTTTGTAAAACGAAACACAGATATCTTGAGAAATGGAACGTAACAATATTCAAATTAATGTTAAATGTACCTCTGGATTCGCAGTGGCGTATATAGTATAGTTTCTGTATATTCTAACGTAGAAAAACGATATAGAAATTTATTTACACGCGTTGCAGCTGACAGTCTGCCTTTGCGAAACATCCTCGCGTCATTGACATGACGAAAGTTATCGGCAATGCCTGCACGCGTTCGCCCTCTCGCTGGTTACTCGGAGATTTATTAAACATTAATTCAAATATCGTCCATTAAAGGGTCGAGAGGAATGAATCCGTTGTTCGCAATTTTCGCGGAAAATACGAATAATTCTTTTCTTTGATTTTACTTATTAAATATTATGTATATAATACTTCATAACCAGAATAAAATAGAATTTGGAATTAATTTTATAAGATAACTATTCTGAGTAACATATATATATATATATATATATATATATATATATATATAAATTATCCCCGTATATACGGTTCACAGATGGCTAGCATGAAGGTTACGGTATAGTTACTTTAAAAGAAAATAAATGAAATAACTATAATTTGATTTCTCAAGTACGAGACGAAGTATACGCCGAACAACTTAAATTAGTCTGATCTGCTTATTGTTCCTTCCCCACCGGTACACTGTCAGCAAAGTCCCACACACGCAGAAAGGAAGAACGAAGGATGGAAGGAAGAAAGAATCCTAAAAGAGGACAATTCCATCAAAACAAGCATTTCAAAATGGGCTACTGAACACATACCTGGTGTATGAATCACCTTCGAAGAGATCGTCGTTTTTTCTTCTATAGGATTTCTCTCGTATCCAAAACCTCTACACAATCTTCAGATATTATCTTATATATTATTCAAATTATTCTGACGATACTCGTACAATATCCTTCTAATTGAGGAGCCCCTACCACGGATGAACAAGCGACCGTCCTTTCGAACGTCTGATTCTTTTTTTTTTGAATATCGCAAACACAGTTATCGCCAAAATGCACGCTAAGGGGAAAAGGGGGTGCGGAAGAACAACGTTCTAAAAGGTTCGAGAAGTAATGCCTAATTAGCACGTAGATCCGGAATAACTACGCGCACCTGCAGCTCTACTATCGGTTGAGAATTAGACAAATATAATAACAATTTCAAACATTATAAAACTCGCTTTGTGCGGCTTACATAAAAACTATGGAATTGAATATGGCATCGAAATAAACTGCGTTTAACTATATGCAATATTGACCCAGGAATAAATGAATATAAGCGAAATACGAACGTTACATTAAATGCACCTAAACCGAAATAAAATATTAATCAACGGTATTTGAACATACATATTAACCAAATACGAATACTATACAGGGTTTTAGTAAATGAAATAAACTATGTAGAATATGTAAATTGAACCGTAACAAAAGATTATTTTTTTTGCAGTGATTCTTTTATATAATTAGAGTTTACGTTTGTTAGGTATTTCTAACAGGGTTTTCACACGTACCATTAATACTGTCTTTATTTTCATTATTAATGTCTTGCTACATCAACTTCGTCTCAAAAAAAACCGATGTACGGCTTAAAATCTAATTTTGCTTGAATAAATATCGTATAACTTTGTTTTAAGTACTTCACGCTGTCATTTAACTAAAAAGAGAAAATGTAAAATCGAATACTCCGTAAACTACTAATACTAGAAGATGGCAGCTGTTACGTCTCGCTCGAGCATGAACCAATAAATATAAAAGACATTCCCTCCGATTTTTCAATCGTGTCGGTAGTCCAAGAACACAAAATCTTACATACACATGTACACAGTCGAGCTCGAAACGACACACATTATGGTATTGTCTATTTGGTGTTTGATGCCGGCAAAATCTCGAGACCAGGTGGTTAAGTGGGCGCGAAGATCACGTGTAGCAAGGACGAACACCTACACGATATTTTAAGAGTGTAGCTATCCGTGCTCTGCGTGTGTGTATGTACGAAAGCCTTGTACGTTTGTGATAAAGCATTTACCACTAAACAGACGTACATGTGTGTTGCTGCGAACAATGGCCGGAGCCGTAGAAGGATAGAACGGTTCGGATTGACGGAGACTAACGCATGGGAGAAACAGCTGATCGGCGACAACTGAATGTCAAGGGAAGAAGCTTTTCTGTGATTATGTTTCTCAGTATGGGTGAGAAGACACTCTCTTCAATAGCATTTTTACGAAAAAATACCAAATAATGTGATGCAAATGATTGAATTTTTTAATGAACTAATTTTAGTTTCGTAAAATACGTATAGAGAATTTAAAAACTTTTTCAACATAAGCTCATAAGAATAATTTTGGTATAATTTTAAAGTTGGCATCATTAATGAAAATTATATTATTTTCTGCTACTCCATCGTTAATTAAATACATAGAAATTAATTAAAAATTTCTGCGCTGGAGAAGGACTCGAACCTCTATCTGCCGTTTTCTAGACGACTGCTTTACCAATTAAGCCACCAGGCAGTGTAACTTCGAGTCCTTTAACACGCCATAAATCGTATTATGGAACAGATCTAATATTTATTTGAAAACCCGCAGTTCGGTTATGATGTCGTAATTATATGTAAATATAATATAAATAAATGGCATCATTGTAAGCATTTTCAATTGCGTTTTGAATTATTATAATTATCTAAATATAGAGTGCCTTTAATAAAATTATTTATATAGCAGGTTGTGATTTTAATTTAAAGTTAACTACTACAAGTTAGAAATAATGCAGACCCCAAAGTGGATCCTTGTGGTACACCCCACAATGACTACCTGAACTAACCTTTTATTTGTCAGTGTCAATTTAATCAACGGAATTATTTATAACACAAACATTTGTTTGATATATGTTTATATCAAGAGGTGATCAACTGCCAGAGCAATTTGCCAACTTATGGAGAAGAAATTATAACTAGTATAATTAAGAGTATGCCCGATGGCATGTGTGTTATTTTACAGTTTCTACTATCCTTTCCGTATTTGTCTTCCCTAATATTCTACTACGTACAAACACATTTAGAATAACTATTCTTTCTTGAATCCGTTGTTTCATCTAGCGTCAACCATATTTTTAACTCTTTTTTTATTTGATCCATTGTCGTGTCTTTCACCCGAAGAAAAGTATACTATAATTGACCTCTTGTTGGCAATCTCCATTCCGGAACGTATTTCCCTCAAAAGTTTTGAAATTTCTCATTGTCTACAATATTCTGTGAAATGTTGCACACCCTTAACATAAAAATACAGTCATATAGAAGTTTATATGGTACATCACGTTGCGCATTTAACCAGTGTTGTTTGATATTAACATGTCTTTTATACACAAAAATACTGTACGGTAAAATGTTGATGTTGCAAACGATACATTTAATAATAGTACCAGTGTATTCTAATGTCGAAAATCGGTTAAGAAACCTACTAACACTCCTCGAACATATCAAAGAACGCCGTCGATTCGCCATCAATCTAATCTGGCATTCATACACATACCATACGCATATGAATCTCGACTTCGGGTATATCCGACCGCTTTCGAAATATATCATCGCCGCCAATGAGTGCGCACTCGTTTCTGCAGACTTCATTCATATTCATACCGTGGCATCGTACATAACATTATCTATTTATGCACCTTTTAAATAGTGTAAACAAAGACTATTTGTCACCTAATGGTCCAGTAGATACAAATAGTCAGTACATTTACACTGTAACGTCCATACATCGAAACAATATTTATTTAAAAACACCTCTCATATCTTTCGTATCGTTTTTTAAAATATTAGATACAGTACAGACTCCGAATTGGACCCTTGCGGTACACCCGTCAAAGACTACCCGAACTCTGCTTCTATTTAACAAGTAGATGCCATCAATTTAATCATTAATTAATAATTATTTAAAACACAAGCATTTAATTTTTCTTTATAAATACGCAACCTTGAAACCAGATAGGTAATTTAATTCGGAAGGTTGTAATTCCTAAAATTGTATAAATATTTAATAGCGCTGCCGGATTACGTACTCATGGGTTAAGGATCGATTAATGATATCTAATTTGAATAAATTAGACATAATTGCGGTTTTTATATGTATAACGATAATTAATTTAACAATTAAACTTTAATTAATCCATTAATATTGTTAGTGTTACTATTTATGCAATGCAGCACCTAGTAACTAAATAAGAGTCTCATTTTGGTTGTGATATTTTTTAAAATTTATCAGAAACAAAACAAAAACACATATTATTAATGCAAAATGTTTACATATTCACTTAATGTTGATATATAAGCCCTTTCCACATTAATTTTCGTATTCTGTATAGGTATTTCGACAACTAAATTGTCATCATCAGCAGATAATTAAGCATTGTCTCAGCTGGAAACTACGGCAGAGAACCCGCACGAAAGAAATTCCGCACACGATTTGTATCGTCGAAAGCCAAAATGCACAATGTTTTATAAACGATGTTAACATTAACATTTCTATTAATCCTCATTCTGCTTTAACGACTACACTAATTTTGTCTGACATACTGGACGTACAAGTTTTTACCACTTTTTGCATTCACTTGTTAGTGTTTGTAAACATGTTCCACACATTTTCGATAGGATCTAGATTGGGTGAGTTTCGGGATCAGAGCAGAAGGGGTATGTTATGCTCTTGAAATGGATTTTACATCGCTTTCGCTGTATGGCACAGTTCTCTATCCTACATGAGTGTGTATGGTCCTTCTCCATTTAGTGGCTTTGGGAAAGATAAAAACATAGTTTTGATAAACTAATGCTCTTCACAAAATAGGACCGGTGTCATTCGTGATTATTCATGACCAGATCATGACTGATCGGCGAGTGTTTAATTTTTTCTGTACAGATTCATCAGTAAAACGTTCCTTGGATTTTCGTCTGACGAAGTTAACACTCCCTATCATTGATTCAAGCCGAAATTCACCTCTGAAGATAATCTGTTTCAAAGAGAAAGTGACTTTATTATAAAAATTGTTACTTTCAAGAAATGATTTATTAATGACAAAATTTGTATTAATTTACCTTATTTCAATCTTCAACCGTAAAATTTCTTTGTGGGTTTGTCCATTGCAAGCATACTTGCTTCATTTTTCTTGTCAACCTAGGCTTCTTGACTGGTTTGCTATATTTGATTCCGGCAGCGTACAATCGTGATCGCATCAGGCCCTTAGAAATGTTTATATTATGCACTTAGGATCTAGCAGGAGATTATCTGTTTGCGAGTGCTATTTTTATAATTAGACGGTCGTCTCTCGATGGTTTTACGGACACCATAACAATGACTTCAACCACTCCACGTTGACGGAATATTTTCTCGAATTAATACGGCTATTCGATCGACTGTATTCCGAAACAATTTTTGCATTATTGCAATTCGTTGGTTCGAATACATGCCTGTTTTTAATAAAGTCTCGATTTTAATTTTATCAGTGTTACTAATATCGTTAACTTTCACTATTCTGATTAAATTACGAAGATTAAGAATTCACCAAAAAGTTAAATTAATAATAAAATTCACAATATATTCTTAAAACACTTTGGTACACTTTTAAACTCGAGCAACGTACAAATTTCAACTAAAATTGAATATTATTCATAATGCTTTCACATATTTCATTATCTGTGTTTAGACCCTAATAGCAGGCAGCTTACCTTAAACCGATAATAAGATTATTTTTCCCAATGATATAATTAATTTTGCTAGGAATACATCCTCATCAATTCGTTTAAACGACCTGAATTACAAACTTCTTGATACGAAAAGGCTTGCTGTAATTCAATTGCCGGGTATTGTATTCTCATATCCTGTCTGCACATATACATTTTCTTTATTACCGAAACTTTTATTACAGAAACTTGTATATAGTTTGCACATTTTTTGCTAAATTATTACTCCATTAAAATCCTCCTCCTTCGAAGCTGGAAAATATTCAAAAGAATGGGAACTTTTATGCCAAAATGGATGTGCAAGGCATTAAATCTGTTCGAGTTCATCGTCCTGTAAAAGAAACGCATTTCTTGGTTAACAAGGGACAATAACGACGGCCAAGAACCCATTCCAGCCGTTTTTAACACCCATTCATACTCGATAATAAAAGAATATTTAATTGCACACAGTTAAAAAGCGTTTTGCAGAATACAAACGCAAGAATGTTACTGTGAGATGCACACAGTTGAAGCAGCAGCAATATGATATATCAGTATGTGCGTAAATATAAAAATATCCGCCTACGTCTGTGAGATACGAACATACTAATGTCTGTTATATGTATCTACAGATATACGTATTTACATGTTTATATGTATTATGTATTGTATATGAAAATGGAACCAGTGTTAAATTAAGTGATTTATGTCAAGAACTGAAATCTATTTTCAGTGCTTGTAGATTTGTTTCGTAACGTTGAGATGGATATAAAGTAATATTAAATCGGATGGTATTATAATTAGCATTATGTTGTGAGAAGTATATTTTTCATAATAAAGCTGTTTTCCATATACACATTAGCACCTTAAACTCTACGCTACAATCATTAGATTCGTATTTCTAATGCTAAATCACTCAAAATATGTTGAATGTTGGGGATACCGCAGGGTTGACTTTTAAATCCAAAATCATTTACACTTTTTTTAAGAACGTTCGAGTATTTGCAAAGAATAGCTTATGCTAATGTAACTATACTGAAATTTATATTAAATGTTTTTATTTTCAATAAAAGACCTCACTTGAATTCGTAAATTGTAGCTACGATACTAAAAATAACTGTATCGTTATTTACCCTAGTGAATGCTTACGAATATCTATTTCATGGTCTTAATCTAAAATAATAAATTATCTATCGTGCGAAAATAGTGCGCAGTATTGTGCAATATTTGTGGTGAAAGAAATTTGTAACGTGAACTAACTCGTTGACCTCTAAAACGCCCTTTAAATGATCATATTAAAATATGACTGATCTCAGAATAACTTTGCACAGCTTTTCCCGCTATCAATCAAACACACACTGATTTATTTTACACAGTTTAATACGTTTCCTAGTCTTAAAACTAACACCTATATTAAAACACACCCGGTTTCCACTTATGGACTTTTTTAACGGTTGTATCTTCCATGATTGTGAGTATTGAAACAAATATGGCAAGTATTGAAACGTCGTTAAGATTCTTGAATCAGGCTCAAAAAACTTCATTAAAGAGGCTTGCAAAATCCAAACCAAGGCAAATTCACAGCAACACAAACAAAGGTCAATTAATTGAATTCGATTAAAAGTGCTAGGTCTGACTGTTCCCACTTAAAAGTAGATAAAGGGAACAAGCCAGTAATCCTGAACAAAATTGAGTATTCTCAAAAGCGAAAAATTTTATTTAGGGGAGGCTTATATGTTGAATCTAAAAGCAATCCGTTACTCGAAATGATTAGCAACACTAAACACGCGCTTAAAAAATGTCCAAGGTCGGCCACTTCCAACGGGAAATATAAATCAAGTGTGAGTAATCTGACAATTGACCAACACCGAAGAAAATGTTAAAAATAGAAAGAGTCCTCTATCTATCCTAAAAAGTCCTTGACCACGCACTCTTACGAAAACTCCGCTTGATTGTCCAAACACTTTAAACTTTGATTCATCAATCTAAATACAGCACCCTTTTCCAGTCATACATCGTCCAATCTCTGTGTTTTTGCCCATTGTTGTCGTTTTTGCCTGTTTCCCCGTCCAAGAAAGGATTTTCATACAGCAATGCCATCGTGAAGATTTGCAGCTTTTAATCTTCTTTTCACCGTAGTAACAGAAATTTTTCTTGTCCGATCAATCCTATTTCGTTTACTCAGCAACTTTATACGGTCATCATCGGCGTGGGATTTTATTCACTTACAACCTGAACGTGCCGGATCTCTTAAACTGCCCGTGCGTTGATGTCGGCAAATGATATCGCAGTCTGCAATTGGTTATAAATCTCGTAAAGGACCTAAAGTAACGCAATTATTTTATTTTTTAGAAGAGTTTATTAAATTTAACTAGCTGTTCGAACTAATATGGAAGGTAGTGTACATCCCGATTATAAACATATGTATAATGAAGCGGCGATAAAAAATTTTCTATCTACATTCTCCGAGCATTGCATCTCGACGTTTTTTCTCCTGGCATAAGTCCATCTTTAATCTTGAAAAGAATTTTTGTGGTCTCTGTTTTATTAAAGAAGAAATCGGTGTTCTTATAAGAGAGTTTCGGGAAGCGAATGATCTAATATCTTTCATCTACTGAAAATTTATTTCTCAAAAAGTGAACAAAGTCTTTTGCATCTATTTTAAACATTCATCTCGACCTTTCTTAATAATTTCAGATTATATATCTGTGCTTATATTATTCAAACTGAGTAAAACGTAATTAATTGATCCCTAAGCTTTGCGATGTCGAAATGGCGTTCAATTTCTAATTCCATCAGCTATTAACGCAATTATTTTCTAAATACATTTAATAATGTTAACATATTTAGGTGTATTATGTGCAAAAAAACATTGCTCAATTATACTAGTAAGTCATCGGCAGTTGATGTGGTAATAGCAACGCCAAACAAAAAAGGGCAACAACAATAAATAATCCTTATGAAGACACAACTGCGTTGACATTTGAAGTACCATCAATCTATTAATCATATTCATGCAATGACATTAGTATTATTCTCGTTGTGTACGTACGTACATGCATACGTATGTCTGTATGCATTACGTGTTATATAAACACTAAGTACACAAGCTCAAAGGTATTGTCTGAAACACGGCATAAACGTACATAAATGTTCACGTCCGTTACGTACACGTCTGAGGAGACCACCCTCACCGTATGGTGCGTCTCCACCTACAATCTGAAGCAATCGATGAGCTTACGGTACACATGCATAGTTTACCGCGATGAATAATTAAAGTACACATAGTTCGTAATTGCATGGTATTAATGTTGTGATGCACCTTTCATATTATTATTGGTGAAAAGAATTTTGATGGAAGCGCCATCTATGGAATTTACACGAACTTCCCAACCTTAGATTAAAATGTTGCCGTACAGACTACTTAGTAATTAATGTTGCAGACAACGTTTAATAACAAATTTTGACGAATGCTTTTTGCCTTTTAAGATTTACAATCTGATATGTGAGAACTTAAACAGTATAATTTACTAGCAGCTTAGAAGGCAAGAAAATGGTTGGATTTTTGATAATTTTCTATAGATTTAAAATATACTGTGTGAGCATACGAGAGTAGCCGTTTATATTTCGAGAGTAAACAAAAAAAAAATTTTATTATTGAAAATAATTTTATTGCTTTTCAAAATAATTTTCTTGAAAATTAATGCATTTTTACATTCGTTTAAACTAATCTGAAAAGCATTGCTGCCATTGTGAATGCGGTATCTCCAAAATATGAGTTTTGAGTGCCTCAACCGCCTCTTCCGGCATAGAAAACCGTTGACCACGAAGTTTATTCTTCACGTGTGGGAACAAAAAGAAATCACAGGGTGAAGGACCGTTTTACATGAATTCGGCAGATATAATTTCACGTACATCGTAAAGCTGCTTGTGGCACCTACTCTACAAAAATTATTGGAATTTATCTATGCCCACTCAACTTACAGGTCTTGAAGTTAAAGGAATTTCTGTAAAAATACGCTACATTTTACAATTTTATCTCGATAAAGGCAAGTGCTGCCCAGGAATGTGAAAAAAATTGTTTTATATATAGTCAATCAAAGGACGTTGTCAGAAACAACACCTCCAATATAGTTCGTTCTGAATATTTCGATATAGAAGATGCCGATCGAATTGATGAAATTATGACACAGGTTGAGCAAGACCGACTAGTAAGCAGCCACAATATCGCTAGGAAACTAAACATATTATACAAAGAAGTTCTAAGCCATTTGGAGAAAGCTGGATAGAAAAGGAATCCTGATTTTTGGGTGCCACACGACTTGACATAAGATAGTTTACTCGATCGAATCTGTGAAGCTGTACACAAACGTAACGAAATTGTGCCATTTTTGGGCCAGTTCATCACACAACAACAAAGATCGTTGTCGAAGCAGGAAAATTTCTAGTCCACATTAACGGACAGAAATGTGTTTTTGGTGGGGTTTGAAAAGGGTACTATGCATCATGAGCTGCGCTCTTTGGTAAACGATTTACTCGTATCTTTACTATCAACAATTGGCAACGTTGCAATTGCATGTTTGAACTGAACAACAAAAAGGGCGATTGTCTTTCACCACGATAACTTCAGACCAAGTACATTTCTAACTACCTGGCAAAAATGAATATATCGGGTTGGGAGTTTTTAATGCATCCATCTTATAACTCGGACTTGGAATTGCCAAATTCCCTTTGCTTCGGTCTATGCAAAAGTCCCTGAATGGCATTAAGGACGCCTGTAAAAATAACTTGTCCTAATTTTTTACCTGGAAACCACAGAAGTTTTACGGTGAGGACATTACACTATTGTTGTTAGTTGTTGTGTTTTCTTTGAATTTGAAAAAATTTGGCCATATTTTTATGAAATTGTTTTTTTAACGGATACAGGTTCGGATTTTGTTACTAAACGAATTATTTCAGCAAAATAATTGCAATTTATTGGAGGTACGAAGACTATCCTGACCGACTGTATTACATTTTCCTTTCCATATTACTTTCGTTTGTTGGTGAAATTTTTACATCATAATAGAAAGAATAAAGGTAAATGTACAAGCACAAAGCAAATTCGGAACAAAATATAAGAGAAATTTTTCTTGTTCGACCAAAATAAGTAATACTTACTACAAAGGGAATCAACTGGCAAGAAAGAGCGAAAAATCCCGTCCTCATGCGCGATGATTTCGATTTTTTTTTTCTTAAAGGGAGTCTAGACGGACTCAAATACGTTTATATCAAAAACCATCCCGTCCGCTTCGCTTATCCCACTAAGAAAAATCTTCTCTTTAAAATATGAGCACATACGTATATATATATATATATATATATATATATATATATATATATATATATATACATACATATATATATATATATATATATATATATATATATATATACATACATATATATATATATATATATATATATATATTGTATATATTATATAAAAATTACTTATATGTTTCATTGAGATTATTTGGATGCAATTCCTTTACCAAGCTCTATGTTGGATGCCAAAAATATGATAACTGGGTTAAATTTCTAAGAAATAGATGCTCTTTGTTGGAACGCGCCAAAATTGTATATATAAATTTATATACATATACTGTATATGTGATAAAAGTTTTTTGTAGCATGAACAAATAAACAAATTGCCTCACGTTTGCTTGCCAAATGATGTAAAAATTGCGTGTACGAGGGTAGCCGTTTATATTTCGGGAATAGCAAACAAAAAAAACTTTTTATTATCGAAAATAGTTTTATTGCTTTTCAAAATATTCTCCTTGAAAATCAATGCACTTTTGCATTCGTTAAAACCAATCCGAAAAGTATTGCAGCCACTGTGAAGACGGTATCTCCAAAATATGAGTTTTGAATGCCTCAACTGCCTCTTCCGACATAGAAAATCGTTGACCACGAAGTTTATTCTTCACGTGTGGGAACAAAAAGTTATCACAGGATGCTAGATCAGGGCTGATCGGCGGATGGCTCATCAATTCAACGTTTTGCCCGGTCAAATATTCAATTGTTTGAACCGACCTATGAGAGCTCGCATTGTCATGGTGAAGAATGATCGGTCGTTTTCGGTTTGTTTTCCTTATTTCTTCAAAAACTTTTGGCAAACAAATAGTTGTGTACCATTTGGAATTGACCGTTCTAAAACCCTCTAAAGGCACGGTAGCAACGTGACCGATTTTCCCGAAAAAACTTTGACTCATCTTGGCATATCCACACAGTCGACTGCTGTTTACTATCGGTCTCATACGTATAGATCCAAGATTCATCGCCTGTGACTTTATAAATGTTCCTTGAAACACCGCCATTGTATTTTTGTGCATTTCTTGTCACCAATCGATGCGAGTCTTTTTTTGAGCGCTTATCAAATTATGCGGTACCCAACGTGAACATAGCTTCTTAATGGCTAAATGTTCATTCTGGATCTTACGCACGCTGGTGCTACTAATACCTAGAGATGTCGAGATGACGGTCCTGCATTATCAATTTGGACACTGCATTAATGTTTTCCGACACAACAACATTTGTGTAAAAATTGCTTATATGTTTCATCGAGATTATTTGGATGTAATTCCTTGACCAAGCTCTATGTTGGATGCCAAGAATATGATAACTGGGTTAAATTTCTAAGAAATAGATGATCTTTGTTAGAATGCGCCAAATTTGTAAATATAAATTTATATATTCTGTATATGTGATAAAAGTTTTTGTAGCATGAACAAATAAACAAATTGCCTCATGTTTGCTTGCCAAATGATATAAAAATTACGTGTATTAATATAAATTATGTATTTTCGTACTCTCTCATGTAATAATACTTTTGCAATTAATTAAAATTTATATAATATGAATATGATTTAAAATATTAAAATTTTTATACTTAAACCAGATTAATACTTAATTTTAAATATTAGTAGTATTTGTGAATTTTTTTTGATGAAGTTAGAGTTCGTCGTCACGTTAATAGATTCAAAAAAAAACAAATTACTTAAGAAAATTAATGTTTTAGTTACTTTTGAATAAATAAACATATATTTGTTTATGACTTCTTTATGATTAAACAAAAAAATATTTCTTTTTAATTGAATAAATAATCAAACAATAACTTTAGGAAAAAATACATTGAAAAATAAACTGATATCAAACTATTATAAACTTTGCATTAATTTAATGAATCCTAGTACTGCAAAACAATATAACTCTTCAAAATAAATTCTCTGTGTATCAAATAAATTAAGGCGAAATACAAATAAGTGCATAGTGTAAATACATTTACATAAACAATAATTTAATTACACAATGTTTATTTAATATACATTTTCTAAGTAGTAACAATTCTTCTTCCAATTAATATGTCCAATTCCTTGAATTTGAATCTTACTGCGATATACAAGTCCTATCTACACAAATCAGCTGTATTTAGCAAAGTCAGCGCTCTAATGCAACTAAAAATGGCTGCCACTATATATCGTTTGATATTTTTCTTCTATATTTTTAAACTTAAAGCATTTAATTTTCTGTTAAATTTTGGGAATTTTATAACTTTATTCACTTAATTTGTTTACTGGGTAGGCGTTATAACATTTTAACATTTACTTTTAAAAATATTACTTAATAATTTTTTACATGGATTCAATAGCTTGGACAAAACTATTCACTTTTACTGAAAAACTTGTCGGTTGTATATATGCTTTTTGAGTTAAAGACAAAAGAGCAGCGATTTTTCTTAGTTCTTATTATTCTTAGTTACTATCACTATATTTTCTTGACTACGTAAATATGGTCTATTTGGTCGCGTAGACCATAAGTTGGTCTAAGCGCACGAAATAATAATATAATCGAATAATTTGTGGACGCTGGGCCGGGCTGAGTCTTTCCATAATAAAATGTTACACAAAACTTAACTAAAATAGGCTGAAAGTTTGACACGACTTACGCTTTATCTGTCAAAAAACCGCTTTTGAAAAAAGTATATTATGAAGAATCACCATTATATATTGTGTTGGCAACTAAGTACTTTCGGTTTTTACTGATAGAGAACGTTGCTTTATTTTTTGTATAACGTATGTTAGTGCTGTACTTTACTGTTTGTCGCGTGATACTAGTCACATTGACGTAACTTCAGAAGCAAGTAGTGCGTGATTTTTATTAAAGCTATTAGTTGTGGGTTAATTTTAAATGGAGTGCAGAAACGAACATTTTCGACATATTTTACTATTTTATTTCCGTAAAGAAAAGAAAGCTGCTGCGGCTCACAAAAAGATATGTGAAGTTTATGGTGCTAATTGCTTAACAGAGCGCACGTGTCACAATTGGTATAAAAAATTCAGTTCTGGAGATTTTTCCCTCAAAGATGAGCAACGTTCTGGTCGGCCTACTGAAGTTGATGATGACCAAATCAAAGTCATATTTGAAGAGTATCGTCATATAACTGTTCAAGAGGTTGCGGAGAGGCTACATGTATCGCACACAACAATTGAAAAACATTTAAAATGTCTTGGGCTAGTTAAGAAGCTTGATATTTGGGTACCTCACGAATTGAAAGAAATCCATTTAACATAAAGAATCAAAGAATGTTAAAAGGAATCATTCTATTATTAATAACACCCTATCAACTACATATGTTTCATCGAATACACGAATCGTCAGGTTGATTTGTGTTATTAATGAATAATTCCTTCAGAGTGTATTATCATATCTTTCGATACAGAAAATAATGAAAATATCACATCTCCCTCTGACCAATACATAAATGTATTGACCGACAAAGCAAGAACGCTTCTATCTTACAGATCGGAGACTATGTTTCCAGTGTATAATAGACAGAAACTTACATCTCGGCTTTATGCCAATTAAAGAATGTTAAAAGGAATCATTCTATTATTAATAACACCCTATCAACTACATATGTTTCATCGAATACACGAATTGTCAGGTTGATTTGTGTTATTAATGAATAATTCCTTCAGAGTGTATTATCATATCTTTCGATACAGAAAATAATGAAAATATCACATCTCCCTCTCTCAGTCTATTATACACTGGAAACATAGTCTCCGATCTGTAAGATAGAAGCGTTCTTGCTTTGTCGGTCAATACATTTATGTATTGGTCGAGAGAGGGAGATGTGATATTTTCATTATTTTCTGTATCGAAAGATATGATAATACACTCTGAAGGAATTATTCATTAATAACACAAATCAACCTGACGATTCGTGTATTCGATGAAACATATGTAGTTGATAGGGTGTTATTAATAATAGAATGATTCCTTTTAACATTCTTTAATTGGCATAAAGCCGAGATGTAAGTTTCTGTCTATTATACACTGGAAACATAGTCTCCGATCTGTAAGATAGAAGCGTTCTTGCTTTGTCGGTCAATACATTTATGTATTGGTCGAGAGAGGGAGATGTGATATTTTCATTATTTTCTGTATCGAAAGATATGATAATACACTCTGAAGGAATTATTCATTAATAACACAAATCAACCTGACGATTCGTGTATTCGATGAAACATATGTAGTTGATAGGGTGTTATTAATAATAGAATGATTCCTTTTAACATTCTTTAATTGGCATAAAGCCGAGATGTAAGTTTCTGTCTATTATACACTGGAAACATAGTCTCCGATCTGTAAGATAGAAGCGTTCTTGCTTTGTCGGTCAATACATTTATGTATTGGTCGAGAGAGGGAGATGTGATATTTTCATAAAGAATCAACTTTTGCGATATGCAACTTAGACGAAATGAAACCGACCCTTTCTTAAAAGGAATCATCACTGGTGATGAAAAACGGATTCTGTACAGTAACATAGTTCGAAAACGATCATGGAGCGAACACGATATACCAGCTCAAACCACATCGAAAGCTGAATTGCATCCAAAAAATCAAACCAAACGATCAATTCTGATGTTTACTGTCAACAATTAATAAAACTGGATGAAGCAATGAAAGAAAAATGGCCAGAATTGTCAAATTGGAAAGGTGTAGTTTTGCACCAAGATAATGCAAGGCCTCACACATCTTTGGCAACTCGTGGGAAACTATTGGAGCTTGGCTGGGAAGTGATGCCACATCCCCCATACAGCCCTGATCTAGCAACATCTGATTACCATTTATTTCGAAGTTTGCAGAATTCTTTGAATGGTAAAACTTTCACAAATGACGATGACCTTCACTCGCACCTGGTTCAGTTTTTTACTGATAAGGACCAGAAATTTTATGAGCACGGAATCATGCAGCTGAAAGAAAGATGGCAAAAGGTCATTGAGCAAAATGGAAAATATATAATTGATTAAAAACTATTCTTGGTTTAAAAAGAAGTGTTTTATTTTATACTACAAAACCGAAAGTACTTAGTTGCCAACCCAATACATACATACATGATATTATCTTATTTCTTATACAAATTTATAACCCACTATTCTTATTAATCTGCTTGACAAATATTAGTTACAATGCTCTTTTTTCTAACATAGGTACATAAGTATATGACCTTACTAAATAATTATATACATATACCTTTATTTCTTTTTGTTATAATTTTGTTTTTATTCCACAGTTATTTCATAAAATAATACTAAACATACATAGCATATTTTAAGGTCGCTTATGTAGAGGTATAACTTAAGGACAGAGATGGGAGAATATATAGAAGCGAATATATAAAATATATAAAAGAACGACTATATGAATACGAATATAATATGAACGCATATAATATATAAATAAAACTGCACATACTTATAATAGGAATTGTAGGGGTTCAGGAGGATTGGATTGCATATTTTAAATTCAAACTCGTTTTCCGAGGCACAATGACAGCAGATATAAATAATACCGAAAAGAAGAAGATGGAAAGAATACCTTACTCGTGTTACTGTATAAACGGATATATACAGTGCTGTGCAAAGATGTTTTCAAAAGCAAGTACAGTGCACCTGCGTCAGCGAAATTTCAGTATTGTTTTATTTGATTTATTTCGGGTTCGAAATATATTTTCGTATTTATATTTGTCGAGAATGTTTTGTGGTGGGTGTCCAACTGGTCTTTTGGACTTGTTTCGAACATGGTAGCGACAGTGTATTTGGTGTGTGAGGAAAAAATGCATTTGCGGCACGCATTTTCTTATGTAATCTAAAGAAAGAAGCCGCTGTAAGTCATTGTTTGCTGGTAGAAGCTTACCGTGAGCATGTTCTAACTACGAAAACATGTTAGGCGTGGTTTCGACAATTCGAAAGTGGAGGTTTCGATATGCAAGACAAAGAACGCTCTGGTAGACCGAAAAAGTTTGAAGATGGGAAATTGCGGGAGTTATTGGATGAAGACCCAACCCAAACTCAAAAACAATTGGCAAAAGCATTAAACGTCGCCCAGGAATCGATTAGCGGCCAACTATGAGCAATGGGAAAATTCCAAAACATGGAAAAATGGGTGCCACATCAATTGAACGACAGGTAATGGAAAATAGAAAAATCGTCTGCGAAATGCTGCTTCAGAGGTATAATCGGAAGTTATTTCTGCATCGAATAGTGACGGGTGATGAAAAAATGGATTTATTTCGAAAACCCTAAGGTTGAAGAAGCCCGCTCATTGACTCCAAAGCAAAATCATTTTGGTTGCTGTGTTTGGTGGGACCAAAGTGGCGTGGTGTATTACGAACTGTTGTGACCTGGTGAAACAGTTAATACTATTAGCTACCGACAACAAATCATCAATTCGAACCAGGCAATGATAGGAAAACGTCCAGAATGGGCCCGAAGACAATAAAGTAATTTTACAGCACGATAACGCGCCATCTCATACAGCAAAACCTGTCAAGGAAGCATTGAAAACACTGGGATGGAACATAATATCGCACCCACTGTACTTTCCAGACCTTGTTAGAAAATGGCTCTATGAATGATTTTGCTCAAAAGACATGAAATGGCATCCATAATTTCCCTGAAACATTGGAAATATCTGTAGAATCAAATGGCCAATATTTTGAATGAATACATTTTTCCATTTTCTTGAAAATTCTGTAGTTTTTTTACGAAAAAATCGGTAGTGACTTTCCGGTACACCTGGTATATATACAGAGAAAGAAATGGACTGATAATGGAACGTTGAAGCACTCCTTATATTAGAAAGGCAGTGTATAAACACTATCGTAGACATGTTCATTTGGCATCTACTTAATAGAAAATTTTTGAAAAAATGTGAACTGAAGTCTTGGCTATTCAATAATAATAAAAAATTCCTTGCTTCGTAATTGAAAAATATAGAAATATCGTTATAGAGAAAGCATCATTGACTAAATATATATTTCCTTTAACACGGGTTACTAAATCCTATATCTGTATTTTACCATTTGTAAGCTTTGTGTTACACGCGTATAATTCTATTAACTTAAATAGTGTGTTGCTATTTATAAATATACACGATTTTTAGTATTTACACTGAGGTAAATGATGTCTGTACAATTCAGAAATGGAAGACACAAAACACTTATAAATTTGTCGAGGTTATATTAAAATTCATTTTCGATCGGACTGTACCCACAGGTTTATTCAACGTGGATGAATACGGCAAAAGGAGACGATGAAGGTACCTCGGATTGTTCGAGATGGGAAGGCAGACTGAGTCTCGGGGCGGCGAGCAGGGAAGAAAGGGACGGGAGAGATTAAAGAAGGAGAATATAAAATAAATCCAAAACGAAATGGAATGTGGGTGCATGACAGATATACAATAAATAATTAGATGCAGTAAAGAATACGCCCACGATCGTCTGAAATACTAATTAATACTATATTACTTATTATGGAAGGGAAATTAAAGAAAAGGAAGAAAACGAGAAAGAATAAAAAGCGATTCGTTAATGTAATTTATATGCCGTGGGCTGACACAATAATAAACTCTTAAAAATTATAAATAGGATATTTATGTCCCCCATTAATACATGTCATAACTAATTCAACACATTTATTTAATGAACGGCCACTCTTCTGCTGTATATACAAATGCAACTTACATGTAGGCATATTGCATTAATACAAGTACATACATATACCGGGTGTCCCATGACATGATTGCCACAGCTTAAGGATACGTTACTAAAGCAATTTTAAGTTAAAAATGTTTAATAAACATATACCCAAAACTTTACCTTAACTGAGTTACTGCAAGCATTAGAAGCTTTAAATAACCCTACTAATGCAAGTGAATATTTGTTGTGATATTATTGACGACCGTCTCATTGGTCCGTTTATAATCGAAGAACATCAAGACAGCTTTTGATCAAAGTTTTAACTTTACGACGACAAATTTTAAACCTTTTCCAAGAACAAACATTTATCAGATAAAGCATTTTGCAGAAATATTGCGTTTTCGTCTGATATGAAAAAACAAAACGATTTAAATATTTACCTGTAAGGTAAAATGAAGCATGTACATACATGAAGTGAAACAAAAGAAACAAAAGAAAACTAGCGCTTCGAAAAAAATTAACATTTTTCAAGATATTGCTAACCCGTTCGGATATATCCACAGAACACTTTCCGGAACTAGCATAATTGTTGAAAGAGCAAAAATGTAAAAGTAAAATATTCGATAAATATTTGGGTGTTCTTTAATGGAAGAAAATACTGAAAGATTTTCAGATTTTGATGAGCACATTCCTGATATGAAGCTGACATTTGAACCACATTTAATAAATATGTGGAAGGCTCCTACGGAACTATAAATGGAGATATTTGAGTTCGGGGAAGACAGTGTTCTCAAATCTCTTTTCGACGCTAAAAATGATACCGTAGAAGTATGGAAAATGCTGTTGAATGTTCATGCCTACGAGATAATGCACCCCGTTCACCTTCCTGCTTTGAAAGTAACAGATTTTGTAGTAAGTTCCAACCTATTGGAAAGTGCTGCCATTTTTTGTGAGTGGCATCGTATGTCAGTTTGGTTTTGACATTCGTGCAATAGAGATGTGTGAAATTTATAGTGAATAACAATGAATCGATATACGCTTCAAGAACTCGCAATAATTGTGACAATGTTAGCGCGCAATTATTCGTTAGTGGTGTTAACGCAGCGTGAATAAGCAAAATTCTCCGTTTTTGGGGACGGAAAATCCACGCATAATTCATGAAGCACCATCACACCCTCCCGAAGTTACCCTGTCGTGTGCACTTACATACGTCGGAAAAGTGATTGGACTTTATTTTTTCGAAGGAGCCGACGGTAACGCCATTACGGTGAACGGCGGCCGCTATAGAGCTCTGCTGCCTGAATTTTTCTTACCGGAAGTTGACGATCCGCATTTGGAGGACATATGGTTCCAACAGGACGGGGCAACTTGATATACTGCATGCGCCTTCCCAGCGCGTGTAATCATCTCGCGTTGCGGTGATTTCGCTTGGCCAGCCAGAACTCAAGATTTGATTGTCCGGGACTTCTCCCCTGGGGATATCTGAAGTCGTTGGTGTACACGAACAAGCCACGCACCTTGAAGAAGTTAAAGAAAAACATTCGAGTCGAAATTGACAATGTGACACCACAAATGCTGCACCCAGTTATGCAAAATATAATCAAAAGAGCTCAAATTTGCATGAACGCCGGCGGCGGCCATTTGTCGGACATAATTTTCCATAATTAATTGAAACAACCAAATGAGTTTTCATTTTAAACAACCCATCTTGCCGAAAGCTTGGAAAGGCCCAATTCTTTCGTTAAGATGTGCTGTACGCGTTCTGTTGAAATGTTTAACATGTATGCTATCTCTCCCACATTGAGTCGTCGATCTTGCGTAATAATATTATGGATTTCCTTAGAAGTCACGATTTTGGGTGCTCCAGAGCGCGCTTCATCAACACAGTTTGTTCTACCAAGTTTAAATTCATTTACCCATCTACTTATTGTGGCGGATGATGGAGCAGATTCACCTAATGTTTCCCGTAACTCATCTTTTATTTCGGTAGCTTCCATATCCTTAATTACGAAGTATTTAATCACCGCACGATACTCTGCTTTTTCCATTTTAACAAAACGACGTGTTGCTTCTTTTTCAATCAGCTGTCAAAAATAAACTAATCAACCGATTTATCTAAATATCGGAATGTAAACATATAAATAGCCAACCTAAATTACAGTGCATTTGTTTTACCAATTAGACTCCTTTTTAAATGATATTCTTTGATTTTTCTTATGCACAATTCCTGCATTAGTAGTATTACCTAAAATTACAAATGCTTGTAGCTCAGTTACGATAAAGTTTCGGGCATATGTCGATTAGACGTTTCTAACTTAAAATTGCTTCAGTATCACATCTTTAAGCTGTAGCAATCATGTCATAGGACACCCGGTATATATATACAATTTAAAATTATTGTTTTGTTGCAATTAAGCACGGTCAATGCTTGGCTAATAACCTCAATGTTGATTAGCTTTCTTAATTTTTTTTCACACGTACTTACGTGCACTGTTACATTAAATTAACCAACAAATGCATATAAATTACTTATAATTACTTCATTATTAAAATAAAATGAATTACTTTAGTGAAAAGAGCCAACTAATTCTAATGAATATAAATTTGACTTAATTTGGTTGGCAGGGGCTCGCAAACTTGAACTTTGCGTTTTAATAAAAATCAACAACTGGAACATTTAGACTTTGGAAGCCTCACCTTTTTGTTTTAAAAGCAAGATTGTAGTGCGATTTGTTCATATTCGAATTTAGATAGCGTGCTTCTTGAAGCTATAAGGCATTGTCTACAACTTACACTTTATCGACAGAAAATACTGATAATAATTTGATACATAAGATAAAGTAAATTGTTCTTTCTTATCTATTAACGAAAGCATAACAACGAATCAGTACTACCAATACACATTAAGGATAAATTATAAATATAATTTGAAATTCGTGTAAATAAATGTGTTGCGGTAGGTAATAATCAGAGTTGGGATGTCTTTCCGCGGATCAGGTTCGTACTGAATACGCAGCGCCCCCACTAGCGTAATGTAATAAAACAAATAAAGTGTAGAATTATAAGTCAGTACCGGGCGGATCTTTATATAAGGTGAACGTATAAATATTAACCCTTTACACTCCGTTGTCGCCGTATTTGCGACATTAAAATGCTAAAAATAAATCCACTGTCGCGGCTACGGCGACACGGTTGTTTTACTGACCCAGCGCCCTTAGCACTTGGGCAAGCAAAATCGTCTGTTTATCTTATAGTGTTTATGATATGTTTATTATGTTTACATTATACTTGTAACTAATATAGTGCTGGAGTTATTGGTATCCTCCATGAGTTACTAGGCTGGAGTGCAAAGGGTTAAGTACATGCGTAAGGGAAAGATGAGATCATTGGTTGACGTAGTGCGATAGTTTATTGATGAATTTCGCGATTTATATTATAATGTTGCTAAGATATACTGTAAAGTTTGCGATAAACCGTTGATGTGCTGGGACAAACTCGGCTGTAAAAATCATATTAAGAGTGTACAATACCGAAAAAGAAAAATGCCACCAAAAACGCAATTTATGTGTTTGTTCATGATCGTCTGTTATTTCAGACTTCACCTACTCGATAAGGAACCGTTTCATGACTTCTGGCATAAATACAATCCCAAGTGGAAGCTACAATCGCGGAACGCGTTACAGAGCCATATGCCAGCTGTGCGTAACGACATCGAAAACATAATCAAATCTGTAGTAAAAATACACAGTCGTTGTGTATTGACGAAATAAAAACATATTTCGAATATCAGATCCTGTTAAAGCGATATTTTCCATTGTATTAGCTTGCAAAAGATTATAAAGATGCAATGGCGAAACAATGATTAAGATAATGCTGGATACCAAAAAAAAATTTCAACTTTCAACTGACCAATTGATGCTTATGAGCGATGGTACAGCAACAATGCGTAGTGTAGACCGTTTCTTTAGAGACAAGTGTGAAGGACTTTTACATGTGACGTATAAAATTCGTGCTTTACACCAGCACAAAGTATTCGGCAATATTATCCAGAGATGGATGCATTAATTTCAAATACAAAGAGAGTGTATTTCAAATATCACAAACGAATTCGAGAATTCCATAAACGGTGCCTCAGTATTTCTGAGCCACCTGAGCCAACTCTCATGATTGAATGAAAGCAGCTTTCTACTATTGCGAGGATTTCCAACAAATAAAATTTATGGTTTTATGATTCAAACCTAACGAAGCTGCAACAAATAACGAAATATGTGTGTTGTGGAAAAGTTCGAGAGTGTTGTAAAAAAAAATTCGATTTTATCAGATTAAGACAAATTTGTGATGGTGCGTGTATAGTATTGTCAGTATTATCCATTTTGTGCTACGCAGTAGCTATGAATAATGTGTGACATTTATAAACAAAAAAAATGTGATATAAATAACGCATGCATCGCACGGTTGTCTGTTTGTTCGTACACTCGTCTTGTTACGATCCTGACTCGTCGGACAAGTATCCCATATCTAATAGTGACCTAAACATTCTCGATTAAATTTGCGCCTTGCTAATGAGGGCCAATTCATCGTGGTAGTGTATTGACTCCTCCAGCATCAGATGTACACCAAGAGAGTTACTTCAAGTGCATACAATGCTTCCCCATGCATTACTTTTGACTGAATTTAGGCCAGATACTACCGTAACTGGCCTAAAAAATGACAAAATCATTAATTCAGAAGTAAATTTGGGATCTCTTTTAAGTTTCCCTAAAGCCCAATTACTGAATCCACGACGCTTCAAATTTGTATTCTTGTACAACTTGTAAATCTATCTTTGTTATCGCAGTTGCTGATAAGTGGGTCGGGGCATTATCATGATGGTAGAGAATCTTTTTTCGCTAGATGGAGCCTTTTTCTCTTTAGTTCAAGGTCGAGTCGATCCTATAAATCAGCATAGTACTGTCTCGTGATTGCCCTTCCTTTCTCCAAATAATCAATTAAAATTTTGCCATATGAATCCCAAAATATCGTCGCCATATCTTTTCCAGCCGATGGAATCATCTTCATCTTCTTTGGTGCACGCTCACCTGGAAATGTTCATTGTGCCGATTGACCTTTGGTTTCTAGTGTATAGTGATGTATCTATGTCTCATCTACAGCCACACAACGGTGCAGAAGCTCATTTATATTGCACTTAAACATGTCCAAACATTGTTTTGAAATTACCACGTGATTTTCGATTTTTCGTGAAAGATGTTTTGCACACGCTCAATTGAGATGTTTACCTTATTAGCAATCTCTCTAATCTTCACCCGGTGGTCTGATAACACCAATCATGAATTTTCTTGACAATATCGTCCGCAATTACCTTATGGAGCGACCTGACCGCGTTCTAGCAAAGACGGATGTTTGACCACGCTTAACATTAAACTAGTAGCTGATAGTAGTACATGGTCCTTATAAAGTGCATATCCAACTCCTTTTTGATTTCTGCACACATTTTCTCGTCCAAGAAAAGGAAACGAATCACTGATTGTTTTCTATGATTTCACAAATACATAAACTTACTTGAAACAGCTCTTAAAACAACACTACTTAATGAATCTCTTCGAAATTTTGACAGACGTCAACTAAAGAATAGTACAGTCGTTATTGTAGATTTTGACACAAAGTGCTATCTAGCTCCAAATACATGTACTTTTCATATCATGATCGTATATTAAAACAAAAGGGTATGAGAAACGAAAAGTTAAATGTAATAGAATTGCCTTTGATTCACAGAAAATTGAATTTAAAAAATGGCAGTTGTGTAATTAATGCTTTTGTTTGTTTGAGTAATTTATAATTTTATTCTACTAAATGGTAACTTTCTAAATTTGTGTATTTATTTAAACTCGGGAGCAAAGTTTACGCGAAAAGTTTATTATAGAATTACATTGCCTAAAACGTAAACTATTTAGTAACTCAAGATTCCCTCTTCCAATTTAAAACTTAAATTTCATTTCGGGCCGTACATATAATTTTAACCGACCGCGCGCTTCAAAAACAATTTGACAAGTCTTCCTCGGTACGACACCTCGATTTAGTAAAGCAATTATCACGTCAAGTTTGGGGCAATACAAGCGTTTAAATCGCGCGGTATTAACGTTATAGGAAGGCAGACATTTTCACCTCTTCACCCCATCTTGAATTTCAATCTGTTTACTTCCCTCCCCATCCATCCCCTTTCCTCCCCGTACGTTCTCATCTTAAAAGCGTTTATTATTGCATTCGCCCAAGAATGTAAACATTAAATTCGAAGGACAAACTACATGTCTATTGTGCGTATGCAAACAACGAGTAATGTTCGTTATGTGTGACGTAACTGGTGATAATTTGGTGTAATATTTGTCGAGTATTGAGTGGAGAAAATGCGGGTTTTCGAGGGGCGTCGGAACGATGCGACTGTGGATGTGGATTTCGAGGGGTGGTTGTTGGCGTTGCGATGGTTGAATCCGTCGTTGTCGCTGTCGTCGTCTGCCTAAAATTGCTGTAATTCAACTAAATGGGACGCCATTGCATAAAATTCATCAGCATGGCTCCTTTTTAGTATCCGACTTATTAATACTCCCAGCCAACCCCGAAACGAAAGACTACAAACGCCGGAATAATAACGCGACGCGATGCAGTAAGGAGAGTCGATTTTTTATATTTAAAGACATGTCAGTAGTCGGCGTTTGAATAAGAATAGAACTTTGCAAATCAGAGTGTGTACGTATTTTATCTATAATGCGGAAAATAAGAAGTAACTGTTTAACATAAGTAGGAATAGATTAAGGATCGCGAATATTTTAAATTATACACTAATAGGTAGGTAATTTTAATGGAGCCTGTGGTTGATTAACTTGATCACTGGAGATTAATATAACCCCTTTCCACATTAATTTTTGTATTCGGTATACGTAATTCGGCAACTAGTTTTTTCAGGTGCGACACTGTTTAATTATCTGCTGATGATGACAACTTAGTTGTCGAAATACGTATACAGAATACGAAAATTAATGTGGAAATGGGTTATATATTAACCTTCAGTGATTTAAAAAAAATATGCACTAATAGAAAGTATTTTTTTTTCTCTCAGTTTCCTGTTAGGATCTTACAATAACGCTATGGAATTAGGATTCAGGAATTGAAGGTGTCAGGCCATTATTTTCTAATTTTGCATTTTTCTAATTTTTGTAAATAATTTTTCCGAACCTTACCAGTACGCATGGATTATTGTCTCGCATAAAAACATACGAACTTTCAAATAGTCTCTCCCCAGATGGTATTATTTGGTTTTCTAAAATGTTTATAAATTCTTTTGTCATTATTCATTACCAAAACGTCACCAAACAGTTATTGAACCACCTTTGTGCTTTACCGTAGACATTAAACATTCATTGGGAATATCTTTGTCCAACAAATCTCTATCTTAACATTTTCCGCATCGAACCAAACATTTCGAGTTTTGATTTATCCGTCTAAAGGCCATCTCTCCATTCATCCACAGTCCAACCTCTATATATGAATGCCCAATTCTTATTTTATTAATTTACCTGAGCAAACGTTTTTGAGCAGCTACGTGACCTCGTAAACATTTCTTTAAATGTTTTTTTTTTTACTGTTGGGCTACATTAACTTGATTGTATAAAGATATAATTTTGTCAACACTGAATGCTCTATTTGAAATGTTTTTCTATTTCCCTGTCTTGCAGTTTTACGTTTTCTTGGGTCTTCCAAACCTTTACTTCTATGATCCCCCAGTTTGTATGAAACGTGAAGAAAGCTCTTTGAACACAACAACGAGATATCTTCATCTTCTTTGTAATTTGAACTTGTTCTTTGTAAACAGGAATTCTTTCACGTTCTACAGCTACAAGTTCCTACCTGTTGCTCATTTTTTAGTAAAGAAGCCTTGTTTATAACAATTTATTAATATTTCTTCGTATTGCGTAAAAGATATTCGTTATTACAGTTTTTGAAAGTACAGAATATGGCTAACTATACGTATATAATGTTTTGAATTAACACAATAAGATATATAAAGATAAAGTATACGTTTAATTAGAATAATGAAAGATATTTTTATTATTTGATTTGCTTGCAATATAAACAATACAAGATAACTTCAACATTTTTTTAAAAGACTTCATAACACACTGAGAGAGTAAAAAAATAATTATAGAAAACATAAGATATATAAAAACAAAATGTGTATAACAATTTTATAAATACATTCATATATAATTTAAATCAGGAATGTTTTCCGATCACGTGATCACTGTCGTATAAAATAAGATGTCGACAGGAAGTGAGGATATCAATTCAAATACTATATTTATATTGCTGTCAGACGCGATAATGTATACCTAACTTGTAAACCTGTAAATAACAAATGTAAAAACTGCCTACGTAAGTTACCTAAGTGTAAACTTACAAGGATGATGAAGTAAATACGATAAATAAGCTGTTAGAACAATAACATATAACAGCGGTAAAGTACAAGGAATATAACAATATCGGAACCGTCGAAAAGACAAACTTCATAAGTCAATAGTCAAAATACTATTTTATATGTATTATATGTGACACATGTGTGCATAACACACATACTTTGCATACGTCTGTTTCTATTTGTTCACGATTTCTTGACAAGACGTAGCGCGTAACTCTATTAGCAAAACGTTTACGCCCCTTTTTTCTTCAAAAAATGTAACTACAGACGAATTAGTCAAATGCTTCTGGGCTTCCTGGCTGGAACCGCGTCACTGGTATAACTGCCGACGTTTCTTACCCACTCGTATGTGACATATTCAGGGCTCAACTACTGCTACTGTCTGTCGCACTGAAACTATCAGTATATGTTCGTATTTTGCAGCGTTAATGATACACCTGTGAACTTTCGTGGTTTACACTTTAGTTGATTTACAAAATTTGCATTTATGCACAACATTTTTGGTAGCCAATGTGAGGCTTTGATTTCAAATATAAATATTTTATAATAAAATATTAATATAATAGAAATAGCCATAAGTGTGCACCAATCTTTAAAGATATCCAAATTTTAAAGTCACTTAAACTCAATTGTTTTGCTAAAGTATGTGAAAAAATTTTGTTCGTTCACTTCAACCTCTAGCAATTTAAAGATAATTCAGAGAGTTTCAATTTTTTTTATGATTGATATTTGTTTAGGGGAAGTCACAATATATACTATGAAGCAAAATAAGTTAATAATAGAAAGTAAAATGCGGAATGTCGAATATGACAATGCTGACTGCTATACGCAGGGAGAAAGCTAGTGTCGGTTTTCTTTTTAAATTAATAAATAATTTTATTGATTCCTCTGTGCTGTTGTCCCAGGTTGATTTCCTTGTGCCTAGTTTTGATACTAGATCATCGGCAACCTTCTCAACAGCTAGGGCAAGAACCAATGTTCTCTACAAGGCTCCATTGGTATATACGAGGGAGCGTTTTTATATTCGCGAAATGGGGGACAAGGGGTGGACATAAAAAAACCAAATTATTTTTCTTTTTCAATATATTCACCTGCAAGACGGATACATTTTTCACATCTTTCAATTACTGCCTCCTTGACTTCATCATCGGCAGTAAATTTTTTACCCCGCAGCTCTTTTTTCATTTTCGGAAACAGGTAATAATCACTCGGGGCCAGGTCTGGGCTGTAGGGTGGGTGATTCACAATTTCGAAGCCCACCTTATGCAGGGCAGCTAACGCAACGCGGCTCTTGTGGACGGGCGCGTTGTCGTGCAAAAGCAGAACACCTTTTGTCAATTTTCCCCATTTTTCTCTTTAATGGCTTCTTTTAGTCGCTCTAATATTGAAGCGTAATATTCTCCGGTTATAGAAACACCTTTATCTTTATAATCAATCAACAATATTCCTTCCGAGTCCCAAAATACCGTTGCCATGAGTTTCCCAACTGGTTGTGACACTTTAAATTTCTTGGGAGGTACTGTGCCCTTTTTATGCCACTGCATGGAGTCTTGTTTGCACTCAGGTTCATAATGATGAACCCAAGTTTCGTCTCCAGTAACAATTCCACTCAATACACCATCCTTGTCTTCATTACAGAGGTCCAAAAATGCACGCGAACACTCTACGCGCTGTTGTTTTTGCGGTGGCGTGAGCATTCTCGGCACCCATCTTGCGCTGACCTTAGACATGCCGAGATGATCGTGTAGGATTTTAAAAATTGTTGTATCGGATACTCCAACCATTTCTGCGAGTTGTTTCTTCTTTAGTCGAGCATCTTCGAGTACAATTTGTTCAACTTTTTGGATAAGTGCTGGCGTGGTCACCTCAATGCTCCTGCCCGCCCTCGGGTCGTCTTCAAGGGACGCCTTGTTTAAATAAACTATGCCACTTGTACACCATGGTTTTTTCTGGACAAGAGTCGCCGTAAACCAATGACATCTCATTCATTATGGTCGCGACTGATTTTCCTTGCCTGGTAAGGAACTTTATAACGGCACGATATTCGATTTTTTCCATATTTCACTTTTCACTCCTGATTATGTTACTTGGTTGACGATAGCTCAAAGACTAACTGTCTAATAACTATGAAACTTCGTATTTATACTAATCATGAGTCGCTGCCAGGCCACGCCCCCAATGCGCCTACTCACTCCTCTACAACCCGCTCATTCCGCGAATATAAAAACGCTCCCTCGTATGTCCAGAAATGCCAATGCATTATACGATGATCCCTTTCGCTGATTTGAATCTATTATTTTCAGTTCAGTTTTTTTCTTCTTTGTATGACTTGAATTACATTATTATAAGTGTGTATATATTTTTTGTTAATTGAATTCTTTCTTTTAATTTGTAGTACATTAACTGCACCTATTTTTGTTTCAATTTTAATTTTATTGATGCATTATGTCCTGTAAATGGTCTATGTAACTGTTGGGCATTAAAGATTATTAATATAATTATTATTATTATGACAACATTGTAAAACTCCAGTTAGTATTCTGCACTCTCAACTGTAGCGGGCATCGAAAGAGTAATCATTTTATAACTTTTTATATACATATTTTGTCTCAAACTAGCATTCGTTTACCTTATCTTAATCGACAGAAATCAGAATTTACGTTTAGATAAGGTAAACTGTGAATATTTAAAACAAGAAGTTGAGATAAAGCTAATGAGAAAATCGTAGATATATCTGGCAATTGAGATTGTTAATAATAGTTTTAGGTGCAGTATTTCTATTCATTTCTAAATTAAATATTCTTATCGCACTTATTTTTTTATCGAATATCAAAAAGCACTTAGTGAAAGTTATGTACTATCACTATTCAATTTTTGTTTTAATCTATCGGTTTCAAATTAACATAATTACTTCATTTAAAATTTAAATGTATAGAAAAGGGAAAGTTTGATTCAGTATTTTACAATTGTATAAAATCCAAATGCAATTTATATGTATGTATAGAAGTCAGCATTTTCGTTTGGAAATAGAGAAGTTTTCGGTTCAAGTCTCATTTGGAAACGAAATTTGATCTTGTAATTGTGATACTGAATTTAAAAAACAAGTGTAAATGTGGCTCATTATAAAATTTTAACAAAATAAAGTAAATGTAAAGAGTGTTTCAAATTGCGCGGTTTTTTTAAGCATAAATAAAATATAGATGGCGCACTGAATTTGTCTGGGTTTGTGGGCATTTAAAAAGTGTGATATATGACATTTATAAAAATGGCTTCGTACACGGTACAAGAACGCGTTCAAATTGTTGAATTATTTTATGAAAATCAGCGTTCTGTGAAAAGAGTTTTTAGAAAATTACGTGAATTTTATAGTTTACATAATCGTCCATCTGAAAGCATTATTGGTCGAATTATTAAAAATTTCAAGAGACCGGTTCCGCGGAAGATGAAAAAAGTGAAAATTACAGTCGAAGTGGTCGTTTCCAAGATAATATTGGTTTTGTTCGTGAAAGTGTTGCTGAAGATCCTCAAATGTCCATTAGTACGCCGTTCACAACAACTTGGACTTAGTGGATCCACAGCATGCTGTATTTTACATAAGAATTTAGCTCTGAAGGCATATAAGTTTCAAATAACACAGGAACTGAAGCCATTAGATCATTTAAACCGTCGTTCATTTGTCAATTTCATCAATGAACAACCAGCTGATTTTTCTCAAAAATAATGTTTTCCGATGAGGCACACCAAGTTCAAAAGAACTTGTGGCTATGTTAATAAACAAAATTGCCGTATCCTGGGGTGAGGAGAATCCACGAATTATTCATGAGGAACCTCCTATGCATCCTAAACGAGGTGGTGTAATTGGACATTCCTGCTTTGAAAATGCTGCTGAAGAAGCTGTAACTGTCAATGCTGATCGATATTGTCGGATGACAACCGACAAAAGTTTAATAAGGGACAATCTCGGTATGCGAACAACATCGTGACAGGTGACGAGACTTGGCTGTACTATTACGATGTGCCGACCAAAGTTCAAAACAAAGTTTGGGTCTTTGATGATGAGGACACACCCGTAGTTGTCAGAAAATCCAGATCTGTAAAGTCAAAATGATAGCTATATATTTCTAATCGAGCGGAATTGTGGAACGCGTCGTTTTGGACACACAGAAGACAGTCACAGTTAAGTGGTGTGCTGAAGAGTGCCTGCCTTAAGTCATTGGATCTATGAAGAACCTGCGGCCAAAGTCAAGAATGGACACCTGGTTCTTCCATCGCGATAATTCTCCAGCTCACCGCACCAAAGCTTGCACCGAATATTTGACCACAACAGGATTGAAACTTCTCGAGCACCCTTCCTACACTGTTCCCGCATGTGAAAATGAAGCTAAAAGGGAAGTAGTTTTCCAGTGATAAGGACCTTCTGCGGACTTGGGACAACGAGTGTGTTTTACTCCCTAGTGAAACTAGGCAGAACTGGTTTAAAGATTGGTTTCGATGGATAGAGGGGTGTATTGAGTGTAGAGGAAATTGCTTTGAAAAATTACTTTCCTAGTGTCCTTTGTATGTCTAATTTATGAGAAACTTGTTTCATTTCTAGGACGCAATATGTAGTAATGGATATTCCTATTAGGATATACCTCATCAAAAACTTGTGGTAAGGGTGCTATATCAAACATGCATACTCCAGCATTGAATATATATATATAGTAAGTTAGTTATAGAAGTTCGTATAATCAATTCCATATTCCTCAAAGCAGACGCCATTATTTTGTCAGTATGTTTAACAAAGTGGAGCAAGCACAAAGACATCTGGTTTCCTAGTTTGGAGTTAACATAGTATTAACAGACGTATTGTTGTGCAGTAGATAGGTGTAGGCAGTAAATTGTAGTGGATCAGATTAATTCATTATTTTAGGTGATCTTAAAACCTGTTCGACTACTACTTTTTCGAGTCTGTTGCGATTCTCATATTTCATGGAATCTTTGGGCTTCTTTGTGTATGCCTGTTGAAGATAGACTCTATATAACTTCGGTCCAATTTCACCAACTTTTGCATTCTAGTCTTAGAAATTTCTGAGCCTGCATTATTTTCCGAAAGATAAATAACATTGCCTATTACGTAAAAACGGTCCAAAAAACAAGTTAAGAATTTAATTGAAGATAAAGTGCTTTAGTTTATATTAAAACAATGTCATGACTAATTAATACTTTTGTATGTTTGCTTTAATTCAATCAAAATAGTTTTGCACATGTTATAAAATGTTACGTTTCGTTTCTCCACATAATCTTTATTACATTAATTGTTAGAATTAAATGATAAAATCTTGGAACTTGAGTATAATCTATTCAAATCTTAAAGCGGAATAAACACGTACATATTATGAAAGAGATAATTAGTAAATATTGAAATATGGGTCTCTTAAATAGTTTAGTCATTTCCTCAATCACGTCTATATGTATGTATGTATGTATGTATGTCTGTGCGCCATTAAAATGAACATTATTTGTTTGAAAAGCACTTCGTTTCTATCCGTTATTAAATTATTATGTAATATATTTATATTATAATAATATGGTAAGTAATTTCTGCATACATTTGAATCACGTCCGTCTTATTTATTCACTTGTTATAGCGAAATGTATTTTCCAAATATATTTCTACGTATTTACATTATGCATAGTTGCATGTATTATTTATATAGCAAAGTAATTGAGTAAAATTATTATATAATTAATTAATTCTGTAATTTTAAATAAACGGTACTGATAATACTTTAAGTGGTTTTCTATTAATAATTCACCTTTGGAAAATACATTTTTTAAACAAGCAATTACAGACATGTGTGAACGAAATTACAAGACAATTAATTATTAATGTTAATAATCAAGAAGCTTGTTATATCATTGACATTAATGGTAATGATTTAATAGACAATGATAATTTTAAAATGCTGAAAATTCCTTTTTTGCAAAGATGAAGAACAAAGAAACGGTAGTCAAGTAAATGATTTCTTTTGTTTTCTTTTTACAAATTATCCATTCAGTAATTAGTAATTGTTAACATGTACAGTTAAACTCGGTAATTTAAACCTTCTACGAAAATAACCGTTTATGTTTCGGGAACTGGCAACACTGTTAGTGTCGCCTCCGTTCCTAAGATTGTATCGTGAAGTTTGTCATTTTTGACAATATTTTTACCTTCACAGTTTCACTGTTGTTGACAGTAACTTGAAAATTTTATGTCAGCGAAAAAATGGAATTAACTCGCGAACATTTCCTTGTATTTATTTTTCATAACTTTCGGCGTGGATTATCCCAACAAGAATGCATCGACGAGCTGAATTCTTTATATGGTAATAAAGCACCATCAAAAACTACAGTATATCGTTGGTATAGTGAATTCAAACTTGGACGGCGTTCTTTGGACGATGAATTTCGCGACGGTCATCTCACAATTATTGTGACAATAATGCAGTGTCTGAATTGATAATGCAAGACCCTCATGTGACATACTGTGAAGTTGAGGCATCTCTGGGTATTGGTAACACCAGCCTGCATAAGATCCTGCATGAACATTTAGCCGTCAAGAAGCTATGTTCACGTTCGGTACCACATAATTTGACAACCGCTCAAAGAAGGACTCGCGTCGATTGGTGCCAAGAAATGCACCAAAAATACAATAGCGGTGCCTCAAAGAATATCTACAAAGTCATCACAGGTTATGAATCTTGAATCTATACGTACGAGCCCGATAATAAATAGCAGTCAATAGTGTGGGTATTCCAAGATGAGCCAAAACCAACAAAAGTTGTTCGCGCTCGAAGCGCACCGGTGTCTTTAGTAGAACGGTCATTTCCGAATGGCACACAACTATTTGTTTGCCAAAAGTTTTTGAAGAAATAAGGGAAACAAACCGAAAACAACAGATCATTCTCCACCACTCACAGGTCTGTTAAAACAATTGAATATTTGACCGGGCAAAACATTGAATTGATGAGCCATTCGCTGTACAACCCTGATCTAGCACCCTCTAATTTCTTTTTGTTCCCGTACGTGAAAAATAAACTTCGTGGTCAACGGTTTTCTACGGAAGAGGCAGTCGAGGCATTCAAAACTCATATTTTGGAGATACCGCCTTCACAGTGGCAGCAATGCTTTTCGGAATGGTTTAAATGAATGCAAAAGTGCATTGATTTTTTGAAAAGCAATAAAACTATTTTCGGTAATAAATTTTTTTTTTGTTTGCTATTCCCGAAATATAAACGGCTATCCTCATACCTATATCCCGACAACGAATATATTTTTTGATTCAAGATAGTCTTGTTATTACATAAAATCTGTCTATTGATAAGATGCTACTCGTCCTTCCAGGGAAAAATTTTGTATACTTGTGAAATTTGAAATAACTAAGGCATGGAATGGAACGCCAAGAATTAAACAGATTTCTTGCTCGGATCCCTTGCTTTACCTTGGGCCGAATTTTCACGTACGTCTCCAACATGTCGCTGGCAAACATTTCATTTAACCCATGTATCTGAGAGTTTGAACTCGGTTTGGTGCGGCTGGTACTACAGTGTTACTCTGTCTTAAAAACTGTATTACATACCACAATTTTTTTCATTTCTTGTGCGTCTGTCTACATGGATGAATGTTTTATTTGCTCATTGGACGCTACGATTATTTCTTTTATCGTTCGATCCTTGGTAAATCCACTGAAAACAATGTATTTCCAAATTTGACTCACCTGGAGGTAGTGGCTGTTAACTACAGAACCCCAAATTGTGATAGTGGTCTTATAGATAGATAGTGGTGCGTAGACGCATGTTGAATTTGTTCTTATGATGCTAGAGGGGGACAATATGAACAGTCATTTGAGTAGAAGAGAAAACTGTGATCCGTGTACTATACCAGTGAGTTTCTACAAATTGGTGATGAGAAGATGTAGAGGAACTTCTCTCAAAGCTATTATGTTATAGAAGCTATAAAAATTGAGGCCAGAAGTCTTATTCTATTAAATATGAAAAACATAAGTAGCCATCTAGTAAATAGTAGGTTGAACGCTACATAAGAGACGAAATTGTTTAGCTAATAATCATTTCTTTTTTGGTATATTGCTGTGTGAACTTTGGAAGTTCTACATGCTTCAAATTAAAAAATAATTTTCTAAATGTAGACGTAAATATTCCTTTCAAACTCATAAATTTAACTTACCCTCTACTTACACCCAATTCTGGGAAAATTGAAATTACTTTTACTTCATCACTAATAATGATTTAAGAGTTGACCAATAGCATTTAACGAGCGACAGGAAATTTAAAATCCAATTACGAAATCCCTTATTTTGAAAATTGATTTCCACCACCTCTTCTTCCCTATAAACCCCAACGCCAAGCCTCCGATTGTATTTATATTATTGACGATTTCGACTATGCGATCCAACACGAACCGAGACCCTACAATCTCGCTAATATTAACAGCAACAAATACGGAAAACACAGAAATCTAATTGTGAAATAAGTAATGAAGGCGAGCAAAAAACAAACGCGACCAGGCGGCGCTGACGAAGGAAACAAAATGCAGCTAGTTTTCCCGTGATTGGAAAGTGCGTCCGTCGTTCCCGTTGATTGTGCTTCCCGTCTATCTATACAAACCATCCATTCAACGGCTAGATTGTCCTATCGACTTCCGTTGGAAATCTTCCCGGTTCCGTTCGCCATTTTGAAACAACCGCATTAGGGCAATTCGACAATAAATTAATCGAGTTACGTGCGTTTAACGGCGGGCCAGGAACGATGTCGATGATGAGAGGGGGCGCGACGTGCTCTCTCTTTCCATGTTCGGCGAGAGGGCACTGAAAAATGAAAGAAAATCTGCGAAAGAGAACAGTTGATGAAGAGGAGTTAGGTTAGCGTGTATAGGTGGATAGAGTGGAAATTTTAGTAACGGCGCTGTCGCTATGCACAACAGGATATGGATGCATTTCCGTCCTCAAAGGGGTTAGTAATTATGGTCGGTAATGTGATTACTTCGTTTCAGAACGTAGTAGTCCATTATGGCCTTGTACTATCTAATAATTTCATATAAGGGACTTGGTGTCAGCAGTCGTTCTGCTTTAGTATTTCGTATTTGTCTGTTTAAATACCCAAACCTTTCTATAAACAAGTTAATACACGTGTTCAGTGTAAAACCGGCATGTACTTAACTATTAATTAGTTAAACCAGCTTTTCTCCGGTTGTTATCGTTTCGATGCCGACCGCTAAATGCCTTTCTAGATACGTGACCGACCCTAACTGTATTTTTTGAGACCGCCCAGCTCGTCGTTTTATTCCATTATCTTCGTATTTGCGTTCTAATTCAGTTTCACGTGATGTTTATGTTTTATATTAAAAAATATGGAGACTTCTCTTTGTAACGAGAGGAAGTTAACCAAGTGGGAACCGCATCTGTCGCTTAATAAAGTTAACGTATTAAACTTTTTAGGTTCGCTCGTGTGGCGGATACAAAGTGTATTCGGATAGATTTTGATTTAATTTTTGGAATTTTTTCGAGGTATCATTTGTCGTATAAACTGGCCAGTTAAACACTCACTTAATTATTTTAGTAAATTCAAACTGAATATGCTTCGTGGGTAGAACGTTTTTGTTTCTTGAATATGCTTCGTAGGTCGAACATTTATATTTCTTGTATAACATTGTTAATGCTTTAGTTGACTTTTTTCATATTTATACTGTATACATCTGTGTTGTAAAACATTATTAAAACTTTTTTGGGCCAGTAACTCCGAATTTTACTTTTGATGTCAACTTATGCATCATAAGACCCTAGCTACGCTCGTCCAAACCGGAACTCTGTCTGTTTTTGTTCCCAATATATTCGCATGCGTTAGGTCAAACATGGCTAATTTGGTCCAGCAACTCCGAAACTTACTTTCAAAAGTAGTTCATCTTTTGATATCGGACGTTACTTACGCTGACCCAAGCCGGAACTCTCTGACTTTTGTTGTTCCCAATATCGCATACGTTTGGCCCAATATGGTTAATTTGGTCCGGTAACACCGAAACTTATTTTCAAAGGTAGTCGATCTTTTGATGTCCACTTATACAGCGCGATACGCCAGTTACCGTTGTCCAAACTGGAACACTCTATCTTTTTTCGTTCCCGATATATTCGCATCCTTTTGGCCAAAAATTAATTTGGCTTGATAATTTCCAAACTTTCAAAAGAGATCGTTCTTTCGCTGACATCTTATATAGCTTGACACTCCAGTTACACTCTTTTAAACCGGAAATATTCGTGTTCGTGGCCGATTTTTGATCTGGTAACTGTGAAATTTACTTTCAAAAGTGGTCGTTTCTTTGGTGTCCACTTATGCAACATGATAGGCTAACTACCTTCGTCTAAACCGGAACTCTCTATCTCTTTTCGTCACTTAGATATTCGTATCCCTTTGGATAAATTTAGCCGATTTTTCATCTGGTAACTTCGAAATTTACTTTTACTTTCAAACGTAGTCGTTCTTTTGGTGTCCACTTAGGCATCATGACATGCCAGTTACGTTTGTCCAAATCGAAGCTTTCTATCTCAATTCATTCCCAAGGTATTTGCATCATTTTGGCAAAAAACGTCCGATTTAGTGGTAACTTCAAAACCTACTTTCAAAAGTGGTCGACCAAATTGAATATATTATTTATTTATAATATGGAAAAGCACTTTGGAAGAATGAGCAAGTATGCTCGCAGATATTGAATACCCGATCTGGAAATGGCATAGAGAATGCCCTCAGTGCATAAAATAGAAATAATTTTTAACAAATACAGGTTTTGATTTGACGAACCTCAGGGCAAGATTTATAAAATATTATGTTTGGTCAGTTGTTTGTAAATGTAGAGGATGAGGGTTGGACATTGAAGAAAACAGCAATGAGTAAACTTGAAGCCTTCAAAATGTGGATATACCACAAACTACTCACGATCCTATGGAATGCACATGTAACAAGCGAAAATGTTTTTAAGAGTATGCAAAGAGACCAAGAATTACTATCTTTGATTAAAAGAAGAAAAATTTCATATGTACAACATATCTGTCGGTTATATTGGCCAGTTCAATGTCTTATACAATAGACAGGACTATGACTGATAGAGAAATTGATAGGACACATCTAGAGATAGAGAAGCAATGGAGAATGTGGTCATAGAGGAAAGGAGAAGAATGGTGGTATAGTCTGCAAAATAAAAATATCTTTAGCAATTCAATGCTCGCAAACTATAAGTAAATTCTTCAGGCTAAAGCAAAAAGAACCGTACTTAGAGTTAAAAGAAACCAAAGCTAGGCTGCCACAAGGAAGCTTACTGACCTCCATTCTATTCCAACTATTATACACTATTATACATGAAATATAAAGAAAAAACTTATTTGTAATCTTCTAATGTGGATATAAATATCAATTTTGGATAAAGTTCTTTAATTTATTTAAAAATTAAAACGTCTTTAAGTCAAAAGACAGTATTTCTACTTGTTTTAAAGATGCTGTGGAATTAATATAACCTCACTGAACACTTTAATGGATTTGAACTCTACACTGCATACATAAATATTGAAATGTACACGATTTCGACAACATCGCTGTCAACTTCAGAAATAATGTTAAACTGTTTCGTAGACTTCCGCGGCCGTTATCTATACTTCCTTCACTTTGACTTCCGGACTGGAACCGCGCCCTCGTCAATACTGGCATCGCCGTTTCGTCACCATTTGTATGAGACATCTTTAGGATTTAACAGTCGCGTTTCAGCGCGACTGTTTTTAAATTTTGTCAATACCTTGCGCTGGATAAAATGCAACTATTGCTCGAAAACTAAAACGATCTACTGACACTGCTACTGTTAATATTCATCAATATTTTATTACAAAAACTATTTATTTATTATGATTTACCACATTGTATAATGATATTTATGTATACAATTAAGTCTCAAAGTTCGCCCATTTTCCGTATTGTCTAAAACACTAATGCTGCATCTCATACATTAGGAGATTCACAGTCCTTTATTATCGATAGACGTTATTATAGTGGGCGATCTAATTTCGAACGGGAGGATGGGTAAATCGCAAAACGGCTTAAAGTGGTTTCGCACGGTAAATTTGCCTCGGTACTTCTACGGCATTACACACCATGTATCAAGTACCAGTTATTAGTAATAGTGTTGCAGTGTGTACAAGCTGTTAACTGGAACGAATTGCTGCGAGATGCTATCTGTGTATGTGCAGTGGCACCATGTAAACTCTGCTTACCATACTAGATCTGCATAAGTGGTAATGATGATGTTCATAATTTATCTGCGAACACAGTTTGGTTTTGCCCGTGCGTTAATATAATGCGTCGTTTGTGTATATGTGTATGTGAAGATCTATGGTAGGACAAACAGTCTGATGAATTTATGTAGGGGAACAAGGAGATAAATAAAGGATATTGCCAGCAAATCCCAGATAGATAGATATACAGTTTGGTTTGTGGGAAATTTATTTTTGAAAATTGCACGTTACCAGCGAACATTTGCCACCTTATTTCGAGGATTTACTCCCCATTTTTGGATATTTTTTCTAGTTTATTCAAAGTAGTTGTTTTAATAACACTTTTGATATCAGAACAATTAAATGATTTTATTCTTTTTGTCAATATGGAAACTTGTTTCTGTTCAAGTGATTTGGGTCGCATGAAACTAGTGAATATTTTGAACAGTTTGTTCACTTTTCACTTTTCTGAAGGGCAGAGAAGACTAATTAGTTTTATGTAATGAGTAATATTGAAGAAACCTCAAGGTTCGCAATAGCAACAGCCTCGCCTGGAAAGTGACTCCGGCTAAGTTTGACCCAAGTAGCACAGTTACTACTACATAAAGGTTAAAAATGTACTTACAGTGTAGAAGTTCGTTCCTCACGTTTTCTAATTCTTCGCTATTTTGCGGAGTGAAGTGAATATGTACTTCTTTTAATATTGCCCAAACAGCGAGAGAGAAAGTGCAGTTGTTTGAAGCTTTCAGTTATCAGATCGAAAATATAAACAAACTCATAGGTTATTTGAATTACCCCCCACAACGCACACCATTGCTCGTTTTATTTTTTAAACGAAACAGAGCTCTTTCTCTAATTTGATATCGTTGCAGCTCGACCAAAAAATATAGAGCAAATACTGCAATTTAGATCGTCAACCATTTTGTGGTTGTAGTTGTACATCATTTTATGGTTTCAATCGATGGGAATTGGTCTTCATAAACAATTTTCAACTCAGCTTGAATTTCGTCGTTTGTTTTGCTTTTTAAAAATAATAACTTAATCACTGATTGGTGCTCTACTTTTTCTATGTTTCAAAATCAGCTAAAAATAATTCACTTTCTATTCTTCATGATCGGAAAGAACGCAAGTTTTAACAATTATTTTTTAAAGCATTGATAAATGGAAAACAAAGAAGATATTTCATTAGAGCTGCCCTCTTTTGTAAAGCTTAATAAATTCTGAGCTGTCCTCGTATGTTGAAATAACTTCTAATAAATTGTTTATTAGGAAAATGTTTTCTTTATATTATAATAATATAATGTTTATAATTTTAAAAACAAGAAAGGCGATTTAGAAAGGTTTTGTCTCTTCCTCGTGGGCATATGCTTAGGCCACGCACTTAGAAAGTCCATCTAGACGAAAACATGGAGTAATTTGCAAATATTTACAAAGCAAAAAGTTTGGAGTATTCTGATGATGCACGTTGATCTTACATAAAAACAAGGACATTCCACCCTTTTATAAGAAAGGTGTTATTATCAAGGTGGGAGTCAGAGCTTGTGTAAAGAAAATCATAGAAATAGAAACAAGTGAAGTTTTAGAGAGAGCAGCTGTGGCAAAACTAAGGCATGCGCACTGCATGCAGTTCCGTCAAACAAGAAAGTTTATGCTATCTGCTTCTGGGCTTCCGGTCTGGAACTGCGTCACTTGTTGCCTACGCTTCGTACTCATTTGTATGGGACATTTTCAGGGCTGAACTACTGCACTGAAACTGAAAGAAAGTTTACTAAATTTTAATTGATTACAAAATCTAAATCATATATAATTCATAAGACTTGTCTGCAGCTCGGCAAGAATATTAATTTAGTAAATTTTTCCCGCCAAGCAGCGGTGGTCAAAAAGTCGACCCTGGACTGGATTTTATTTTATTCTTTAAAATATGTCAGAGCTCAGACACTTTACTGTCACATTGGTAAAAATATGCAACTTACACGATACAAACATTACCAATTGAGAACCTTCTTTCAAATTGAAGATTGGCGAATAGGACGCAACAAAAAGAAATGCGAAACAGATTGGTCAAGAAATTATAAATGTTTTGGTAAAACCCAAAACACCAAAAAGTACCACCTAATATCTGATTTGCATCGATTACCACGTTCACGATATCTTAACTCAATTCAGCCTGCAAAGTAACAAGTATTTGTAAAGTAGTATAATTTGAAATTCGCGAATGCATTTGGTAGACATAAAAACTAGAACTAGAAGTTATTAATTTGTCTACTTTTGGATAGGTACTTCTATCTAATATGCTTTGCATGGAGCAATATAGCTTGCATCATGCTAGTGACGCAAGGATGCTTTGCAAAAGTAGATTCTTAACTGCGACGGGTGTAAATAGATTCTAAATTGTTTTTTGCGTTCAAATATAACCAGCGACAGGAACTAAGTTTCAGCTAACGCATATAGGCATTGCTGATAGTCTGCATTATGTCAAGGACGCGAAGTTTTCTACTTAAATAGTATTTGCCGCACCTATCCAGCCTTCCACTCGAATATTTGTTCAACATTACTAATGAGTTACAAGAAAGATGAAATGATTCTTTGCCAAAAAGATTGCTTTCTTGTTTATTACTGATTTAATTACTGATTCCTTCTAGTGTGTATATAGTGTTATTTATGTTGTATTTAGATAGCTAGCCTCCACAGATACAGAGTGTTATAAAGTGCTAACTCGCCGTTTTAAGCAAAATCTACGCAGACATCTATACAACAATTCTCTGTTTTTATTAGATTAGAAATACTAAATTTAATAACTTATTGTTTGATATACGTATACAGGCGCCGCGAACGCGATTATTTATGAAAAAGTCGATAAACTCGCGCGTAATTTATAAAGAAGTTTAATCAGTACAATTAAAATAGTTCTTATTACTCTCTATACAAAACATTAAACAAAGAAAAAATATTTTTTTATCATTCGCAAATGCATTCAGATACAAACACTGCATTTGTCGACAAAATCAAATATAAACAAATTGCACAACGACCGCCATAAATGCGTCAAAGAAAAGAAATTAATGAAGAAACAAAAAGAAAACAAATGCTATCGATTATATAGTTGTTAAACAACCGCGCGAATACGTCCATGTTAGCAGCTGAATAAATACGTTTTCTAATGAATATTGCATTTATTGATATTAATAAGTAATTCTTAGGCGCGGTTTACTATCGATACCTTATTAATACATAACGTAGTATAAAGTGCATTGAGAAGGGGAGAAGAAAAACGAGAATTTCATGATAATCATGCATCACGCCACATCCGACAGTAATACAATTACACAGAAAAATATTACACATACATCAATAAATACTACATATTTAAATGTCCGCGCAACGTGAGTGCAAGGAGAATGGAAAAGGAAATTAAAGCGATTACACATTGCTGATAAGTCCAAGGAAAATAATATAAAATTTTATTACTTTAGAGTTGCATATTTTTAAATCCCGTTTCTCTGCGGAATTATTTTGTGTTGGTGTTAGAAATTATATTTTGTCTACATTAGAGTACCGCACAATAAATTTAGGGCTACCATATAAATTCAGGTTTTATTTTTACAAGAAGTAATACAAAATAACGACTTGACGTGTTCAAATGTTTATTAAGATTAGCATTATCGTGATGGAGGAACCAGGTGTCCATTCTTGACTTTGGCTGGAGGTTCTTCATAGATCCAATGACTTTAGGCAGGCACTGTTTAGTATATCACTTACCTGTGTGTCCAAAACGACGCGTTCCACAATTCCACTCGATTTGAAAAATACAGTTATCATTTTCTTCTTTACAGATCTGAATTTTCTGACAACTACGGGTGTGTCCTCATCACCAAAGACCCAAACTTTGTTTTGACCTTGGGCCGGCACATCGTAATAGTACAGCCAAGTCTCGTCATCTGTCACAATGTTGTTCACATACCGAGATTGTCCCTTATTAAACTTTTTTAGCATCTCCCGGCACCAAGTCACACCTCGTGTCATCTGCTCTTCGGTCAGTTGATGCGGCACCCAAAGATAACAAAGTTTCTTCACATGCAAATGATCATGCAGAATCGAACGAATTGCTGGTGTATTTAGGCCTGAAGTACCGTCTATCTGTTGGTAGGTCACTCGCCTGTCCTCGCCAAGCATTTTCCTCACAGTAATAACGTTTCCTCCGTAACTGACGTTCGTGGCCTTCCAGGCCTCTAAGCATTCTCCACCGTTAAATTTTCCTTTTGGAATTGTCTATACCACCTGAATATCGTTGTGCGATGCGGACAAACATCACCTAGTGCAAGACTCATTTCTTCGAAGCACTGGTCTATGTTTAAACCACTCACGAAATTATAACGCAAAACTGCCCTTATCTCATTTCGTGACCACGATGCCATCGCAAGCACTTTACACTCTCACTGCTAATGAATAACTGAGCCCATCGACATGACGTGGCTGCTACTATACACGTATGCAGATGTCTCAACATGCAGCAACAAGCAGCTTCCTACGATTCATTGTTGCGTCATATTGCAAAACTTTCCTAGTACCCTTTGTATATTAATTTTCCTATTATGTTTTTCTAGATTTTATTTCAATCTGTCACTTATATAGTATTATTATTCTTTTTGTATGCAATCTAAAAGACTTATTCAATAGTTAATCACTTACCTTTTTAATGGATGAAAAATGTAGTGAAGGAAGAGCAAGGTTAATAGTAAAAATGGACTCGTTAACGGTAATTCATGTAATAACAATAGAGACTCCAAGAGGAGCGTGCAAAAGCGTACATTTATAGGAAGAGCAAACAATAAGTGAAATTTTATATTTAATCAAGTCTTGTACGCGGAAGTAACACTGCAAGGCATAGCAATTATCAGCAATTAGCTGATTGGAACATACAGACAGGCACATATCCTCTACATATATGTATATATAAATATGGCGGATATATATGACATACATACGTACTCATACATGGCACTAATACAATTAACAAATGAAATATTACTGGAAATGAAAGAAGGGGTAAGTGCCGTTGAAAGAGTCGACTTTCCCGGAAAAGCTTTTTATCCTTATTTTTTAAACCTCCTGTCATTATTTCTCCATATGCGGGTGTGAGTGCATCTGATTCTTTCATCCCTTTTTCTTTATTCACGGTGAAGATAGATTATTTTCAGTTATTAGGTATATATCTGAAACCTACAAAATATGAAACGTATCGATTGCATTTTCAGTTCGTTTTAAATTAGATCAGTTTGTCAATTTCACTGAACATAGAGCTGCTCCTGTATTTACACATGTACGTCTATGTATACAGAGGCGTATCCATTTTTCAGCGTAATAGAATTTCGGAATTAGTCCCGTCCGAAGTTGGGGTAATAACATTGAAAACTTTACAGTTTCGGAGTCGAAGTCTGGAGCGTATAAATTTTGTTTGCGTTTATGATAGATAGCTCCGTTTAATTTAATGGGATGTAGGAAAATATAAATAAAAGTAATTTGTGTTTTGAGTTTATTGTAAAGGTATGGTTTAACATTAAACGTCGCGTTATATATAGTCTGTACTAACTTATAATGCAGCCCGTTTTCCTGGTAATCAAACGTAGCGAACTAAATCCCCGCTTATTTAACAAAAACCCCATAAATCATGGTCGCTTGTGTCCTGCTTCTGTGTGTTCACACTCGAAATGAGGTATTACCGAGAAACATTACGTTGTATTGGCATTATGTATTGATTGTATTGGCATATTTAATATTTTTTCACTAATTTACTTTGAACTCGACGTAATATTAAATTAAAGTTTTGACAAAATATTTTATCCTTTGTTGATCTTGTTGATGGTTTGACAGAAACTCCATGTTCGACCTTTAAACGATGTCTTTCGTTATATCTTCGTGTCTGCTTCCTAATGAATGACTGCAGCTGCAATAAACATCCGAGACATTTTCGAATGATAACCTTAAAGTGTATTACGTACAACACATAAATCAGAAATCAATACAGTATTACAATTTGGAAAATTTGGAAATGAATACCATATGCTTTGTGAAGCAAATGAAGATGGGAAATGCGCCAGAGTATCTTTGTGAAAACATCAGATGTGTGGGTGAAGTGCAACCGTACGAGCTTAGAAACGCCGAAAACTTTAGGCTACAAAAAACAACGTCAACAGCAATGCAGCGTTCATTATTCCATAAGGGACTTAAAGTATATAATGAAATCCCAAATGAGTTAAAAACTCAAAGAAATTACTATATATTTATAAGACAGTGTGTTAATTTTCTTAAAAACAATTTAATTTGTTAATTTTGGTGAAATCGACTTAAAGTCTTAATTTTAAACATTCTACCTTGTTTGTAAAATTTCTTATTAAAATGTAAATTGTAAAAGTATTTAAAATACCAATAAAGAATATCTATCTATCAAAAAAAAATTAAATTTTGTTGAACGACAATGCCTACCCACTAAAGTCAATAACAGACTCTGTGCAGTAGACACCAAAAAGAGATTTACGACTTACACGAAAATATATCTGCCGAATTCATTTAGAATGGTCTGTATATTTGTTATGTAAACAAGACTGCAGTCTAAGGTCGGAGCGTGTCTATTATTCATAATGTAATAGTATAAAAGCTACATTATTTTCGTAAAATAGTTGTTAAGATTTGTATTCGATGAATTCTTTACTTTAATTTTATTTATTATATAATACTTATCTATATAACTTTCCATAACGATAATAAAATAGAATTTGGAATTAATTTTATAAGATAACTATTCTGATAATACAATTTTATGAGTATCATATATATATATATATATATATATATATATATATATATATATATATATATATACGAGGAGGAGTCAAAAAGTTCCCGGAATTTTATTTTAACTCTTTATTACCACAACATAGGTACACAGTCACTTAATCGCCTTCAAAGTAGGCGCCGTCTGAACACACACACTTGCTCCACCGCTCCTGCCATTGTTGGAAACAACGATGAAAGTCCTGTTGTGGTATCTTCCGAAGTTCAGCCGTCGCGTTGGTTTTGATGTCTTCTACGGTGTCAAAACGGTTACCTTTGAGGCCCTTTTTGAGCTTGGGGAAGAGCCAGAAATCTAATGGCGCTAAATCCGCTGAGTAGGGAGGCTGCTGGAGGACTGGAATGTTTTTTTCTGCAAGCACAACAATCGACGTGTGGGAGGGAGCATTGTCGTGATGGAGTGACCATCCTTCTTGCCATTTGCCTGGACGTTTTCTTCGAACTGCTTCCCTCACTCTTTTCAAAACTTGCACGTAAAAAGGACCGTGAACCGTTTGTCCAGCTGGTACAAATTCATGGTGTACCACACCTTCGTTGTCGAAAAACGCAATGAGCATCACTTTTGTTTTCGATTTGACATGACGTGATTTCTTTGGTCGAGGAGAGGACGATGTGTGCCAATCTGATGACTGCATTTTGGTTTCCGGGTCGTACGCGTACACTCAAGTCTCGTCACCAGTAACGATTGTCTGCAAGAACATCGGGTCCCCTGTGCTTTTTTCAAAACATTCGGCCGCCGTCAACTTCCGAGTTTCCATCTGATCCGGATTCAGCAAGCGCGGGACAAACTTTGCACTGACACGTTTCATCTTCAAATCATCTGACAGGATTGCATGTATGGATCCATGAGAGATCCCCGCTTCTTGTGCCAACTCGTCGATGGTTATTCTGCGGTCTGCTCTGATTAATTGATTCACTCGCTCGATCATTCCTTCGTTCCTGGAAGTTGAAGGTCTCCCACTGCGACTTTCGTCTTCCAGCGATTCCTGTCCACCCTTAAATCTTGAAAACCACTCGTAAACGGCTGCTTTCTTTAAAGAATCGTCACCGTAAACTGTTTGTAAGGCTAACAAAGTCTCTGAAGCACATTTTCCCAATCTGCATATGAACTTGATGTTCGCCCGTTGCTCGAACTGCGACATCGCGCCAACTGATCACCACACACTCCTACCTTCCGCTAAACTGCAGTCACACTGCGTGTTCAGACTTGCTCAGACCTGTCAGCGTCATAACTATGCACCATACGGAATGTACTGTACAAAATTTATTGTGATTGCATCACAACTGTCAACACTACGACACAATTCCGGGAACATTTTGACTTCTCGTCGTATATATATATATGTTTTAACGAAGGTTCTCGCGGTTGTAAGTATGAGTAATATTATATTCTCGGGCTCTCCGCGATGTTGGACAGAAGATAGCTTCCATGTATTGCCTTTAGGTTAATCAAATCTTTCTGAGAGAGTAGATTTCGAAAGAGCAATTTGTTTCAAGTAGTGTACCAGAGTTTTATATGAGGCCCTTTTTTCTTTCTAATCTTTGTTATTCGACTTATGAGTTTCATTTTCGACTAAATACTTTTCAACTCAATATGTTGACCATACCACTTGTATGATGGTAGACACTGATTACCGGGAGCTGGGTATAAAATGTTCATCAGTCACAAACGCGGCGATATAATAATAAAAATGGAAAAGAATAAGGTTTGAAAATCAGTAAATGTTTAATAACTGATGGGTTTAATGTTAAATTAAAGTTGTTTGTCCTATATATGATTGTATCTGCTGTTACAATTCGAACATTTCAATTAATAAATGCAAAACTTATGTACTGGCTTTATTTGTGCATATTATTAACCATTTTGAAATAAACTTTGTTATTAACGATTTCACATTTTAAACGTTTAAACGAGACATAAATGAATAAATAAACTCAAGTCGTATTTACTAAATGGAATTGTGTTCACGTGAACCAATTAACGGCCAAGCACTCGTTACCATTATTTAAGCCACATTGACCACTACACCTTTGCGCCTACCTATCGCTGGGTTGGCCGTCCCGCTTCTCAAAAATTAAAACTGCCACATCTCCCCGTAATTATCGAATTTATTTGATCTATAGATGTGTACGTGTATCTACGGAACTACTGATGAACATCACGCGCATTTCAGGTTTTTGTTCCCAGTAATAAATACACCACATAATTAAATTATTATTCAATAATCGATGGGAAAAGGAGACAAACACGAAGCGGCTATAATTAAAGTGAAGTCGAAATTGTAAGTTTATCGTTCCTTAAACATGGGAGTCAATACAGGAAACTACAATGTAAAAATATGAAAGAATAAATGGGATTGTTCTTTTTAATAGATTCAAATAAATTATTTGTTAAATTTTGCATTCTTTTCTACTACGACAATTACCGAAATTTAATATTTTAGAAATTTCTGTACTAATTCTGTTTTATTTTCATAAAATATTCTTTTTTTTAGACTTCTTACAATCGGAAAAACCTGAAAATAGCAATTCTAATGCGTAAACATTGCAAATACAGTACATTTGCTAAATTAAAATCTTAAAATATTTTTGCTTATTATGTAAAATTGCCAATTTAATTGTTTTCGTGTTCGGAAATATGTTGTTTATTTTTATTAAACTATCAGCTTACAGGTGACTGAATTCATAATAAATAGAGCTAAATAGATGCCACAGTCGTTTAAATAAAACAATATAAGTAATACTAAGTAAGAAAGTAGCACTAAGGAGTTACAATTTACATATAGACTGACGCATTGTCATTTAAAACAGTTCTATTAAATATATTCATTGAAGCACGATGAAACTATCAAATAGGCAAGTGATGCGTTGTGTGTATACTTACGCGTGTGCATACATACGAGGGTAGCCGTTTGTATTTCGGGAACTGACAGCACTGTTAGTGTTGCCTCCGATATGATAATTGCATCCTGATGTTTGTCATTTTTGACAATATATTTACCTTGACAGTTTTATTATCCAGTTTCTATTTCTATTGTTGACAGTAACTTGAAAATTTTGTTAGTGAAAAAATGGAATTAACTCGCGAACATTTCTGTGCAATTATTTTTCATAACTTTCGACGTGGATTATCTCAACAAGAATGCATCGACGAGCTGAATTCTTTATATGGTGATGAAGCACCATCGAAAACTACAGTATATCGTTGGTATACTGAATTCAAACTTGGACAGTGTTCTTTGGACGACGAATTTCGTGAAGGTCGTCCCACAAGTGTTGTGTCGGAAAACATTAATGCAGTGACTGAATTGAGATCGAGGCATCTCTAGGTATTAGTAACACCAGCGTGCATAAGACCCTGCATGAACATTTAGCCGTTAAGAAACTATGTCCTCGTTGGGTACCACATAATTTGACAATCGTTCAAAAGAGGACTCGCGTCGATTGGTACCAAGACATGAACAAAAAATACAATGGCGGTGCTTCAAAGAATATTTATCAAGTTGTCACAGGTGATGAATCTTACATCTATACGTATGAGCCTGACAATAAACAGCAGTCGACTGTGTGGGTATTCCAAGATGAGCCAAAACTAACAAAAGTTGTTCGCGCTCAATTACATCAAAACAAATGGTAGCCTGCTCTTTCGGAAAACCGGTTACGTTGCAATCATATCTTTAGAGAATTGTAGAACGGTCAATTCCGAATGGTACACAACTATTTGTTTGCCAAAAGGTTTTGAAGAAATAAGGAAAACAAACCGAAAACTACAGATCATTCTCTACCATGACAATGCAAGCTCTCACAGGCCGATTCAAACAACTGAATATTTGACCGGGCAAAACATTGAATTAATGAGCCATCCGCTGTACAGCCCTGATCTAACACCCTGTGATTTCTTTTTGTTCCTACACGTGAAGAATAAACTTCGTGGTCAACGTTTTTTTACGCCGGCAGAGGCAGTCGAGGCATTCAAAACTCATATTTTGGAGATACCGCCTTCATACTGGCAGCAAGGCGTTTCGTATTAGTTTAAATGAATGCTAAAGTGCATTGATCTTCAAGGAGAATTTTTTAAAAAGCAATAAAACTATTTTCGATAATAAAAAATTCTTTGTTTGCTATTCCCGAAATATGAACGTGGATAAATATATTCAGTCAAAAATTGTGTAATCTTTTATTAGGCTCTGTAGAAAGGAAGTGAATCCTCGTTTTATGTTTATATTTATTTGATCAAATCCTGAAGTAATTGAATAAGAAAACTACTAACATATCTATCCAATTCTGAATCCAAACCAACGTACAAAACTAATTAATATTTTACGAAGATTGTGTTTTGCAATTCATAAAAGAAACTAGAGCATTTTATATTTAATTTAACGCATTCGTGACCTGATCAAATTTCAAGGAAATTCATTTCAAAAGCAACGAACTTTCAAAATATTTCAAACACTATGTTTATTCCTAGCGAGCTCTTTCCATCTCATTTTTCCCTTTATTTTATTATTTAATCAATCCGGAGGCCTTGGGGGCTGATTGCCAACATATATTTATTCAATAAAACTAATAAACTTAAATTGCTCTATACAATTTGATACATGCAACGAATGTAACTTTATTATTGGAGCCACGGTAGGTCTGCATGTACATAGATGCAATACATTCACTTGCAGTATAGTATACAAGATACATGTATATACATATACATGTAACATACGCGAGATGGAAAACTTTTCTCTTGATGAAGAATGTACTAATTTAAAGTATGTGAGTTTATAGACGAGAATGCTATCGATTTATGTTTGTACGTAATGATAAATATAGAAGGAATATGAACGTTCGAATCGTTTAGGAAGTTTATTTTTGTGCAAGTTTCAGAAGAAAACTGATTAAATTTCCTACTTTTTGTCTCTTAATTACGAATTAAAATGCTTTGTTTTAGGTGCTTTTGTGCATTTTATTTAATGAAATTCATACAGGAAGCGACCAACTTCATCACAGTATGAGGAATTAATTAACACAGGCCAACCAATAAATATTTTTTAAAAACTTTTTGCAAAGTTCAACCTGTTTCTTATGTAAAGGGTTTTCCAATAAGGACTTGACAACTTTTTTTCAAAATAAAACGCAGACCATTTGAGATATTTCAAAAACTTTATTATCGGGTTGAAGTACAATCAAAACATTTATGAATGGAACTCGACTTCGTTCATATGGCTACCGCGGGCACGTTTGCAGCGGTCGATTCGTTGGACCCAATTTTCGATGACTCGGCCACACAATTCGGCCGAAACGGCTGCTATTTCGCGTTCAATGTTGTTGCCCCCAAAGAAAAAAGTCTAGAGGCGTTAAATCGCACGAACGAGGCGGCCAATCAACTGGTCCATTTCTTGAGATAACACGCTCATCAAACTTACTCTTCAATAAATCGATTGTAACGTGTGCTGTGTGGCTTGTGGCACCGTCCTGCTGAAACCACATGTTGTCCAAGTCCATATCTTCCAATTCGGGCCAAAAATAATCGGTAATCATGGCGCGATAACGATTACCATTCACGGTAACGTGACGATCATTATCGTGGAGGAAAAAATATGGCCCTATGACGCCGCCGGCATGCAAACCGCACCAAACAGTTATTTTTTGTGGATGAAGTGGTGTTTCATGAAACACATGTGGATTTTCACTCGACCAATAACGCATATTTTGCTTATTGACGAACCCATTGAGCCAAAAATGAGCTTCATCACTGAAAATGATTTTGCGATGAAATTGATCATCTTGGCGCATCTCTTCCAGAGCCTAATCGGAGAACGTACGTCGCTTCAAACGGTCCATCGGCTTCAATTCTTGTGTCAGCTTAATCTTGTATGGGTGTAAACCAAGATCCTTACGCAAAATTCGCCATAAAGTGGTCTGGGCGATGCCCAACTCTTGAGAACGCCGTGGAATTGACTGATTCGGATCATTTGCTACGGATGTTTCAACGGCAGCGATATTTTCGACACTTCGACCAACCCGTTGTCTCACTGGTACGGCAACATCACACAATGAATATGTAGACTCAAATTTTTGCACTAAACTTGTTACTGCCTGTCTACTAGGGCGAGAATTACGACCGAAAATCGGAGTTAACGCTCATAAAGTAGCGGTCACCAACTCCGAATTTCTGTAGTAAATTTTTATAATTTGCAGACGTTGTTCGTTCGTGTACTTTACCATGATGAAAATGTGAAGTTTACTGAATAAATTGACAGTGACAGTTCGATGATTAGTCAAAGGGTGCGTTCACAAACTGAATTAAAAGTTGTCAAGTCCCTATTGGAAAACCCTTTATTTTTGTGTGCTGAATCCAAATTTTCAATCTGTTTTTTTCTACCACGTACCAATTTTTCGCAATCTTTATCTTTTGTTGGGTACGATAGTATTAAAATATATACTTAAGATTTAAAGGTATAGAATTTATTATGAGAGTATAATTGAAAAATTTAACATTTTATTATTACAATGGTAGTGTAAGTTTGAATATGAAAAGTTTTTTTCCTTATTAATCTAAAGTTTTGTATTTCCTCAACCTCTTCACGGTAAAAGTTCGAGTGTAGCTTTTCCTTTTATGTGATGTTTCTGGAGTTGGTCGTAGAAGGGTCCAACAGTAATCTCCCATCATGTTGACATTCCAACGACCCTGATACCGTTTCTCCTCCTTTATATCTTGGTGGAAACGCTCCTCTTGTTCCTTCCTCACTTACAGCTCCATAATCGTCAGGGAAAAAATTTAGATGTGAGTGTAAAAAATGCAGATTCACACTCATGCTACATCCAAGTTTTCGAAATGTTTTCAACATGTTTCGAACTATATTTTCGTAATTAGGGTCTTTCTGATTGCCTAAAAACTTCAAAAGAACCTGTTTAAATGCACTGCATGCTGCTTTTTCTTTCAAGTTCATCGCATTTTCGAAAATAGGGTCTTGCATAAGTTTTCGAATGTCAGGGCTAACGTGATTTTCTTTGTATTAGTCACGCAAATACTCAAAAGTGCACTTTGAGCATTTACTACTAATTAGGTGTAGAGACCAAGGTATTATTATACGATTGCTATGCATAAATAACGTAAACTAAGCATGCGAGGAAACTTTACCTCCTGTCGTATTTTAAAGTTCATTTTCGGATTCAGCACGTCAAAAAACATAAAGGGAAGCTAAATTTATAAAAAAAAAGTTTTTGGCCTGTTATTCTTACGGGGTTCTTTCAATTTTCAATTTAACAATAATAATAATGTATGTTTTATAATAATAATTAATCAATTAGTAATAAATTACACGATTTTTGCTGACTACTACTAAATGAAACTTCCGAAAATCATATTGGTATACCATATCCTGCTTTTTGTAGAATCACGAAAATCGACTAAGTTGTTGAGAACAGATGTAAAATAAACAACCTACAAAATTATAACAATTCGTCAGTTTAAATACAATTACATACATAAGTAATTACGCAATATTTAAAACAAATTACAAGAGTATTTATAGCACATGGGTTTCAGGGAATAAATTTCCGCTTAGAGCAGTTTTTGCAGCATTGTCTGTTTTGGCAACCCCTCCAACAGTAATCGACTATCATCATCCATCTTCCTTAGTTTTGATCTTCCATAGTTTTTAAGTCTTAATCAAATACTTCGCCCTGTTCATCACTTACAGCACCTAAATTTTCAAAAAATTCGGCCAAAATGACTATGTGGGGAATGAAGTTTAAAACTCATGTTGCAACCTAGGCGAAATTTTTAAATCGTTTCCAATTCTTTGTAATTATACGTCATTTTGTTCCTAAGAGAATTATTGTCAACCATCGTGAACATAGTTCAGGCCTCTTTCTCAATTTTTTTCATGGTGTTGATGAAATTGGGTCTCTCAATGATTTCCTAATTTGCAGTCCATCGAATACACCAGTTTTATTTTTTCGTAATTCAGTCGTGGAAGTTTTTCATGTATGTACTGGAGATAGCCGTCTTCAAAACCTAAAGGTTTAACATATTGCTTCATAAAACCTAGTTTGATGTGGAGAGGTGGAAAAAAAAACAAATACTTAGGGAACAAACAAACAAAATCATATCCTTAGATTTTATTTGTTGCTGATTCTAAAGTTTCTCAGTCATTTTCGTCCCTAAGTATTTGTTTTATAATAACTTTTTTATTGAAAATATATTTTTAAGAGAAAACACTTGAATAATCGCCAAATGCCAAATCTATTGTTTTACAGAGCGCAACATGTAACATTAAATAAAAGGTCCAGAAGAAATAAAAGTCTAAATAATTATTCTGAATGATTATATATCGATTCTAACTAAACCATTATTATAGTGCACCGGGTATTATTTGGATGATAATATATTAAAAACTCGGTCTCTAAATTATTGTACAGACATAAACGTGTACATAAGACACACAATATGTACACAAGCTTGCATGGGGTTAGAGCGAGACGGCGTTATCGTAATTATAATAAGTAGAGGGCGGACGATATTCAAAAGTCCCGATTTGAATGCAATTTCATATGTAAATCGCATCGCAATCTATATGGTAATAATAGATTGCAAGTGAGACAGTAATATTCAATGAATTTACAAATATATATATATATTCAGCGAAATATGTGGATGCATTTGGATAGTGTGCTATGGTATGGTGTCGGGATTCTATTCGATGTTGCGCGGAAACAGTCGGTACTAATAATATCAATTCCTGGATTCCGCGTTTGTAATCATCATTGGGTTGGAATGTCTGGTCCGTTATGCCGTTGTGGTTGCGGCTGGTCCGGACGTGTTGTCCAGGATCAGGGCAAAGATACTGAATCCGGTCGAATTGAATGAAGCTCGTTAGGTTTTGAGCAAGATATGCGTTTCGCTCGGAACTAATTTATTTAAATTTCTATATGGCGCAGACACATTTGTTTGGATTCGAGTTAATTAAGGGATTACTTATAAAATTAGAACAAATTAAGATAATAATTTGTATCCTTTATCGAAGATATTCTCAAATCTCCTTTTAGAACAAAGACTTTTAACGTCATCTAGTGAATAACTCTTTCGTAATTGGGTGGATGGGCCTTTTGGTGTGAAATTTACATTTGAGAAGTTATGATTAGCCCTTGAACAACATATGTATTTCGCCCGAAACGAATTTATTTAAATTTCTCTATGAGACAGATGTATTTGTTTGGGTTTGAGTTCATTGAAGGATTACTTATAAAATTGGTACAATCTGAGGTCGTATAAAACGCATCTTTCACCGAACATATTCTCAAATCTCTTTTTACAATAAAGACTTTCAACATCACGTAATGAATAAATCTTTCATAATTGGATCTATGAATCATATTCTGTGAAATATCCATATGGGCAATTATAATTAGGTCTTGAACAAAATATGCATTTCGCCCGAAACGAATTTATTTAAATTTCTCTATGAGACGGATGTATTTGTTTGGGTTTGAGTTCATTGGATTACTAATAAAATTGGTATAACCCAAGACGTATAAAACGCATCTTTTACCGAAGGTATTCTCAAATCCCTTTTTATAATACAGAGTTTTAACGTCATCTAGTGAATAACTCTTTTATAATTGGATATATGAGTCATGTTCTGTGAAATATTCATTTGGGCAATTATAATTAGGTGTTGAATAAAATATGCATTTCGCCCGAAACAAATTTATTTCAATATTTATATGAGGCAGAAGTATTTGCTTCACTTTTTGTTAATTAAGGAATTATTTATAAAATTTATACAACTTAAAATATATAAAGCACATCCCTTATTGAAGACGTTCACAAATCTATTTTTAGAACAAAGATTTTTAACGTTATCTAATGAATAACTCTTTTATAATTGGATGTATGAGTTATATTCTGTGAATTATTCATTTGGGCAATTATAATTAGGTCAAGGTTGAACAAGGTATGCCTTTCGCCCGGAAAAAATTTATTTAAATTTAATCACTAAGGTTGATATTTAACCCCTTTCCACATTAACTTTTGTAATTCTATATACGCACTTCGACAACCAAGTTGTTATCATCAGCAGACAATTTCAAAGTATCGCACCTGGTAAAACACGGCGAAAAACAACCGTACGAAAATCAAACTCCGTACGCGATCCACACCGTTCAAAACCAAGATGTACACTGTGTTTGTTTCACAAGATTTTTAAAAATTATTTTTACTTAAACTAACATGCACTACATTGAAAAAGGGAATTACGGTCAAGGCAGTCAAGTGCCTGCCTGTGATTTATTATATTGTTCCTCCTCTGACATTAAGTAGGGAGAAAAGGGTCGATTGTACGGGGCCAGTGTCATTATTGTTCATCATGTCTGTTACTGATTATATAGTTGACCCAGTAACAGACATTTTCAATGAGTGTTTGTCCAGAGGGGTATTCCCAGACCCTCTGAAAATAGCAAAAGTGCTTCCGATACACAAGGGAGGATCGACTGACAAAACGAATTTTAGGCCAATCTCCATTCTACCCGTGATGTCAAAAATCTTGGAAACCATTGTCAAAAAGAGATTAATCCAGTTCTTTGAGACACACAGACTCATAAATGTGAGTCAACAGGGCTATCTGAGGGGCAAATATATAGCGGATGCTCTCAATGCTAGAGTTGCGGTAATTCTGGGATGTTGCGACCTGAGTAAGGCTTTTGATACAATGGACCATGGGATACTTCTGGGAAAGTTAAACATGTATGGAGTGAGAGGACAAGCAAATGAGCTGATCGGTTCGTATTTGGCAAACAGAAGACAGAAGGTATACTGAAATGATCGGCTCTCGAATGCAGCGCCAATAGATGGGGGGGGTTCCACAGGGGTCAATATTGGGGCCTCTTCTGTTTCTAATCTACGTCAATGTTATGCCCCATAATGTCAACGTGGGTAGAGTCACCCAATTTGCAGATGATACGTCCATAATAGTGCGTGTCCAGTGCAGAGAAGTTGCAGAGGTTTATATGGAGACTGCATTGGGGGAGGCAAGCGAGTGGTTTAGTAGCAATCTTATGAAATTAAATCATGATAAAACCCAACAGCTGTCAATAACAACAAGGGGAGTGGCGGGGGAGCCCAAAGTGAATATTAAGTTTCTGGGCCTGCTGATTGCGAGCAACCTGACTTGAGAGTGCCACAGAGATAACTTGTGTCGCAATCTGGCATCAGTAATATACTCTATACGAAGAGTGAAACTAGTGGCTACACCCGAGGCGGACTGTGTACTATGCAAATTTTCAAGGAAGGGTCTTGTATGGCCTATTGATGTGGGGCGCGTCTGGCGCGGCTGAGGCGGTTTTCAGGATGCAAAAGAGTGCAATCAGAGCCCTTAGTGGTGTATCTAATACTACAAGTTGTGTAAATCTATTCAGAAAATACAAAATACTGACCCTCCCATCCTTGTATATAGTTGCTTGCCTGGAGTTTGTTCATAAGTCGCCAGATAAGTTCTGCAAAAATGGTGATTTTCACGAATATGAAACACACCAGAGTAGTTTGGTCATACCGTATCATCGCATTGGGAAAAGTCAGCTAAGTTCAAATTACATGGCCGTGAAGATATACAATGCTTTGCCTTAACACATGGATCAATAAGTCCCGAGACTAACAATGAAAACAACATTTTTTTTGCAAAATTTTTTTTTATTCATCAACATAATCACCTTTTAGGGTGATACAATGGTTCCAACGCTTTTCCAATTTTTCAATACCATGTTTATAAAAAAATTTATCTTTCGCTTCAAAATAAGCTTCAGTTTCAGCGATGACCTCCTCATTTGAGCCAAATCTTTTTCCCTGGAGCATTTTTTCAAGATCAGCAAAGAGCCAGTAGTCACTGGGGGCTAAATCTGGCGAATATGGGGGGTGGGGAAGCAGATCAAAACCCAATTCGTTCAATTTTGCCATTGTTTTCATCGACTTGTGGCAGGGTGCATTGTCTTGGTGAAAAAGGATTTTTTTTCTCTGCATGTGCGGTCGTTTTTTTGCGATTTCCTCCTTCAAACGCACCAGTAAGTCAATATAATAATCACTGTTAATCGATTTACCTTTTTCGAGGTAGTCAATGAAAATCACGCCATGTGTATCCCAAAAAACTGACGCCAGGACTTTGCCAGCTGACTGCTGCGTTTTCGGACGTTTCGGACGGCTTTCGCCAGCTGTGCGTCACTCAGATGACTGCCGCTTCGACTCTGGAGTGTAGTGATATATCCATGTTTCGTCCATGGTCACGTAACGATGCAAGAAATCTTTTTTGTTGCGAGTAAATAACGATAAACAGCTTTCTGAATCATCGACTCGTTGCTGTTTTTATTCCATCGAGAGCAATCGCGGCACCCACTTGGAAAAAACCTTTTTCATGCTCAATTTTTCATGAAGGATAGTAAATACACTTCCATATGATATCTGTGTCATCTCAGCAATCTCACGGAGCTTCACTTTACGATCTTTCATTATAATTTTTGTCACTTCACTCACATTTTCCGGTGTAACGGCTTCCACAGGTCTACCCGAGCGTTCCGCGTCATTTGTGTCGGTACGACCACGTTTAAACTCGGCAAACCACCGACAAATCGTTGCTTTTGATGGACAAGAGTCCGGGTAACATTTTTCAATCCATTGTTTTGCTTGCGTGGTGTTTTTACCCATTAAAAAACAATGTTTTATCAGAACACGAAACTCGGTTTTTTCCATTGTTTAAACAAACTACAAAATGACTTTACTCCAACCTCGATAACTCAGCTGTTTCTGGTCCGATCGACTTAAAATTTTGACACGTTTCAAGCAAAGGTTAGTACTCTAGAAAGACGTGGTTACTGGTTTACTATGAGCGCCATCTATGGGTTAGTCTCGGGACTTATTGATCCATGTGTTACATGTTTAGGAGCCTACCATGGATTAGTCTCAAAAGATTAATAAAAACAGTGCTGGTGGAGAACTGTTTCTATTCAGTAAATGACTTTCTGATATATAAATTTTTGACATTGCCATTTTTGTGTTTTTATGTTTTCATTGTTACTGTGTTTTGTATAAATCTTGCGGGTTTTAACGTGTTGGGTGGCATATTAACTGTGAGCCACAAAGGTTTTCGTTTTTGTGTTTTTATTTATTTATATTATATAATGACGTGTGTATATACATATACATCAATATATTATTATTATTATTATGTTTTGGAGCGGACTGAAGTCCAAATCTTAATCCTATTTTATTATAATAGTTTGGTAGTATGCAAATACATTGTCTAATATATTTTTTTTATTTTTCAGGTAAGCCAAAGCTTTTCTTTTAACTTAAAGCCTCATCAAACTGTAAGTAATTTTAAAAAATGATATTGTGTATATTTAATGAATATTCATTACTTTTAAATTTTAGATGATCTTGAACTGTAAAGCGCACTTGTTATGTATACATAGAATTATAGAAAAAAGAATTTTTGATGAAAAAATTGAAAATATTTTTGATAAATTCTTTTTCCTAACACCTCATTGTTATTATGCACCTCAGAGAAAATATCTGATCAAGTAATATATTTCGAAAAAGCATAGATCTACATGTGATAAATATATATTTTATTCAAGTTATGAGTGACCTCCTTATCCTATTCCAAATGCAATATTTCACAACGTGCCGACAATAACTTTTTTCTTATTTACTTTCATGTACGCACGGACATTATATAAATATAAATATTGCATGTCTCATGTTTTTAAAAATTCTTGTAATGGCGTTGTTTTATTCCAGTTAAGCTCAATAAAAAGTTCCACGGTAATTATTTCATTACATGATACAACCACTATGTAGTACACACATTTATTTTAATATTCAGCACGTTACCGCGTATATATTATGTACATATGTATGTACATAGGCATGGAAGGGACTCATCTACTTGGTAGGCACGTAAAATTTAGAAGCGTAACCACGAAAAGTGATGTGGAGTTAGTTATATACGTCCCTGTTCATGCATGCCATAGCTACGCGATAAATTTGCCTAGAGAAATTCCTGTACTACCACATAAGTTACTGCATAAAACAAAAAAAAGTTTTTTTTTCATATAAATTAGTTACATTACGCATTGAATGTGGTATAATAAAAGGAAAAAAAATATAAGTTTATTGCATACTTAACACGTAATATTTGCAATAATCTAGTATAAATATGATATATCAGAATCCATATTAATAAAATTTGAAAAAAAAATTATAATTCACTAAAATAGCTTCAGAAAGATTTAAGATTTTATTAATTACGTCATCAGCTTTCTCAGAAGTTTTCTAAAGGCTGGCGGATTGTCTTCTGCTCTACTTTATATACATGAACGCTACTTTACTTCATTGAATCTCTGTATGCTGAATCGTATCTATTGCTGTTTACATTGTATGCTGAATCGTATCTATTGCTGTTTATATTGTTTCAATTCATTTCTGCCGTTGGTTATCTTATAAGTCACCCTTTATCTGTTGGCTAACTTGTAGACGTCTTCTATGCTAAAGTTAGAATTGTTTTTCGTGTTTCTTGCGATAATAATGATTAATTTTTAATCCTAGGTTTGTTGTCTTGGTATTTGCCTTGGTATGTTGTAATAATAGATTGGACCTTCTTGACTATGTCACGTCTAATTTTGAGATACTTCTTCTCTATAATCGTCTTGAATCTATCACTCCAGAGTTATATGCTTTATGGGTTTTCTTGAACTAGTTTCGCTTCTCTATCCACTGTATGACGGAGGTCACATTTTCTTCTTGCTATTTCCCGATGAGAAAAGTTTCCAATTTTTAACTAAAGTTTCTATTGGGATCTTTTTTATGTCTCTGCGTCTTTTCATTGTTCAAACACTGTGTACACAACGCTCACAAAAATTTTTTTTTAATTTTTAAAGTATTATAGAACATAAAATAATTAAACGTGAACATCTGGAACTATTATAAAACATTTACTTAACACTTGCTACGACAGACACAAAGTGAAGAAAAGCAGGTAAACGTACAACTTTATATTATCCGAAGTTTCCCTATTAATGACAGGTAAAAATGGGATATTTAGACATCGCATGGGCGACGAGCGAAACTGGTACGGATGTTTCCGGCAGTCTAGGCCGTCATCGACATATATTTGGCGTTGCGGTGTCAAAAGTGCATACATCGTGATACATACGAAAGGCGTATAATAAATACTGCAATACAATAAGAATAATTAGTAAGAAGCAATATAGTTTCTATTTTTATTGCTAAACATTTAGCCATGAAAGAAATATTATTAACCTATTGACGTAATATTTGTATAGTTGAAATGTTTTTTGAATTGGATTAATGTAGTTGTGGAATAAGTTGTACTTTAAATCTATATTAATCCCGCAAAATCTGAATTTGTCCGTAACACACCACGAAACTTTTTTCAGTACACCTCGTTATTTAGAGTGCCTAGCACTGTTTGCACTTCATTTACTGCTTTCATTTGATATACTAATGCTAACGAAGCAATTCGAAGGTTTCTATGGCATTTATTAGTACAAGTAATTCGTATAAATGCCAATCCGTGCGAACACCAACACTATTTAAATTTTATCTGGCGTTCTTTGTTAGTTCTTGGGTTGAACTGTAATACTAAGAATTTTATTGTGCGACAATTTTTTGAGTATTAGGAAACTGCTTCTATCCATGTGCCCCAGCGTGTAAGAATTGGTTAGGGTGATCCTCGAATGCCAGGATAGTTTGAGAAATTCGCGTATCTGTTTCAAATATTTTAAGAAAATTTTTCGATGCTGCTAATTAAATCGTCTCCAACTGGACCATTTTTTCGAATAGTTTCTGCGAACAGATGTAATGCATATAACAGACACGTTACATGTAATGACATGGAAGTCTTGTGTTAGGAAACGTCCCGCCGAAAGCATTGGCTAACTGGTATTATTAACAAACATCACTACTTGATTTGTTGTCAACTCAATTTTGTAGTGTAGTTAGTATCACACTATGCATAGCTTCGCTGGTACATTTTCAAAATCTTTTACTAGCCAATAAAAATGAAGGTGACTGTTTAATAGGTTCCAATGTACATGCAATGATGTTCAGAATATAATTTTTTATTCGAATCCGCTCCACCACAGCTTAATCTCAGTTTTTTATTTTTTTGAAGCCGATTTAATATTTATCTCCATATTTTCGCGCCAAGAAGACAAATAGTTTCTTAATACTTGAGAGTACGTAATCTGCATTGTTTGTACTCCAAAACTGACAGAGCAGTTCCTTCTCTACTCTACTAAATGATATATTATAAACCGTCGACATATAAATTATATTTAACACAAACTCCTTCCGAGATATCGGATGACAGTTTATGTGTTTGTGTTTTTGTGTGTTCACGTGTCTGAAGCAGTGTCTTCTCTTCCAACAGAGAAAGGCTGTGTGATACGATAAACAAACAACTGTAGCACATCGTATTTTAGGTCCGGGAATTGTCCGATAAATTTATTTACACTGTCCACTTATAGCACACCGTTTTGCACTCATAACTACGCAACAACCGATACCAAATACCGATCGTTACCAGCACAGTAAAAACTCGTATAGAACTAAGCTTATTACATTTTGACAACACGTCCGATGCACGTCGGTGATGGCCTTGACTAACCGGAGACATCCGTACCAGCTTGTCTCATCTCTCATGTATATTGTCTAAATATCCCCCCGTTTTAATAATGAAGGATACCTGATAGTTACGATAATAAGAATTTTACAACTGGTACTGCGGATGGTCGCCAACACAATAGAGAACATATTAGAATAAGTAGATATTTTCTTTATTTAATATAGAATTTTTATTGTATATGTATATCCAAAAACTACAGGTGTTTCAATTCGGTGGTATGGTACTGTATCATATTGACTTCAGATATTTTATTTGCAATCTGTTAATTATTTTTGTGTGGAAACACTTCCTAGACTTAAGGAACACTAAAAAATGAATATAATAATATATATTAGTTGTTTGATTTGGCCTGTAATTATAGAGATAAGTTTTGATAAATCCGCAAGGTAGCCGGATACTTACGCGAGCAATCGTATATTTATAAGTTCTAAATAGTTGTTTTGCAGTTTCCTTTCTAAACTAGTTTAGTCGGGAATTTATAGTGCAACTTATGTTGTGTATATTTAAACAAATCTCGCGTGTTGCATGGTTTTAAATATTAACCATAATTACGCGGCTAATTATGAAGAAACCGTTACATTGTACCGGTACGTTTATTTTGTCGTATATTATATTTATGAATATACATATGTAGATGCACATATATTTTATATTTGAACCGAAACACGATGTGGAACGAAAACAATCTAAAAATACTATAATAAATCCTGGAAAAGCAGACATACTTATATAAACAATATTTATATTAATGGCGATAACATTTGCATATGAAAATAATAAATTTCAATGCAAACAAACCTTTAAAATCCCGACCGTACATATGAATAAACAGTATTTGTCTGAAATTATTTATTTATTTATTTTAAATAGCTAGAATTGCACAATGTTGGTTTCGAGTTTCGGTACGTGCATAATCTAAATAGACGCCTAGTTGGCACGCAATATTAATAATGTCGGACGAAAAAATAAATAAAATGTTGGAAAATAAATTATAACATTAACAGATTTCTGGTTTTCAGAAATATTATTTTTTTATGAATTTATGATGGATGTATACATGTAAACATGTAAAAATAAGCACAGATAAATATAAAGAGAATTTTTCCGCGAGACCTAAACAAATAGACACCTGAAAGATGTTTCAAATCTTAGTATCTTGTTTTTTCATTTAATTTTTAATTTATGAAAACTTTTTCAGGATTTATTTATTAATTCAGCATTAAGTATGTGTATACATATTATACGTACGTATTTTATTTTACCGACTTTTATGTGATGAAGTATGTGCTTACAATCTATATAATAAGAAACACAGGCAAATATCCCATGAAGAGAAAGTTAATAGAATGACGGGAAAAAGGGAGTAGGTACGAATATCTTCCCTCTAATACAATACTTACAATATTTTCATTTATTATTATTGTATGTTTTAATTTTCATTTATATTAAAGTTAGTTTTATTTAATATTTGTACACTGTACCTAATGTTTTTTGATTTGTCCTTTAAATGGCTTGTCTGTTGGACAATAGAAATATTTTTATTATTATTATTAATGCTACTCTATTTTAGTTCAGTTATCCGTTGTAATTATGGTACAAGTTTCTATTGAAACAGTGCAGAGTGTGCGAAACGTTTCGAAGTAGTGTTTGTGTGAACATTATAAAAGTCCTAAAATAATAATTGCAACGTTACACATGTCGAAAGACATCGTCACAGGATACGTAAGTCGTAATTAACAAACGTACAGTGTAGGTGAACTTGCAGAACACTAATACGACAAAATAGGGCTATTATAAATTTATTTAAGAGGAAAACGCAATTAACACTTCGGCAAGAACTGTTCGAGCTAATCAAGAAGAAAATAAATAATAGTCAAATAACAGTTAGGATTTCGCGGATACGATATCGTTTATCAAAGTACAATTGTTAAACCGTTGCTCTTCGATAAACATCGCAAGAAAATATTCCAGCAGTAATTGTTCCGAAGTTGTGTTTATAGATAAATTACATTTCTGGGTCTAGTTACTTAGAAGGAAGACAGGGTCAGAGAACAAAGAACCTATTCTACAGCGCACTATAAAACGTCTTATAAAGGTTGTTTTAAGACACGGGTTTCAGAAATTTTGTGTGCTTATCGGTGTTTTAAACGCTAAACGCCATTTCATGCTAACATTCTTTCTCATTAGTTGTCATGATACGTGACGTGAAGTGAAACCGGAGTTTTTTTTTACAAACTTGAAATCGTCTCTGCTGTTGTTCCGTGGAAGTTCCGAAACCCGTGTCTTGAAGCATCATTCACAGGGTGTTTTACAGTGCGCTGTAGAATAGGTTCTTTGTCCATTGACCCTGCATTTTTTCGTCGAAATATTTTCACATCGCAAATGTTATCTTACGTTAATAATTTTTAGAGAGTTTTAAAATAGGTCTGTATTTAGTTAAAAAAACAATTTAAATATAGTATTATACAAAGTACATCTTATATGCTAACACGTTTGTAGTTAATAAGGCGTCTAGTTTCCATTATTTAAAAAAAAAGCTAAACAAATCTTGTTTATATTGCGAAATTGAAAAGTTTTATATACACGTTTTCCGCCAAGTTTCTGTATACCTTTTGAACAACAGTCGTACACTATTTATGCTCCACCACATCTTTTATATATGCAAACTTCCATTCATAGTTAGCTTCGATGTTTCGATCGTCTTTTTGTAGAATGCAATTTATAGTGCTATTTTTCAACCACACTTTCATCAGTCTTCTCGGTACAATGGTACCACTCGTTTCGTGTTAAAAATACATAAACTTTCAAAGCTCACTGTGTTAAAGCAACGCCGACATAAACCTTCAGAGTGTGTTGTATGACACGTTCTGTGTTCACTGTTCATGCTATCAGGCGACCAGAACCAGAAAGATGATTCATTTGTGAACACAACATTGGATCAATCTCTGCTGGAGTATTTTCTTGCTCCCAACTCATGCATGCCTGTCGCTGTTTATCGAAGAGCAACGGTTTAATAATTGTGCTTCGATAAGTTGTTGGAACCAACCTGGAGCTAACTTTCTTAAATTAAGCTTATCGTGGACAGTAGTGTGAAAATTACTAAGACTAGTATTTGCAATCCTAGCAATTTCTCGCATAATGCTTCTGGAAGGATTTACACCACTCAAAGACATTTTTGAGTGATAAACACTGTCCTCCATATAGTTTAAGAAGTGTCTGATGAATGTCAGTTGGTTTTACACCTACACCATTAAAAAAATTTTAATAACTATACATTGTGCAACAGAATTTGTTACACGACTTTGTTAACGAGCGTATTGACGCTATCAAGTTGCAGTTGTTTATGACCTTAGCTAACATATCTCCTTCGATGAATATAAAAGTACTTTGCAGTATCTTTTCAATTATGTTCAAAAAAAAAAATAAAATCCAAGTCAAACTTGAATTGTCCCAGTAATAATAAATCGTAAACTGGTCAAAAGTTCATTTGACTTTTAAAGTTATATTTATGTCCATAAAAAAGAAACAATTCGAGACCTCGATTTAATACATCCAATGGAATTAGGATTCCTTCTTAGATTACTACGCATATTCACTGTCATGGGCATGGACACACGTTTATCATGCAATTCAAGGTTCACATTTGAATTTCAAGGAAATGCTCTACATAACAATTGTTATTACATGAAACGAAAAAAAACCTAAATGATTTTGAGTAATTGTAAATGATTCATATAGAAAATATCCCGCGTTCCGTCTAGTTTCATTCCTTATTTAACTATTATTGTTATTTAGTATTAAAATATATTCAGAAGAAAAAAAACGAGACTGAAAAACCTAATTAGCATATTACTCACTGTCAGAATTATAAAAGAACTAATTTAAATAAGCTGTTAGGGAATGAGCGCGGGAGGGCAGGCAAGAAGAAATACAACGGCAAAATAAAATATATATAATGCGATTAAAAAAAATTCTCTTTTTTCGGTACGCTAAATGCGATTATATTCTCCAGTATAATACTTTTATTTATATATTTTTTTTGAAAAAAAAATGTAAAATTACGAAACGCCGGTGGAAAGTAAAAAAGAGAAAGTTGATAGCAAAAGATAAGGAAGGAAAATTAAATATCACATGAAACATTTTTTTTAGGAGCACGACAAAGATGGAGAGAATAGGTTGGGTTCTTGAATGAACGAATAAACAATTTAATTCTATAAAATAATTATACAATGCTTTGTGACGCCACGGTTGTTTTATAAATGACATTAGCTCAGGCCTAATTAAAACGTAAATTGAGAACGAAGGTTAAAGTTTTATTAGATATTATTATATATACGTATATATATGTGTGTGTGTGTATATACCATCACACATTAACATTACGCTTCAAATTCCTTATACACATATTCCTTATAACGTTTCGATGGTGTTCGTCTCACAAATATTTGACAGATTCTGTAACCGCTTCGAGTCGTGACTCGTCGTCGAATATGATCTGTGATTAAAAAATTACGATTACACATGTATATATGTACACAGACATACTTATAAAGGACCTTTCTCCAACAGTAAAATTTTTAATTAATTCAATCACTTACCTCCATTAAAATTTACCAGTAGAATGTTAGTGCATCTTGGCGCACTGTAGACATTTTTTTTCTTAATCGTTTCGATTAAGCGCGTCTTTTTCGCAAGCCGACGAAATGTTAAGGTCCTGAAACCTTATATAAAAGGACTGTAGTAGATGTGGCAATACTCTGGTAGAAAGCTCGTCTATTTTGCAAAGCAATGTTAATAATTTTTCTGTCCTGAAATAGTCTATTGTTGAGGTCGTTACTTTATAAAACTCCAATTCTGTCGATGCCTTTTTAATGCCTTCGACGTCGTCAATGTAGTTTGGGAATAGATAGAAATTACAGGGGGTCAAATCCGGTGAATACGGTTGATGGTTAAAATGCCATTTGTAGTTACAAAATCAGTGATAAGCGTCGAACGATGAGATAATGCATTATCATGTAACAAACGCCAGCCCTTTTAAAGATAATGAGGGCGCACACGACGAATACGCGACAAAAGACTCTTCATAACACCAAGACAATATACAGCATTGACTGCTTGATAAGTTGGTACAAACTCTTTGTGGACTATACCTTTCGAATCATAAAAACAAGCCAACATTGTTTTCACTTTTGACTTCTCCAAACGGCTTTTTTCCAGTCTTTCTTCTCTTGGATACTTCCACTCAGAGCTTTGACGCTAGGACTCTAGATCATATAGAAAACACCACGTCTTATCGCCAGTTACAATAGAATACCTGAAGTTTTCGTCCTTTTTTGAGTCTTTCATCAAGTCTGTACAATGTTGAATTCAGTTAGCTTGTGTGGTACAAACTTTGCACAAATCTTTCTCAGTCCCAAATGCTGTGTCAGAATGCGATGAATTAAATCTTTAGAAATATTTAATTCCATTCTCACGTATTACAATGAGGCTCATTTCTGATAAATTCACGCAAAGGTTTGATGTTACTTTCCGTAACAACAGATTATTTTGCACCCGAACGATCGTCCTTTATATCATTTATACCACTCATACACACTCGTACATGATAAACACGCATAACCATACACTTGTTTCATCAAATTAAACGTTTCAGTAAACGATTTACCGAGGTTAAAACAGAACTTGATATTTGCTCTTTGTTCAAAATTCATTTTTCGACCAATGCCAAATACATACTGTTTCTTAACATAACAACATTAGTGAAAGATCTATCTTACCGATACATATGTTTTTTAATAAGTGGCACTACTAGGAATTACTATTTTAAGAAAGTTCGGTTTTCTCGGCGACAGACTGTGTATGTTACGACTAGTTTCGTTTGTTAGGATATTATCAAGCAAGTACATTACAGGTTACAATCTCCTTTATATAGGACAACGAAAAGCAATAATTACATCCACTTACAAGAAAGGGGTAAAGGTAAAATATACATACAAGATTGTTTGTCGGTAAAAGAGCATTCTTCGAAATATCTGTAAATATAAATGACAGGAAAACATTCAGAACCAATGAAATTATTAGGTACAACTAGAGTAAGAGATTAAAATATAGAATAAAGATGATGTAAACAGGATTTTAGAAATTTTATTATCGAATAACGAGAAAGAATTTTTATTAAATTATGTTAAAAAAAGAACAATGCATAAAGATTAAAGAAGAGATAGTATATTTAATATGTATTTAAGTACAAAGGTGGGGTATAACTAAATTAAGATGTAATACTAATAAAAATAGGTGTAAGAGCTTAACTCTGTGAACACACCCACAATAATTGATTCTCTATTGTTTGGCGCCTCATGGCGGCGAAAATTATCTTGGCAAGCTTCTTGTGAATCAGAAGCATTACAGGAAACTCTCGCCAGAAATGTTCTTCTTAAAAGTTTGTATTTTGACACATTTCGTCATCAATAATCTTTGAATGAGGTCCTTACAATGCTTAATTTGATAAAATATGTAGTAGTCAGTTAACATATAAGTAAGAAATTGTAAATTCAATACGTTCTAAGTTCTTGATCTCAGAATATTATGCGCACCCAATTTCAGAATCGCCAAATCGTATTCAATAAATAAAACTGACTGAACAATGGAAACTTAAAACTAATGTAGCGAAGTCGGTATAAGCGATTTTTATTCTAAGGAAAGATACATGACCTCCAATCGTTCTGGACGGATGCCTATTACTTTAAACTAACTGCACAAAATACCTAGATCTACACTTGAATAGAAGGTTGGCGTGGGAAAATCATATTTTTTTGCCAAGAGAAAGCTATTTGGGAATAGGTTCAGAGTCATGTTCTGGATGATGGGCAGACATTCACGTTTAAGTATTAGCAATAAAATACTATTCCATAAAGTCATTATCTAATCTAGCTTGACCTATGGTATTTAACTGTGGGAACGTCGAGTAATTCGAATATAGAGATACTCCAACTGTATCAAAATAAAGTCTTTAGAATCATCATGATTGCACCGTGGTACGTGGCAATGAAATAATTGAAAATGACCAAAAAATATCCAAAGGAAGGGTCTATATTGCAGAGTTAAGTGCTCATCCGAACTTATTAGCAGGAGTCTTGATAGAGATGAGAGTTAAAACTATTTAATCCTAACGATCTAATGGACAGATTTAATTAAATGCTCAATACATAAAGTTAATCTTAGGTTAGTTATAGATTATGGTATCAAAAAGAGCCATTAAGCTCAATATTGTGAAATAGTGTCTCATAGAAGACATGCTTCGTGTTCTGTTTACTGTCAATATAAAATACTTAATGTCCTCAGTTGAACAAACATAACTCGTCTCCAAATGGAATAAATGTCACGAAATCTTGATACAATTCTGAAGACTGTTACTTTCGATTACGAGATACAGCTCACAGCTCCACTATTTATTTTATTTTCTAGAAGTTTAGTTCCTTTTTGAACAGGAGATATAACTATGTAAAACTTACCTTCAGTTTCGAATTCAAAATAAAATAAAACAAAGGAGGTTGTAATGTATTAAATTTAGAAAAAAGTAAGCCAACTAAATAGCATGTGCAAATCACGGAGCGCCGCAAACGTTGCCTACAACACGACGCGAACGTAACAGGAAGCAATCAGTAAATTGTTAAAATGTGGGAATGCGAATTTCCATGTCAAGGACGTAATATTTAAATCGCAATTTAAAATATGGAATTAATGTGTAAAACCTCTATACCACGGCCGAACGATCGTTCGTCGTATTTGTGTAGGTGTCCGTTGTTCTTGCTTGTTGCATGCATAAGTCAGAAAACTGGTATGATTATATTATTTATTGTGACAGTCCTACATCGTCGTAATATATCAGGGAGGAGTCGTTCGCACGTTAAAACGTTAAAAAATGGGACAATTTAATGGCGGGAATCTGGAGGCAGAGTCGGACGATCTGAGATTAAAATAATAAATGGCGACTTTGCAGAATTGATGATTGCCATTATTATGTCATTAAATTTAAATGTATTAATAATTAAAATGGACAAAGGAGATAGTGAAATATGTATATTCTCGCCTTCACTAAAGAGTTATCTATTTGGTATTTTAGACTATCTACGTTCAGGGTTACTGTACCCAATAAATTCGTCTTGAGTAATTGTGTAATAATTATAAAAACGTTAATACAAAGTTGACTAAAATTATGCCACAGAGGCGGGGTAGTATATTTTGTTAAGTTGCAATTTTTTTTTTTGAAGTAAGATGGGTTCACAGGTATCACTTATTTCTCGTAATATGTTTAGAGTTTTAGTGAAGACGTTGAGCATTGATTTATACTATTTTCATTTTAAAACGTGATTTTATTTAATCAATTAAGGTTAATATAATCACTTTCCACATTAATTTTCGTATTGTGGATACGTATTTCGGCACCTAATTTGTCGCCATCAGCAGATAACACAGGCCAACCAATAAATATTTTTTAAAAACTTTTTTCAAAGTTCAACCTGTTTCTTATGTATTTTGGTGCGTCGAATCCAAATTTTCAATCAGTTTTTTTCTACCACATACCAATTTTTCACAATCTTTATCTTTTGTTGGGTATGTTTGGGTATTAAAATATATAGTTAAGATTTAAAGGTACGTAATTTACTATAAGAGTATAATTTAAAATTTAATATTTTATTATTGCAATGGTAGTGTAAGTTTGAATATGAACAGTTTTTTACTTATTAATCTACAGTTTTTTATTTCCTCAACCTCTTCACGGTAAAAATTCGAGTGTTGCTTTTCCCTTTATATGATGCTTCTGGAGTTGCTCGTAGAAAGGTCCAACAGTATTCTCCCATCACCTTGACATTCCAACGACCCTGATACCATCTCTCCATCTCCTTTATATCTTGGTGCAACCGCTCCCCTTGTTCCTCACTTCCAGCTCCAAGATTGACAGGGAAAAAATTTAACCGAGAGTGCAAAAAATGCACTTTCACACTCATGCTACATCCAAGATTTCGAAATGTTTTCAACGGTTTCTTGAACTATATCTTCGCAATTAGGATCTTTCTGATTGCCTAACAACTTCAAAACAGGTATTATTATATACTTACAGTGCATAAATAACGTAAAGTAAACATGCGAGGAAACTTTACGTCTTGTGGTGTTTTAAAGTTCATTTTCGGCTTCAGCACGTCAAAAAACATAAAGGGGAGCCAAATTTATAAAAAAAGTTTTATCATGATTGGCCTGTGTAATTAATCATAGTGTCACACTTGGAACCACAGCAAAGCCCGCACATATACAAAGTCCGTACTGGATTTACACCGTCGAAAGCCAAACACACACTGTAGATTCGTTTCACATAATTTAATTTGTATTCTAGTCCTAAACTAAACATTTATTTCAAGGTATCTGCTTGCATATGCGAACCTTTTTGTCGGTCGTATATTACTTTACTATCAAGAGAAACAGGACATGAGTGCGACATGGACCTCCATCGGCGTTAAACGCATGGTTTGTTTCATAGTAATTATACACATTCTTAACCAAATGTAGACAATCCACGGTTACGTTATGATTATTCTGTAATACATGCTTTGCTGAACTAAATCTCTCAAGTCGACTACATTTGATGTGCGCAACATGTTCTTTATACTGGGTTTCTATCGACCGTTTTGTCTGGCCTATGTATTGTTTATTGCAATTTAAAGATTTAATATCGTAAATCTCCAATTTCTTATTGACGTCGACTTTTTCTTTTGTATTTCCTGAGAGGAATTTAAGTTAAGTGGATCGAAATGTAACAAGTATGAAGAAACTAAACCTCAACAAAGCACCCGACTTTGTCTTTTGCATTTCTTAAAAGGGATTTGATGGAGTTAGTAGACCGAAATGTAACTTGAAAACCGCGCTCTTTAAAAACGCTATTCAAATTTTTCGCCATTGGGTGAAAAGGTAAGTTTATAAATTACTTGTCTCGATTGCTTTGATGTGACAGGCACGTGATATCCCGGATTGCCTTGTTTATGTTAGCCTTCCTAATTAGTCTATTGATTATTTCCGAATCAAAACTATTGTATCTCGCGTTGTTCATAATAAAAATCAACTCTATCGAATCTCACTTTTATTAGTGGGAAACTAAGCAAACTATAGATAAGAAAACTGAAAGAAGCTGTCTTTTGTTGCATGCAGTGATTTTAACCCGCTGTGATGAATCTGTTAATATTAGTTTCTTTTCGGAAAATATAAATTTCTATTTTATGATTATTTCTAATTACTAGACTGTCTAAGAAAGGTAAAGTGTCGTTGTTTTCTTTTTCTATACTAAATTTAGTCATTGGGAATTCTGAATTTAATTGCTTGACGAAATCGTCTAAGTTTTCTTAGTTGACGAAATACGGTCAATATAAAAAATGAAAATTATTGTGGAAAGGGTAACCTTAATTGATTAATTTAATCAACCCCAGTCTCCTTTCAAATTTACTGAATTTTATTTAAATAAATACTAATATTTGTCTTCAGTGTTGCCTCTTCAAAATAAACCTTATCTTATGCTATTGGGCAGCATATTATTTTTAATAAAATTATTAAAAACCAGATAAAATATTATATATTAATAATCCCTTATGTTAGGGCTAATAAACATTAACGCGATAACATTTAAGCAGTTGCTGTGAGTATATGTCTGGGATGTACCTACTTCTCTATGTCCACAAGCACCTCATGAGGCATTACTGACGTCACTCTAACAACTATGTCCCCTACAATTGCGTAAATAACTGACCGTCATGTTATGAAAAGGGCGTACAGACCGTTGTAAAGCATGGAAAAGGTGTATCCCAATGTGCATTTAAAACCCAATTTAATATTAAAACATCAGTTGTATAACGTATTATTGAAAGGTAAAATTAAAGAAGTACATTAGCCTCATTCATGTCTGGCAATCAAAAGACTGATCTATTCTTGCCATTGCTTAAAATAAAGTATGAATTGGGTTTAAATATTAGTTTTCGCAAGATTGAACATCAGTTGCTTGAGAGCGGCTTGTGAAGCAGGTATCTAGCAACAAAACCATTACTGACTAAAAAGCAGTTAATGAACAGATTAGTTTTTGCCTGAGACGAATCTAAATTTAGTCTGTTGCTTGTGACGACCTCTGATACCTTTTCTCTGCTAACTTAGGGAATAATTTTAAAGACAAAATTTAGTGTTTGTGTGTTCACTTTTATTATTTTCGCCATTTTGAGGCTCTTTCATAATGAACTGGGACCCGCAGATTACGAATTTCGACCCACAACACGGTAACTCGTTTCGTTCTCGAGATATTCGCGAAAAGTCTCAAATCGGTGAAAAACAAACAATAATAAATGACAATTTTTGATTCTATTGTGCCTAGATTTGATGTATTTTGACCCCGAGCTCAAGCCTGTATCTGCCGTTTGCTAGGCGATTGCCTTACAGATTACGCCATCAAGCAGCACAATTTCGAGTCTGTTAATATGCCGTAAATTGCTTTATGGAACAGATCTAATAGTTATTTCACGCAGCCAGATTTTGATGTTAACAATTATATATAAACAAGTGCTTCATGATGGGAAATTAGTAAAAATGAATATTTCCTGCCATACTATCGTTGTTACTAATTACAGAAGTTAATTAAAATTCTTCAAATTATTGTATACAAATATAATGCAATTTATTATATATTTATATATAATTATAAACATTAGAATCTGACTGTGCGGTATAGCTGTTCCATAATGCAACTTGTGGCATATTAAGAGATTTGAAACTCTTTGGTGGATTAACTGGTGAGACAGCCGCATAGTAAACGGCAGATACGGGTTCGAATCCTACTTCAAAGCAAAAATTTTTTTATCAATTTCTATAATATATTTGTTTTCAGTAGCTTTACAATAAATTTAATAAGTGTTGTACAGTTGCATAACTTATGTCCGACACTGTATATACATACACGTAAATGAAACAATAACATATTCATTAAAGCAATTCTAGGGATATTGGAAAATATATTTTCTAAATGTGCAGATTAGTCTTTGAAGTGTGTTTGTATCTTGTATATCTACATATACATATGTCAGTATATATTGTATTTTTGAAATTGAAATATTTCCAGGCACTAATTTTAGATTTCGATTGATCTAGACATAAAATATGGAAAGAATATTTAAAATTTTATATTTTATTTACTTCACAAAGAGAATTAATGTCATGAGTCAAGGCAGATATATCCTCCACTATCCGTCGTGTAGCAATGCTCGCAAGATGAAATAAAGGAGAATTTTAAATCAAATAAAATTTATTTCTGGATACCGCTTTGTTTGGGATTCATGTAAATAAATGTATTCTGACTGGGTATAATAATATTTATTCAATATTTTCCTAGAACTTTCTTCTCCATTTAAAAATATTCCATTCATTTATTTGGAAAGCTAATATTTATTTTAAAACACTGGAGGCATTTATGGATTTCTTCGAACGTTATTCCATATATTACGTTGTTGTTTTTATTCGAATCTACTATTCGCGCAAATATCTAGAAATTATTAAAAACAGAATATCTAATAATGTGACGGGATCACGCATAGTTGAAAGATATTGTTCATAAATTTGTTTTGGAAACATCTTTTATATTGGAAAACGTATCGATTGGGTGCGATGTTCCACTTTTATTTTAAAAATCATTCTAAACACTAAAATCATTTAATCGAATCGAAAAGTAAACACGAAAACCTTCAGATCTTATTTTAGTATTTTAGCATTTGTTTAATAAAAATTTAATTACTATTTTCTTATTTCCCAAAAAAACAGTTTACATTTTAATTTATACACAGATTTTTTTTGATAGATTTTTTTCAAATTTTAAATTTATAAACTCAATTTTAACGATCGAAAACCTTCGAGAAGAATCTATTAAGAAAATATAAACTTGAAATGATCAAAGTTGGCAAGAAAAATTAAAGAGAGCCTTTTCTTTTTCCCAACTATTTTATTTTTTTTAATTTCGTTTTTTCTTAAATTCCCCCGCAATTATTTTCCGTGCCAATTGCCTTTTCATCGAATTACGCAACGTGTTTTTTTCACTGCTTGCTAAGGTTTGATATTATTATTATTACCGCGAGAAAAATGAATGGATGCCATTAGAATTTTTAACGAAGTAAAGCTAGAACTTGACGAGCACAAAAGTATGTAAGTAATATTATGTATTACTCACATACATACAAGTGATGGTGTTAATTCTCAGTATCTTTATTGCCGTAGGTTTTTAATGGCTAATTGGCCTCATTTAAATAATAATATTCCAACGAAAATAGGTATTACACATAATTGAAGTGACATACATTTTAAGATATTTGTATAATTTGCCTTTAGTCTTATTAAACACCTATTCATCACAGAACACCCAGTTTTATTTCATCTTTTTGATGTTTCGCTCTCTTTCTAATTGTTGCATGCATTTTCTGATTTTCCTTTCCCCTTTACATGACGAAATTCAATTGGTACAATATGCAAGAAAGTCGACCTCTGTAAAGTTAGCAAAAAGCTTAGTAGGCTGGAACCAAACGAATAATTAATATCACAACATAACAATTACAACCTGTACATAATGCGAATGACCTTGAACAGCGATCTTTTGCAATTATGGAATATTGTTCCAGAATCCCTATTGTCTATTAACGCATTTTCTTTCAGTTACTATTTAAGAAGTTACCCTTACCTGCCTTAGTTATTAATTAATAAAAGTAATCACTAAGGTTGATATATAACCCCTTTCCGAAAACCGAACTTTTTAAAAATAAGAACAAAAGCTTACTATTTTGGTGAAATTCATTTATTTTATTCAGAGTAGTCGCTTTCGTCTTCAATACAACGTTTTGCACGGTCAATTAACATGTCGAATCAATTTTTAAGTTCATCTTTAGAGATGTTGTTCAAGATCACTATCGACGCCTTCTTAATGGCTTCAACGGCGGCATAACGCTGTGCTTTCATCGGCAAACGTAGTTTGGCGAATAGATAGAAATCACAGGAGGCCAAATCTGGTGAATACGGTCAATGGTTGATGGTTAAAATGCCATTTATAGTCAAAAAATCAGTGATAAGCATCGAGCCATGAGATGGTGCATTATCATGTAACAAACGCCAGCTATTTTGACGATATTGAGGGCGCACACGACGGATACGCACCAAAAGACGCTTCATAACACCAGACAATATACAGCATTGATTGTTTAACTAGCTGGTACAAATACTTTGCCTACTATGCCTTTCGAATCATAAAAACAAGCCAACATTGTTTTCACTTTTGACTTCCCCAAACGTTTTTTTTTTCGGTCTTTCTTCACTTGGATGCTTCCATTCAGAGCCTTTACGCTTGGTCTCTGAATTATATTGAAAACATCACAAATTATCGCCAGCTACAATAGAATTCCTGAAGTTTTCGTCCTTTTTTGAGTCTTTAATCTGTACAATGATGAATTCGGAGCAATTTTTGATCATCAATTAGCTTGTATGGTACAAACCTTGCACAAATATTTCTCAGTCCAAAATGCTGTGTAAAACTGCGATGAATTGAATCTTTGGAAATATTTAATTCTATTCGCAACTATTGCAACGAGGATGTCGGCTCATTTCTGATAAATTCACGCACAAGTTCGATGTTACTTTCCGTAACCACAGATTTCTTTTGCACCAGTATGTTCGTCGTCATTTATGTCCGTACGACAGTCTTTAAATAGTTTATACCACCCATACACAATCGTACATGATAACACCCATCACCATATACGTGTTTCATCAAATTAAACGTTTCAGTAAACGATTTCCTGAGTTTAAAACAGAACTTGATATCTGCTCTTTGTTCAAAATTCATTTTTCGACCAATGCCAAACACACACTGTTACCTTATGCTCAATTTCTCTGCTTCTAATGACGCAAATGTCATGATATTTTGACATAACTTTGATAAAGTAACTACCTTACCGACGCATTGTGTTTTAATAGATGACACCATTAAGAATTACTGTTTTAAACTAGGTGAAATAGTAAAACTGTTGAGAAGCCCGAAGAGAGCATGTCCATTTGATGGGACTGAAAAGGTGTAGCCTACTACGAGCACTTTCCTCAAGGTGAAACCATAAATTTTACCAAATATTTCAATTAGCTTGATTAGTTGAAAGCCGCCATAGCAAAAAAAAACGGCCGGAATTGACGAACAGACGAGCAGTCGTTTTTCATCACTATAATGCAAAACTACATGTTTAATTGGGACGTTCTACCTCACCCTTCGCACTCCTCAGACCTTGCTCCATCAGACTATTACTTGTTTCTGTTTCTAAAACATTCTCTCCATGAAAAAACTATTCCAATCCGTAAGCGAAATGAAAACGCTCTTCAATGAATATTTTGCAAGTAAGCCCCAACAATTTTGGAAATATGGAACGCTGAGGCATCTTGAGAAACGCAAGAAGGTAGCAGAGCGGAACGGTTCGTATATAGCACGATAAATAAGCCTTAAACAACAAATATTCTGTATTCATTTTATATCAAAAGAAGGACAGAAACTTACTTAAGGGACACCCTAATATATAATACCCTTTTTTTTGGCAATCGCATAATGGATGCTAAAATAATATCTATTAAATATTTTATGGGTGTCATTAGAAATAATATTAATCCAACAGAGGAAAAATTGCAAAAGAAGTCGTAGGATTTTGTAATCGATTCAAACAGTAGTTGCGTGAAACCTCTTCGAAATATCTTTCTTTACAGTTGGTGATGCAGTAGATTAACAATCTTATCGCTTTCACAAACGTTTCTTTTTCCTATCAATTAAAATTTTTCCTACACAGGTTGCTTATTATCCGTACTACAAAAGCTTCGTTTAAATAGATACTAATTAGCATACATTTTTACAGCGGTTTTTATAAGTAGTGTTACTGTAAAATAATATGACATCTTAATATGGACATCATCATTTCTAACATTAGCAGCAGCGTCATCATATACTATATTCTAATCACTCCACTCAATCTACTTCTTCGCATTATATTTAAATTATACAATTTAAAAAAATCATGCTCTTACTATTCTCATCTAAATTACTTGTTAACCGTCTTTACGGACTAGCGTTTAAGCCGTTTTAAGAGTCGTGAGCTGTGGACGCGCCAACTAATAATTAAAGATTTAAAACGTTAATGGTATCTAATCTAAATTACTGGCAGCGAAACGAATAGAAAAAAAATCGCAACAGGTAATTTATGCACTGTAATTATGCCTAAATAAGTATTCATGCGTATTTTTTTGTTGCTTTTTACTTGATTATAATGACTTGTTAAATTAATTTTTTTTATGTTCACGTCTTTGCGTGTACAATTCGTGGCTAGAAAATATTGGACTATTGTACTATAGACTCATTGTTTCATTCATTTCTTCATTTCGAAAATTCACTATTGCATATAAAACTTAAAACTTTAGTTTTCCAATTCCATTTTCCAAAGTAGAAGAATTTACAACAGGTAAATCAATGTGGATTTCGACAGATATTTGTAAAGAGGTTAACAGATTCCAGAGAGACATAAGAACCACAATAGATTTGTAAAGGACATGGTGAAATAGACATTATGATCACGCCTTCAATCTTAAATCCCGTAACAGATAGAATCTTCTTGTGGATTTTGCCACGTTGTCGTTTCCACCAATTTTTGCTGTTCATACTGCAAGCTTCTCAAGACCTCCTATTAAACTGATTCTTTCCGTTGTTGTTCTTGCTCCATTGATCGTGACGAAGTAATAGTAATAATAACTTAATTGCCCAACAGCTTAGCCACTTATGGGGCAATAATAATATATAGAAAAAGCAATCCATCGTGCAGTATGGTCTACAAAATTATAAAAATAAGCAAAAACACCAAATAGTTTGTTAAAATGTTGCATATGGTGAGGACAAACTGCAAGTTTATCAAAAATTGAACCCTAAGAACCACTATTATAAACGAAGTTGCAGGTTAGAAGCAAAATTCTTTAGCTATATAGCTCAGAGGTCTTGGCTTAAGAAAGATTTATGCGGAATTTTTGCATGGGTAATAGGAACAATATTAAAACATTTATCATAAAGTTTATTTGTATTATTATGTATTTGAGAATTATCGGAAAATATTGGAATGCAAGCAGTGTCTATAATGATGAGTGTAACGAGTCATTACGCTAGTGATAGTCATTGCTAATATTTAGTAATGCAATAACTACATGGTTGCTTAAGAAAATAGCTGTTAATAACGATACTACGTTGAAAATACATATTTAAAATTAAAAAACAAGACATATCAGTCATCTCATTTTATAGACACCTGCGATGTTCATTTTGGCAGCTCGCACGACCTCGTTTAAGCCCTGCTATCTAATATTTTACTGTTGTAAATGAAGGAGTAGGCTCCCCATGAGGAAAATCTAGCTCCGCTGATATTAGTTGGACTGAGAACATTTAAATGAAAGTATTGCATCACATAACGATGACCAATTTTTTCCATGTTTATAAATTCACTGAGAGCGTTCAATATTGATGGCTGCCGAACAAATACTAAACACCGTAGCGTCGTACTCGTAAGCTTGGCATTTTCTACCACAGTCGTTTTTTTCAAACAACAAACGCCATCTATACATTAGCTCTAGTACTTCTGAGACTACCCTCGTATCTCCATAATATTTTAATTGTTTCAAAATGTTTTGATATATTTTATGTGATTGATAATAATGCATTCAAACTAAATAAAAACTAAATGAAATATAAAGCCATTGAAAAATTTAGGTGATTGGAATACTTTCTACCAAAATCTGTTTATGACATTTTGCTATCGGCAAAACATTTTCACTCACGTGCCACGGTATCAGAGACCGCGAACAGGAATGAATTTATAAATAGACGTTCCACCTCACTTCCTCATAAAATCTGTAAATCATGTTACGTGAGAAGATTTTAATTTGATGTGGTCGGCGTTGTGTCGTTACCGTTGTTGCTATTTGTGTATTTGTGTGTATGTGTATATTTTTTTTTGTTATCAACGTGCGGCACAACGGAAAATTAGCCGAGTCGTTGATGAATTAACCAGTAACAACGTATATACGTCATGCATGTTAAGATAACGCGTACATTTAACTCACTTGTCGACACAAATGTTGGATATCGCGATTTTTACTTTCAGTCATGCACGCGTGATGTACGGGGCGTGTTTTAATAGTAATTTCGACGTTTCCCATTGGGAAATGAAATAAAACAGGTTGCGATAACAACACAACCGATGCGAATCGTTCCCGATTCACGTTCGTTGAAAATTTCAGGGAAATATGTATATGTTCTGAATGTGCTGACGTGGCACATCAAAAATTTCCATTTAGAAAAGTTATTGGAAGTTTTCATAAGGACAATTACGCACTTATTTTATTTATGTAATAACAATAATCTTTATTTGTCCAACAGATAACCAATTACAGCATAAGAAAAAATTAAAAAATACAGTGCGTAAAAATACAAACAAAACGTAAGTAATTACAAAGGTACCATATGAACAAAACAAAAATTAAATTAAATCTAAATAAATTAGAAGGAATCAATATAAACACTAAGTTTGCAACTGAATTACTTATTAAAACTAACGCTAATGGAGTGGATTTCCAAATAAGGCATTCCGACTCATATGGGAAAGAGCAACTTTTTATAAAACATTCGTTTTGGTTTAGGAACCTGAAAGGTGTCATCCGAGCGACTTGTACCACGAGGGACGCGAAAGTTTTCCTTTTATCAAAAACTTGGTACTATGTCACGTCTAGCTGAGAGCTATTGGAAATCAAAATCATGAATCAAACGCAGAGTCATTTCCACGAGGAGGATACTCACGACTAGTTAAAAAAGTAATGGTGACTTATTCAAATTTGGAACACACAAATGAATAAAATGGCAACCTTAGCGTAGAGGGTTCCGTGTATTGTCTACAAAAATGAATGACAAAAGCAAAAACAACACGAAGCAGAATTACAGATGAAATGAATATGTTCAGAAAAGTTCAAATGTGAGACCTTAGTTTGTTTATCTAAAACAGATTGGTAGATTAAATAATTAAATATAAAGAAGTTATTGCACTTTTAATAGGTAACTACTTTGCATTTACTAACATTAAACATTATTTTATTAGACTTACACCAATTGCAAATAAATTCAGACGATGTGGCAAGTTTAGACACTGCGAAATAGCTGTAGCTGAAGAAAATATTTTGAAGTCATCGACATAAGGTAAAGCTTTGCCATCAATTGCGGTGAGAAGATCATTGATATTAATGCAAAAGAGTAGTGGTTCAAGATTTGATCCCTATGGAACACTCGAAGCAATGAAGCAGTTGGAGTTAAAACCACTGTAAGAAGCATAACATGTTCTATTGTAAAGGTATGATTCTAACAGTTTAACTGTTGCGACTGAAATCACCTGGCAAAGACAGCCCATCAACTACAAGCCCAAATCGTTTTGGTCTGGGTTTGGTGGGACCAGAGTGGCGTGATATATTATAAACTTTTGAAACCTGATGTAACAGATAATACTGATCGCTACCGACAACAAATTATCAATTTGAACCGTGCGTCAGAAGTAGGTCCGAAGACACGATAAAGTGGTTTTACAGCAAGATAACGCGCTTTCTCATGCAGTAAACCCGGTCAAGAAAGCGTCGAAGGCACTTGATTGGGACATAATATCGCACTCGACGTACTCTTCAGACATTGCCCCGTCCGACTATCACCTTTTCGCATCGGGATACGCGCTTGTAGAGCGGCACTTCGCCAATTTCGAAGAAATTAGAAAATGGCTCGATGAATGGTTTTGTTCAAAGGACAAACAGTTTTTCTTGAGATGGCTTTTATAAATTGTCTGAGCAATTGACAAGATGTGTAGAATCAAATGGTCAATACTTTGAATAAATAAATTTTTCCATTTTCATGAAAATTATGTAGTTTTTTTTTTTTTACAAAAAAGCTGGTAATGACTTTCCGGTACACCTGGTATATGTGTGTATCTCGAAATCTACAAAGACAGATGACGGCCTTCTAAATACAGAGATACAATTGACAGCGCACCAGTGCTGCCTTCTCTGACGCACAAGAGTATTATTTATTAGCCACACCCCGTATTTTGATCTGAAATATTGCCAATTAATCGACACTTATTTTTTTTAAAACTGTGTATAGAAAACACGTACTTGAGAATAAGTGAAGCAATAGCATACAACAATATTAAAATAGTAACCTGTAGAGCAGCAAATTTTACGTTTTTCAAATTAAAAATTTAATTTTAAATTGTTGTTATGTTTATTACAATTAATTAACAGGGGATTTAATTATTCGAATCCAATAACAAAATAATTTATGGCAAAAAATTTAAAATAACATTTCGCAAGTTATTTCTGTAATTGACGAGCCTCGTCTACGAATCGCCCTACTGTAAAAACCTTGAGTATGCAACCCGTCGAGCGCGCGAGAGCACACGCCTCCTTTGATGTGATGACATTTGATTATGTTGTAAAAATGGTATTTCGCCGACAGACGGACTGCGTTTACCCATAAATCTTCTCGGAAATTGGATTTACACAAATTTTAACACATTTCTGAGATCGCAAGAGGAGCGCGCAAAGTAAATAATCTTTGAATATTGCGGTTATTTTAAACACGCGCGAGTTGCGCGCCTGTATCTGTTTATTTGAGCTGGCGTCGAGAACTAATTCTCGGCCCGTTTAATGGTATTTATTAATGGATTGTTTATTAATGTTTAGTTTATTTCATTATAATAGTGGACTCATATACAGTAGTGCAACATCAATCACGATCACAGGTCGATACGATTCGTTCTATAATATAATCCCATTGGTTTATGTCGCATAAACCGATTCGCGCTGATGAGAGAAAAAGATAAGTCGAGATGGCGAAAAAATAAACACTTCAATGTCACTTCTTCGTGATCTATCGCTTCATTGCATGATTAACATTTCTCGAGAATTTTATTTTGCTTTTGCTGTATTGGAACGTTTGAATCTGTGCATAATTTAATATGAAAGCGAAGATACTATATTAAAACATCTTTCTTTTTTTTCTAAACAATTTTACGCAGCACTCCGTATTTATATTATAGTAATACGTGAAAAAATGTATAAAAATGAAACGCGATATTTTGGAAATAAGAAACAGTTTGAAACTATTTGGATAATGGCGCACAAAACTTGCGACTATCTACTATAGTTTCGTCTATATATACATTTTTGGAGCTGAATTTTTGGGAAGGCATATGGCGTTGTTCCATTTATCACCAAAGTTATGTCAAAAAACTTCTACAGTTATATTAATCTCCTCCTCATGGAGCAAACAGGTTACGTGAAGCAATTGAGGATAGGATTGTTTTAGTAACTTTCAAGCTTTAACCATATTCGAACCCTGTCTGTAACCAACATTACAAGTTGGGTTGCCGATGTATTGAACTTCCCAAAGGTATGTTTTATAGTTTCTATTATCCTTTCCGCGTTTGTCTTCTCTAATATTCTACTACGTAAAAGAAGAGCCAAGGAAATCTCGCCGCTTTTTAAAGTGCCCACTAACACATTTAAAATACTATTCTTTCTTGCATCCGTTGTTTCATCTACCGTCAGATGTAGAGCTTTTAACTCTGCTTTTATTTGATCCGTATTCGTGTTCTTCACCTGAGGAAAATTATGTAATTGACCTCTTGTTGGCAATCTTCATTCCGAAACATATTATCCCCCAAAAGTTTCGAAATTCTTCATTGCCTACAATATTTTGTGGAATGTTGCATACACTTAACATAAAAATAAAGTCATGTAGGAATTTATATGGTACATCGCGTTACGCATTTAATCAGTCTTGTTTGCTATTAATATGTCTTTTACACACAAAAATACTGTACGGTAAAATGTTGATATTGCAAACAATACATTTAATAATAGTGCTAGTGTATTCTAATCTCGAAAATCAGTTAAGAAATCTATTAGCACTCGTCAAACTTAACAAAGAACGCCGTCGATATGCCATCATCAATCCAATCAGGCATAAATACACATACCATACGCATATGAATCTCAACTTCGGGTATTTCCGACCGCTCCCGAAATATATCTTCGCCGCCAATGAGTGCGCACTTATTTCTGCAGGCTTACACTCAACCACTGTTAATAGAAGTGTGACAAGCTTTACTGTTAACAATTGGTTCATATTTACAGGCCTCAAGTTAATTGATTTTTTTTTAATTTATTTAGATTTAATTAGGTTTTTTATGCCTTCGAGGTCACTTAATTTTGTTTGTATTTTTTGCGCTGTTCTTTTTAAATTTTTTTGTCCAGGAGTTGGCTATTTGTTAGACAAATATAGATTATTATTATTATACCAGGGTAGCCGTTTATATTTCGGGAATAACAAACAAAAAATTTTTTTTTATTATCGAAAATAGTTTTTTTGATTTTCAAGATATCCCCCTTGACAATCAATGCACTTTTGCATTCGTTTAAACCAATCCGAAAAGCATTGCTGCCACTGTGAAGGCGGTATCTCCAAAATATGAGTCTTCAACGCCTCAACTGCCCCTTCCGGAGTAGAAAACCGTTGACCACGAAGGTTATTCTTCACGTGTGGGAGTAAAAAGAAATCACAGGCTGCTAGATCAGGGCTCTACGGTGGATAGCCCATCAATTCAATGTTTTGTCGGGTCAAATATTCAATTGTTTGAACCGAACTGTGAGAGCTCGCATCGTCATGGCGGTGAATGATCTGTCGATTTCGGTTTGTTTTCCTTATTTCTTCAAAAACTTTTGGCAAACTAATGGTTGTTCACTATTCAGAATTGACCGTTCTACAACTTTCCAAGGGCAGGGTTGTAACGTGACCGGTCTTTCCGAAAAATCAAGCGACCATTTGTTTTGATGTGCTTCGAGTACGAATAACTTTTGTTAGTTTTGGTTCATTTTGGAATACCCACACAGTCGACTGTTGTTTACTATCGGGCTCACACGTATAGATCCAAAATTCATCACCTGTGACGACTTTATAAATGTTCTTTGAAGCACCGCCATTGTATTTTTTGTTCATTTCTTGGCACCAATCGACGCGAGTCCTTTTTTGAGCGGTTTTTAAATTATGTGGTACCCAACGTGAACATAGCTGCTTAACGGCTAAATGTTCATGCAGGATCTTATGCACGCTAGTCTTACTAATATCTAGGGATGCCTCGATCTCACGGTATGTCACATGACAGTCTTGCATTATCAATTCAGATACTGCATTAATGATTTCCGACACAACAACATTTGTGGGACGACCTTTACGTAATTCACCGTCCAAAGAACGCCGTCCAAGTTTGAATTCACTACACCAACGATATACTGTAGTTTTCGACGGTGCTTCATCACCATATAAAAAATTCAGCTCGTCGATTCATTCTTGTTGAGATAATCCACGCCGAAAGTTACGAAAAATAATTGCAGGAAAATGTTCGCGAGTTAATTTTCAAGTTATCGTCAACAATAGAAATAGCGACCGGATAATAAAACTGTAAAAGTAAATATATTGTAGAAAATGACGAAGTTCACGATGCAGTCATTAAACTAACAATCTTGCCAGTTCTCGAAATATAAACGGCTACCCTCGTAAAAAGTAACAGAAATTACATTATTAAATTAAATAAATAAGTATCTGAATAATAATCATGTCTCCCTCTTTCGTCCAGAACTAAAATGTGTTGAACGACAAAGCGAGAACGCGTCTATCTCACAGACTGGTAACTAAGTTTCCAGTGTGTAATAGACAGACGCTTGCGTCACGGCTTTTTGCCAATTAAAGAATGTTAAAAAGAATCATACTATTATTAATAACACCCTATCTACTACATACATTTCACGGAATTCACCGATCTTCAGGCAGATTTGTGTTATTAATGAACGATTCCTTGATAGCGTTTATCATATCATTTCGATACAGAAAAATAATGAATAATAATCATGCCTCCCTCTTTCGTCCAGAATAAAAATGTATTGACGGACAAAGCGAGAACGCGTCTATCTCACAGACTGGTAACTAAGTTTCCAGTGTATAATAGACAGACGCTTGCGTCACGGCTTTTTGCCAATTAAAGAATGTTTAAAGAAATCATTTTATTATTAAAAACACCCTATCTACTACATATGTTTCACGGAATTCACCGATCTTCAGGCAGATTTGTGTTATTAATGAACGATTCCTTGATAGCTTTTATCATATCATTTCGATACAGAAATATAATGAATAATAATCATGCCTCCCTCTTTCGTCCAGAACAAAAATGTATTGAATGACAAAGCGAGAACGCGTCTGTCTCACAGATCGGTAACTAAGTTTCCAATGTGTAACAGACAGACGCTTGCGTCACGACTTTTTGCCAATTAAAGAATGTTAAAGGGAATCATTCTATTATTAATAACACCCATACATAAATAAGTATCTTAGTAAATAAATAAATAAAATAGGAATGATAGAAATGTTTCGTGCTCGTCGTCAATTATTTATGCAGTTCATTGTATGCACGACGTAGTCCCGTTAGTGTTAAAGTATATCAGAGAGGTGTTAGATATATATAATTAAACTTTAATACACTATAATAAATTTGAAAATTCTTTAATGATATACATAAAGTATAACAGTCGGGCAGTTTTATGTGCAACATAACCATATTCCAGATATTTAATGTCCTATTTGGTTTTTGTAATGTTTTGTCGTTTCATCGACCGTCTCTCTCCTCTCGCCGTTTCTCCGTTAGCACCCGTTTTTTTTCACCATTCGTTTTCCTAGCTCCGCTCGTGCAAAACTATAAAATATAGGCGATGTGTTTAAGCGAAATTTAATTAAAACAACTTTTATATCTTTCAGGCCGTAAAAACTGTCGCAATTATTACAATGTATATAACAGACAAGACATTAATTCCGCACATTTGATTCCTGACAACATTGTATAATAAAGCGCACAGCGAATGCCCGTATAGAATAAACGGTGGCTCTATCTGAGAGAGCGGCAGCACGTTGTGTAATGGTTGTCAACGCTCGACGGTCCCTCGCAGCCCCACGTCCGTCGTCTCCCGCCAGTCGTTTTCCATGACCGATGAAAATTATTGCTGCAATATTAATTTTCTCCTGCAATTTTTCCCGGAAATTTGATTGAGTGTTGCTTCGTCCAGTAAAACTTGGCTGCCCGGTTGTAATTCTCGGCAGCGGTTGAAATAATAACGCGCAGGACGACACATATATTCATTTTGCGTATTTCGAGTACGACTACATAGTATAAAATAAACTTTTAATTTTTGCTGTTATCATTGTAAACTTTTGCGATCGTGTTTACTATAAATCATCCAGAGAAAATTTAGTATCAAATTGTGAATTTGACCTGTATCATGTGGCTAGAAACAATTCTAAAAGTGATATACGAGGGTGGTCTGAAAAGTTTCCAACCTAACAAAGATACAAGACATTTTTCTTAAAATTTGTATTTATTTTTCTACATTGTCTCCTCGTAACTCTACACACAACGATGCTCCCATCTCTTTAACCCTTCCAAATAGTACTCGGCGTTTTTCTCTGCAAAGTAGTTGTTCACCGAGGTGATTGCCTCCTCATTTGACGAAAATCTCTGTACTCCGAGCGCAATTTTTAGATGAGGGAACGAAAAAAAGTAGCTTGGGGATAGATCTGGTGAGTAATGCGATTGCTCAAGCTGTTCAAACCGTAATTCGTGGATTTTTGCCATGGTTTGAGATGGCGGCGCGTTGTCTTGGTGAAACAGGGTTTTCTTTTTCTGCAAATGTGGCTGTTTTTTTAGCAAATAAACCACTTTTTTTATGTGAAAACGTCTTTGCTTTCAGTAATTGTCAGTTATATTCTCTTCGTATATCAGACTTTTAGTTTATCACATAATAAGTATATTCATTAACTTAAAAAAGGATGAATAGTTTTGGATTAAACGAGGGTTTCCTTTTTCTTATAGCTTCTTATTTGAAAAGGTAATTACGTATTTTATAATTAATTTAAAACCTCGAAAATTGTTCGGCAGTCTAGTTCTTTTTAAGCATGGAAACCAACAGGTTCTCTTTCTTTATAATTCTATATAGAAAGATTGTATCAAGAGGAAGTTCTTTATTTAACAAAAATTTTGATTTTCAAAGTGTCTAGGTTTAACTATTGTTATAGTGTAGTTAGCGAAGTTAGTAATAGAAAACAAATGTTAATTACTTTGAAGTACTTAATTTTTATTATTAACTGTTACTGAATATTGAAGAAGCGTGCGTATACGACCTTACAAACCGGGCGCTGTAATACATCGTCATCAATCTACAAAGCCCTGTACCAAGAACACAACATTTGGAGTTCTTCAAGGATCAAATTTAAGATCACTTGTCTTTGTATTATGTACGAATGATCTAGAGTTGCCGAGCAAATGTGTATAGAATTGTAGAATTAGAAACGTTAACAATTATTACACTTTCATGCATAATATAATTTTAATATTAAAACGCAAGTTCAATTTAATTTTAAACGATTGTATTTGCTTTATTAATCGTTTAGACTTGGGAGTCGCGTAACAGGTGAGCAAAGAATCTGTTAGTATACTTTATAGTTACAGTTACGGCCATAGATATTTTAACAACTTCGAAGAGATACAAAATCAAATTACAGCCTTTTTAAGCTGCAGTGTAACGATAATATAGTTAAAATATTAATATTAAGTACATTAAGTACATATGTAAAGAAACGAAAACTTCAAGAAAATTAAGAGGTTTAATTCCACGTAACAGTCAGAATATACTTTTTTTTCGTATTTCTGAAAAATTATTTGAAGCTTGTATCAATACAGGTATCAATATAGGTATAAATCTAATATTTTTAAGAAATTCTTGCGCCGAATTAATTTATTTGCCTCTATACATACGATATACAATTCACGATACAGCCGTCAGCACTGGTTGCGATTGCAATCCAGGAAGATGCCTAGTGACAATTCATTTTAAGTCTTGGTTATTATAATTTTTCAACTGGAAGAGACCATTCACTCTGATGAATATTACCAATAACTAACAAATGTGAATACGCTTTGCATATGAAAGGAAATCGGGTTTTGATGTAAAGGAAAGAATTGTTCTTAAATACGGTAGTGCACTTTTTTGACGATTTAATGAAAATTGGCGAAACTAAATTGTAGTGTTTTCACTAGAGCGGTCACACGTGTCAGAATGGCAGGTTCGTAATAAGTACCTACGAATATTTTCTGTGATCGCCGAGGACTATTTCATTAATTTCTTTTGACTCTTGGCGGGCGGCAGTTGACTTTTTTAACGTTGTACTCTTTCGGCCTTTGTAAATGTATAATTATGACAAATGCACGAAAATATAAAAAAGACCATTAGTCGTTGCTGTGAAAAAACATGTACGTCGGTGACTTTTCCAATTTATCAAAGTTTGCGACCACAATGCTTTATAAGCAAATAACAATGTATACTTTTGTTCATTTATTTTAATAGTATACTTTAATAATATCACATATATTTCTCCTTACTAAATATAATATTAAACCATTACTACTAACTACAAAAACGTGTTCCTTTTTTACAATGAATACGCTCATTTTTTGATTTATCAATTTTTTATGGCGTTTTATAATTTAAATTAAATTTTAAGCGTCCTTTTCCACTCGCAATTCGCTCAGTCCGTCTCTTTTCCACTTTCTGGACCGCGTTGCACTTAAGATGGCAACGCTATTATGTAGATAGAACGGAACGGGAGAATAAATAGCCTGCGAGAGGAATATTTCATGAACAGTGCCTGCCATTCGCAGTTTTCTCGGAGGCATTTATGCACAAGATTTATATCGAACTAATATTTTAAATTGGAAATTACTTTTTGTACAGTTAGTGTGGCGTGAATTGCGCTGCATATAGTTGGGGATAACTTTAAATACCCGTTCAAGATGTCCGCTTTTATATTTTTAACTCCGTTTTCATTTCCATTTTCGAGGGACGTTATTTTATATATTCAAAAAGAATATTTTTATTGTTTCTTTTAGCTCTTGAAACTTTACATCATAAAACGAATAGACCAACCAAATACAGGGGCATATTCGAAATTCGAACACATTTTCCAAGCTCCTTCGCTCATTGGAGTCACTATTCTGCTGAAAAATCCATTCTCTTGGCATATTTTGGCGTGCATATGAAAACGTGCATATATGTTCTGTTAAGATACAGATTGCAGCGAGTCCGGGTTTTTATTAACTAAAATCCTCGTTTTATGGTGCGGGAGACAGAAGACCTTGGAATTCCTAAAACTATAGTTTCAGCAATTTTGGTGGGTTAAGGTTTAGGAATAAGTCGTGTGAAGTAGCACTGAAGCTTTTTGTTATCAGGTCTAAAATGTAAACAAACTCGTTCACTATTTGAGTTACATGCAACACACATCATTATTCATTTTTTTTAAAATGAATTATGCAAGAACTCTCCAGTTTAATATCGTTACGACTCAACCTAAAAAAATCGAGCAAAATTGAGGTTTAAATCGTAAACATTTTTGTGACAGAAAATGTACAAAATTGCTCTGTTCAGTTACACGTTCGTTGTTAGTACTTTCGTACTCATTACAACGGCTTCTGTTCTGTCGTGCCGATAGAAACTGACCGATCTGGTTAGTTATTAGCTATTGTGAATTTAAAAATTACATTTTTCGAAAGAACAGCTGACAAAGTTTGTACCATCACAATTTGTTTAATTTTTAATTCATATTTTGACAGAATGTTTACGAAAAACTGTTTCATTGAACAATTTTGCAAGCAACTCAATATTATAAAACACGTTTGATATAAAAAGTTTTAAAAGTGAATTTTATTCTTCACATGGATGAAAGAATTGAAAATGCTTAAGAGGGGAAGTCCACAGATCCACCTTAGCAATGATCAAAGGTAGACATTACATGTTCAACAAACAGTACCTAGTTGGAAAGGTTGCAGATATTTGCCTTCTTCTTATTTAAAATTAAAATAATATAAAAGTAACTACGACGATACTAATACAAAAATAAGTACTTGTTTGATTCATTCGAAGTAACCGTGGTCATTAAAAAAAATACATTTTTCCCTGTCAGCTATTTTAAAGCAATTTGTACGAACACGACTCGGCATCAAGATAGCGATCTCGTTTTCAATTTTTCAAGCTTTCGTCGGGACGTCCGACTACGCAAATGGGGGTGAGGTCCGCTTATAAATAGTGTTTTCCGGACATCGCACCGAGAAAAGTAGTGGCGAGAATGGGGGAAGGGAGGCCAATATGGAGTTGTGGTTATGCAAAAAAGGGGTGTGCTCACGATTGTATAGGTGTCTATATACAGCCCTTCTCCGTTAAATTAGAACCAGAGAAACGGCAATGGGAATTGTATGTTGTCCTGACTTAATGAAAAGAGACTGTATACAAGAACAGCGTAAGGATATAATAGAAATCAGACAAAAATAGAAAATTATTGCATATTGTTCTATCTGTAAATAATATAATAATAATTTTATTTATGCCTTACATTATTATATATATGACAATCCCCTTTTGAGAAAATATATACACCACTGTCCATATTAGTTTGGACACTCAAATAAATTACTAATTTGTGTGAAAACTTAAAATTTTTTGGGAACGTTGTCTTACTGACGTCGTGCGTGCTCGAATATGCTGCATTTGGGACCAATTACACGCAGTCGAGCGCACGCGACCTCAGTAAGACAACGCTTCCCACAGCAACGTATAAGCAAGCGCAGACACACGTCGACGATTTTCAGCGGAAAACCAGCTCCAGAAGATGAAAAGTGAGATGTCGTTGAAACATCGAGAGAACGGTTCTTCTCAGGACACAACTCACATGCGTCTTAGAACCCGAGAAAATACATCTTCATATATATAGCAACTGCTAACAGAAACAGTATATGTTGGTCATTAATAGTAGGGAAAAACAAGCTCCAACCATTTACTTTTCGTGCTATTCTATACCTTCCGACTTGTGTTGGTTTATCACAAAACGCTTATTGGTAGACAATGTAAGCTTGGTAAACATGCTTAAGTTTCTGACAGGAAAACCTTTCTGTTATGAGTTACCAATTTGAGAAGAAAGGATTCAACTTTAAAAACGAAGTCGCCTGACAAGCCACGTAGTGTTCGAACATCAGAGAACATTTGCGCAGTCACACGAGCCATTGCACAATTTACTGAGCATTTCATAGAAAAGGACGCTCAGCATTGAGAGAATATCAAGCGATGAAGTAAACGGCAAACATTGCTCTTAGAAATTAAAATAAATTCTTGTATGCGCTCGAACCAACTCTCAAATTGTGTTTTTGAAGGCATCAACTGCTCCTTCTGACGACTGGAAACTTTGACCACGCAGTCCGTTCTTGATTTTCGGCAAGGCAAAGAAATCGTTAGGACTTATGTCTGGATTGTACGGAGGATGGTCCAACAATTCGACGTTTTGTTACGTTAAAAATTCAGTTGTCTTGCGTGCTGTGTGCGAACTTGCATTGTCTTGGTGGAGGTTGATTCGTCGTTCGGAGTTTATTTTTCGAAGCTCAGCTATTACTTACGGCAATTTAGGTTAACTCAAGATGGAAGTTAATTTTTAATACTGATATTTGATTAGTGGCGCCCTCTATGTTCCACTACGCAAAATTTAAAAGACATCACACGTATATTTCTGTGGCATCCTGTATTTGAGTACGAAACGAAGAAAATCAAGTGTCATTCGAAACTTTTTCGGGCGAAATTCTATTTCCTGAATTTTATTTTTAAAATGTTTATTAAAAAGTAAAATTAAATCTAGAAAAATATTACAAAATTGTGTATCCGCCTTTTTACATTTTGCCCTGCGAAATGCTACTGCAGATTATATGCATTGATCAGTATAGGGTGTCATCAATAGTAGGAGAAAGACGAGCTCCAGTTCCGTCTCCGTTATCACAAATGTTAATTGGAGACTTGTCTGATAACTAATGGCCCGGGACCGAGGCAATGTATCTCGCCTTGTCACTACCGTAATTGTAGTTATTGGCTGCAACTATGACCATTTACAATGAAATATGCCTTGCACTAGTGCTTGTCATAACAATAATTTAGCTAAATCAATTTCGGTCCGGGTTCGTGGGTCTGTGTGGGAACGGTAGCGCGGGACACTTTTTTCCCGTTAAGTTTACGCCATTAAACGTAATGATGGAAATTAAAGGATGGGGTCAATAGCTGGGTCGGTTTGCAACTAAATCAGCTAATTGTAATTAGTAACTCTGTGCAATGAACAGGGTGGAGGAGTATGGGAGGAGGACGAGAGAGAGTCGGCTAACCAAACTCAAACCTAGTGCTGTACACTCTTCCCCATCCATTTCGGAGGGGGTTCGGAGGTGGTACTGTTATTGATGTGTCGCAGGAATTTCGATATAAATTCGATATTACACAAATTGAAAGACAATACTACCACTATTCATTACAATATTGTTTTAATACATGTTAATATATCACTGTCGATATTTCATTTTAATCTAACAAACGTGGCGGCGTTTCGAAATTAATGTCTGAAACTTTATCATATCTATAATGTATTCAGGATATTCTACGAATGAAACGTACACACACATAAACGTATGTATGTATGGAATGTATCTATACTGAATGTTTATAGTTGTCTTTATACAGAACTATGTATTCCAATAATACGAAAAACAAAAAGTAAATTTTTGATTTTGCTGCATTTTTCCCAGATTAATTTAAAATCGAAAGTAGAGTTCTTTTATATTTTTAGTTGCGATGATAGTCACAGTTTTAAGTTTCTTTTCTAGATTTATGAATTTCATTAGCAATTGTGCCAACTTTTGACTAAAAGAATATATTTTATTTAAAGAAGATACAGATAATAAGAATAGTTTTTAAAATTGAAAATTAATGTACGAGCATGAATGAATACTAACTAACCCAACACGAGTCAAAATTTACTTTAATAATAATGTATCTAATTTGGTACGTAGACTTCCGCAGTCGTGATCCATGCTATCTGCTTCTAGGTTTCCGGGCTGGAACCGCGTCAATTGTATATCTGCCGACGTTTCGTACCCATTACTACTGCACTGAAACTGTCAGTTTCAGTGCAGTAGTTCAGTCCTGAAGATGTCCCATACAAATGGGTACGAAACGTCGCCAGATATACAATTGACGCGGTTCCAGCCCGGAAACCCAGAAGCAGATAATAATGTATCTGTTCTTTTTTAATATGTTGTTCATTTTGTTTCAATTATAATCTTTACTTTTTTTTTATTGGGAGTTTGGCCATTGGAATAATATATCATTTAATTTATATTAATGATGTTTCGAGGGAGCCCCTCCCCCATTTTTTTTTTCAATTTATTTATTTTGTTCACCTTCAATACTTTTTATGGTTTTTTTTTTATAGGTACATGTAAATATTTGTGACTACTTATGTACATTTGTCAAAAATATATTTTTTTGTTTAATATTGCAAAATTTACAAACACAAACATTTTTAAATTAACAATTTTTTAAATTATATGCTTGCCATGTTACTTATGTTTTTAATGAATGCTTTTCGAAAACAACGTTTGCTATTTTCTTCTTCTTTTTGTCTCACGTCAGGTATCTGCATGTGTGTTTGTAAATGCCCGTTGTTGAATGCTTACTGCTTAATACAACAAAGATGCAGACAATTTATTTTTAAAATTTTTTTAAAGATATCGAGTTGTTGTAAATATCGTTGAGATTAATAATGTCTCTTCCATCATTTGTGTTTTGAAACTTTACTATATCTACAACAAAAACAATAAATGATAGGAGAGACATTATTAAACTAACACAATGATATTTATTATAACTTAATATCCCAAAAAAGTTAAAAAGAAATCGTCTGCATTTCCCTCTAGATACAACAACGGAAATTTACAAATGCACATGCAGATATACCTGGCATAAGATAAAAGCAAAGAAAATAACAAATATTGCTTTTAGAAAGCATTTACTGAAAACGTTTAGAATATATGTCTTTTGCCAAGTACGCAATTAGAAAAAATTATTAATTTAAAATGCTTGTGTGTTGTAAATTTTATAATATTAAACAAAAAATATATTTTGAGCAAATGTAATTAATCACAAATATATATATATATATACAGGTAAAGTTAAGAGCATGTTCCCCAAATCATTTGGGGAACATGCTCTTAACTTTACATATCACTAACAATTAACGCAATAGTATAATAGTTTACGGTTTTGTATGTAGTATATAGTAAGAAGGGCAAATCACATATTAGTGATTTTTAAATTAATCTAGTTTTTTTTAACTCCTGATGAAGTTGTAAATTTATAGCGAAATATTGAGTATAAAACAAAGGATTGGTTTTTAATTTTCTTAACAGTGACCGAATACCGACTAACATTATTATTTTGTATTATCATATACACGATCGACCAAAGCACCTTTATTTTATTTGTATATACATATATATACCTAGTCCTGCCATAAGTATTGATACAAGTGTAAACGCACCTTTTTGCAGATGATAACTTGACAGCACAAAAATTTTATGTTGGCAGTTTTGACATTTGATATATGCTTTACAAAAGTGCCGAACAATTTCACTATAGCGTGAGTCGTCATTATGGAATAGTCGGATAAAGAGATCCGTATTGCGGTTATTGCACTTCATAAGTATGGAATAGAAAGAGCCCGTATTTTTGATTTATTGAAACCGTTAAATATTACGCGTGTGTTTGTGTATCGTACTGTTAAGTTATTCATTGATACTGGAAATGTAATCGACCGTAAAAGATCTGGCAGGCCTCGCATAGTTCGTATACCACAGGCCATCAATGCTGTGAGGTCCCGTATCAATCGACATCCTGTCCGCAAACAGAAAATCATGGCTCGTGAAATGGGTATTGCTCCGAGAACCATGAGCCGTATCATTAAACAAGACCTAGGACTTAGAGCTTTCAAACAAACAGGACAGCGCCTTAACGTTGAATTAGAAAAGAATAGGAAGAAAAAATTCAGACACCTGATATCGTTGTACGGCAAAGAGCATTACAAAAAAATTCTGTTTTCTGATGAAAAAATTTTTACCGTGGAAGAAACTTTTAACAGCAGAATGATAGGGTGTATGCACGATCTTCCAAGGAAGCCAGTGAAGTGGTGCCAAGGATTCAGCGAGGTCATTTTCCTGCTTCAGTGATGGTTTGGTGGGGAGTATCCTATGACGGTGTCACTTCCTTGCATTTTGGTGAAAAAAGTGTTAAAACAGCGGCCAAAAACTATCAACGAGACATTTTAAGCAATGTAGTGGAACCCCTGAACTACACCATGTTCCAAAACCAACCATGAATATTCCAACAAGACTCTGCGCCCGTTCACAAGGCCAAAACAACTCAGCAATGGCTTGAAAATCATGTACCTGAGTTTATTAGTACTGACTATTAGCCGTCAGCAAGCCCAGACCTAAATCCGCTCGACTACAAACTGGGGTCAATATTAGAGGGCATGGTCTGTAGAACACCCCATCGCAACCTGGAATCATTGAAGCAAGCGTTAACAGAAGCAGTCGACAATTTTCCCATGGATATCGTCCGTACAGCGATTGATGAGCGGCCCTGCAGACTTCGGCGTTGTATTAAGGCAAATGGCGGTCATTTCTAGTAATTTGCATTGTATTTTGTAGCTTACTATTGCCAAAATAAACTATCAAAAAATAATTTAAATCCAACTTAGTTTTCTTTTTGTACTTAAAAGCCTTTATATTAGTATTTATGGCAGGACTAGGTATATATATATATATATAAAACTATTGCTCACAATTGGAAATATATACATAAATGGTTGAAGAAAATAAATAACTTGAAAAAGGGGACCCTCCTTCGAAACGTCGTTAATATAATTTAATTATTTTATTATCTGAATGGTATAAACTCCCAATAAAAATGAGTAAAGATTATAATTTAATAAGAACATTACAAAAAACACACAAATACTAAAACTAAGAAAATACTTAAGAGAAACATACCCATACAGAAAGCAATCGTATTAACAGATAGGAAATATACATCATTATTATATGATATTAAACAAAAAAATAATAAAAAAAAGTTTTAAGTAGTAACCACAAAACAAAACAAAGAGAAATAGTCTGGAAAAATATTGCACAGCTGGCTCTCATTACTAAGGTTGAACAATACTAGAATACTTCGGGTAATCAGCGACAGGAACCGATGGGGGGTGAAGGCGAACAAGCATTATCGGAAACTTGCATCATAACAGTTACGCGAGATGTGTCGCAAGGGTAGATTGTGTTAATTGTGATGGGTGTAAATAATTTCAGAAGAATTAACACTTATCCAACCTCCCCGGTGAGACTCTACGCTACTGGGAATATACAGGCTTGTTCAATATTATTCATTACAGTATCATGCAAGATATAAACATAGATAATAACTATCACGACAGTGGCTAGAAATGGAACAATTGTAGTCGAAAATACATTATTAAAGAAACCTTTAGAAAATTATAGATAATGTCATCAAAGAAACTATAGAACAGGGTGTTACTTGCTGGGAACTATTATACACAAGAACGCAATATTACCAAAAACTATATAGAAAGTATCCTTGAAAATAATATATGCAGCGATTCTTTATTTAAAACTTTAAATAAATAGCTCATAGTTTAATGTAATTTTATTCTTTTTAACTACTTTTAGAAAATAGGTACGTTCTTCTCATAGGTGGCCGATAACTCAGTGGTAAGTGGCTTTTTATGCCGTTATCTTGGATTCAATTCCTGAATTTTTTTCTCGTTTGAGGTAAATACCAGAAGCCAAACATCTTAAGTCTTTTCACGAGAAACTTATTATTAAGGCGTAGAGTTTCCTCGCATTTCCCTAACCTAGCGCCATTAAACTTTTCACTGATCCCATACACATATCTTTGTGTTTGAGCTCAGACTGTATACAGCTGGTATTGAACAGTTTCATTATCCATCATAAAACAGTATTTACTATAAGTTGTATGATGCTTTGCTCACCCATTTGAAGATGATTATGATACGTTGTTTTAATTGTATTGATCGAATGATTGATATTGGGAAGCTTATTCTTCTATTGTTGATTAAATAACTTTCTGTCTATTGAGATTGCTTTTCGTATATGTCTGTGTGTATGTAGATTAATTTTTAGAGTTTGTATGTGATTGAGAAAATGTTTCTTTTGTAAAATCTGTTATTGAAATCATAAGCTGACCGGTGTTCAGTAGTAAGATACTGACTTATCACGCCGTGGGCTACGGGTTCAAATCTGAAGGCCTGCTGTCCAGGAAAGTTTTTGTGATTTCCCTTTCCTGTTTAAGCGAATGATGATAGACAAAGATTATAAGCGCGAGCGTGGACGTAATAATCTTATAGTCTGCCAAAGCCTAGAACTACTGGGGGATATGAAAGTATGGTTTGTTATTATAGTCAGTACTATTATTACTGCTTTTTGATTCCGAATTTTAATTCTTTTGCAACTGGTATATGTTTTGCAACATTTTTTTTCTTATTTTTCTGTAATATTTGTCTCATTTGGTATTATTACTACTATTCAATTCTTCTTATATTTCTCTTATATTGTCAATTCGAATATCAAAAACGTAAATGAAATATGTAATGGATACATTTAGCGACCATCGCGTTGTTTGTTTCGCTCTTTTATTGAAATAAATATATTGAATGATCGTGCTTACTTTATAGCCTCGAAGTATTTATGAAAGTTCTCTACTATGTGTGCGTTTATATTTGTGTGTATGTATGCACGTACGTGTATATATGCCGAGATCGAACTTGTAGTTATATTTCTTTCACATTTCTCTTTCTTTCATTTCGCGAATAAACTACCGTCTTTCTTGCACAGCGTGTGCAACTGTTATCGATACATTAGATTCACATTTAAAACGCAGACAGAAATAAATTACGTCAGAGTCTAGCTCCTTCTGATGCAGAACGCGAGGACCGCACGACCGACGAGTACTCTCTCTCCGTCGACCTTTCGCTCTGACATCCCCGCTTTTCTCCATTTCATTTTCCTTCTTCCTTTTTTCCGAATATATTTTTCAATAACCACGCTCCACTAGGCACACTTAATTAAACAAAGCATTCTCTCTTTCCATTTATTTAGAAAAAGCTTATTTAATAATCGGCTTTTATTTAAAACACAAATTCGTGCTTGGGCGTGCGTTTCGCCAGCGAGAAAACTGGAGAAAACTTTTAATTCGCTCTTGTCAAAAGTAAATTGTTTAATATCGGATTTCTATGAAGACGAGGCTTCAATTTTAAATTGATTAACTTACTTAGTGTTACTTTCATTAAGTAGTATTTAATTGTGATACAAAGTTTTTCAATACGTGATGATAGCCCATGCGTTTACTCGAATAAATATACAATATGACAAAAGAAAACGATTCACCCAGTAAAAGTATCAAAGGACATCGGCTCTTATGAAATATCACCTATAAATTGTAAAATTTTCTAGTAATACTGCGTTGTAGTTATGTACACTACGATCCATATTAGTTCGGACACCCAAATTTAAAAAAGGGTTAAATAGAGTTAAACTATGTCAAAACTTAAAATTTGTATTGCATTATTGTTTATACATGTTTATAAAATATAATAATAAAGATTAAAGTAATCCTAACATTAAATAAACAAAGATATCTTAGACATTCCGCTCATCGAAGAAACCCCCATTTGCGCGAAGAACGGAACAATTTGAGACATCCGCTTCATGAGTTTTTCAAGGACTCTATTCGGTATACTCTTCCATTCTTCTTGCAATATGTTCCACGAGTGATTTGTTGAGGTAGGACACATTTTTTAGACCCTTCTGTCCAATTCATCCCATAACAATTTTATGGGTTTAGGGACTTTGCGGTGGCCATGTTATTATTTGTAAGGTATTATTGTCTTGTTCGCTATTTAAGAAATTCTTGCATATTACTGCTGAGTGTTTGGGATCGTTGTCCTGCATAAACACAAAATTTTCGCCGATAAAACGTAGCCTCGATGGTATTGTATTTTCTTGTAATATTTCTAAATAATCCTCCTTTTGCAAAATACCCACGATTCGCTTCAAGTCCCCTGCGCTGGCGTAGCCAAACAACCCCAAACAAGTACAGTACTTGTTCCTTGTTTAACGGTTGGCACTATAAAATCCCGCAGTATTATTTGACCGCCCGCTCTTCTTATAAAAACACGTCTTGATTGTCCAAACACTTCAAACTTTGATTCATCAGTCCATAAGACCCTTTTCCGATCATCCAGTTTCCAATATATGTGTGTTTCTCCCCATTGTTGTCGTTTTTGCCTGTTTCCTCGTCGAAGTAAGAGTAAGTACAACAATGCGGCCGTGAAGATTTGCAGCTCTTTTTCACTGTAGTAACAGAAATTTTTCTCGCACGGACGCAATTCATTTCTGCGGCAGTTTCGGGTGCTGTCAGTCTCATATTTCGCTTGCTTAGCAATTTTATACGCTCATCGTCGGCGTGAGATGTTATTCGCTTAGTACCGGTCGTGAATCAATTAAAATGCCCCGCGGTTTTTTTTGGACCAGGCAGCATTTTTTCTTTTTTAATACATGCCAAGTGGATGACTGCAATAACAGCAGTTACCAACGGTAATACGTGAACAAAATCGCATACTTTAATTGATTGATTGATTGATTTATTTATTTATTTATTTATTTATTTATTTATTTATTTAACATTTCTTGTTGTTAGTTAGTATAATACATAAGTATACAATTTCAAATTAAATATTAAAATTTTTCACAAAAAACATACATTAAATTAAAAGTATTCATCTAAATTCAAAAATGATTGGTACTTAACATTGTTTAAAAATTTCTCTTGACATAATCAATAATCCCACGTTTAATTGATCAAGAACGTCCAGGATTTTCTCATAAGAAAGTCATTTTTCGTGACAATGCGATAACCACTTGAAAGAAGAGATTGATGCCTATTTTAATAACCAACAGAAATAACTCTTTTTTGATATAATGAAGTCGTTGCAGGAGAAGTGGTGCAAATAGAAAAAATCAAAGGTCTTTTCTTCGATGTTGTACAAAGGATTGACTTTTCTTTTCTGGCAAACTGGGCATGTATAGATTATATGCTATTACAGAAATGTTACGTTTCGACTTTGCGTTGGCAAACTTGCAGCGATATAAAGTGCCTTCACTGTTTTTCCGATTAAAATTTTTGAATTTTATGTTATTATATACTGGATCAAATAAAGACAACTGTGTTAGCTTTTGGGGCGAAAATCCCAACTATCAGACATAACAAAATTGCGATTTACAACCAGTTATTAAAATCGATCTGGCTTTATGGCATCCAACTTGCTAGCAATAGCAGCATAAAAATGTACACAGAGTTTCCAGAATAGAATACTTCGCAACATGGTAGATGCGCCATGATACATTCGAAATAGTGACCTGCATCGAGATCTTGGGGTGCCAGAACTAACTAGTGAGATAACAAAACTTGCAACCAAACATCACCAACGACTACATCAGCACGTCAACGTGGAAGCAATCCAGCTCCTAGATAACGAAAACTTTACCGCGTCTTCGGGCCCATTCTTGACGTTTGTCTATCAATTCATGGTTCAAATTAATAGTTTGTTTTCGACAGCGATCAGTATTAAGTGTTTCACCAGGTTTCAACAGTTCATAATACACCACGCCACTCTGGTCCCATCAAACACAGAGCATTGTATTGCTACCAAAACGATTTTGCCTTGGAGTTGCCAAGTGATAACCATGAATTTTTGCCCTTAGAGTTTTCGTAATAAATCCATTTTTCACCACCCGTCACTATTCGATGCAGAAATGACTTCCGATCATACCTTTGAAGCAACATTTCACAGACGATTATTAAATTTTCCATTTTCTTGACATTCAATTGATGTGGCACCCATTTTCCCATCTTTTGGATTTTTTACATTGCTCGTAATCGGTCGCTAATCGTTTCTTGAGCCACATTTAACGCTTCTGCCAATTGTTTTTGAGTTTGGGTTGGGTCTTCATCCAATAACTTCCGCAGTTTCGCATCTTCTAACTTTTTCGGTCTATCACAATTCCTTTGTCTTGCACATCGAAATCACTACTTTTGAACTTTCGAAACCACGCCGCCTCACATGTTTTTATCGTTGGAGTATACTCACCGTAAGTTTCTACCAGCAGCGATGACTTTCAGCAGCGTTTTTCTTTTGATTAAATAAGAATAGTAATGTGTGCCGCAAATGCACTTTTTTCAGGCATAAAACTCGACATTTTGAAAGAGGTATAAACCTATGACAGTGTTACTTTCTCAAAATATAACATGTGTGGTTTTGAAGCCTGCTGTCAGTAGAATAAAATGACATACATTGCATATTTAAGCCTAACATCTGTTAGAAAAACCGGTAATGACTTTCCGGTTCACCTGGTGTATATATGTAACAATGCAGAGAGAGAAGAAAATTTTAAGAACCATCCGATTAGAATATTTTTAGGTTAATCTCTGTCTGAAAATGCACTAATAGTTTAGACTAGGTTTACCTGTAGCGCGCTCTGAGTAAATTTTAAAAAAAATTTCGCAGATTATCCTTCTTTCATCGGCTTATTTATGTTACACTTTATATTATTGTTTTCCGTTGTATTAGCATTAATTTCTTGGTGATGCTGACAGCGTTTTAAAATATTTTACTCCCTTTATAAAATATGCAAATACACCTACTTACCAACCATAACACCATCCTTAGGGGCAAGTGGTTTTGCTTCCTTCTACTCCGTCATTCCTCGCTCCGTACCCTGGAAAATCTATTTCTTCGGGAGCAAGAAGCATCATCGACCGCGCAGGTGTTGGATGCCTAAAACAAATTATAACGAATTAAATATTAACTCGCCCTGAGTGTGACATTAATAATTTAAATTAAAATTAATAATTAGCGCCTATATTCGGGATGGAATGGAGGCAGCGGCGGCAGGCGTTCAGGCAACGTCTGGAAGTGAAGCGTCCCGGTTTTAGAGGAAGTGTGTGTGTGTTTATGTGCGCGCCCAAAATACATAGTGTACCTGTAAACCTGATGGTATATATGGGCAACATGTAATAATAATAAGGGTATGATTTATATTTTATAGGGAGCGCTAATGCATTAGGAGGCGGTTTAATTATTAAAAGGAAAACTATTCGCCTCGCGTTATTAACACCTAGCAACTCTTCGCCTCTTCCAGGTTATTACACTTCTAAGTTGAGAGCCCCGCGTTTTCGACTTATTAATTTGTTGTGCTGATGGCGACACGTGCGCGACCTATATATACATATACATTCGATCGTGCATTATATTCGCACATTTTGGAGCCGTTGTCAATGAAATGGGTGAAAGAGAAGGAGAGAGAGATAGGCTTGATGATGACGAATATGTAAATATAATAAATCAAATTGACTATGGTGTGTATTTACGGAATGTTGGTTGAGAGTTTGTATTAAATTAGATGATGCGATTGTGTGTGTGTATGCGTCAACATGTGTGGTTGTATGTACCTACCTTCCTACGTTCCCGTCACCATTTTGAAATTTCGACAAGTGTCGAATGAACAGAACGTCTAAACTATGTCGTAAGGAGATTATAATTATTTAATCACATCTACTGATTTCGGATGAAAATTTGTTTATTGTTAAAAATTATCTTTTTAAATTTCTTATAGTAGTATATATACTATCGGTCATAAATGAAGGGGATCACTATAGGTGTTCTCCCACTTTTCTGTCTACTCATCTCACAGCAACTCGATAGCAATCATATCGGGCGATTGTGAGAGTCAAACCATATTTACAAGAAGTCCTTGTTCTTTTTGCGTCACACAACTTTTGCAAAATTTAGCATTATGTTTGGGGTCATTATGTTGTTGGAAATAAAAACCTCCTATCATTTTAATTCCGGACCGACTTGCGTATTCTTTTAAAATTTTCAAATATCCTTCTTTTCTCAAAATTCCATCAATTCTATGCAAATCTCCAACACAATTAAAAGAAAATGATCCCCAAACAAGAACTGAACCTCCACCGTGTTTAACTTTTGGCACACATTTTGGTATCGTCCTTTCGCCAACTCGTCTGCGAACAAAAACGCGCCGATTACTTCCAAAGACTTGGAACTTGGATTCGTCCGTTCACAGAACCCGCTTCGATATTTTCACATCCCAATATTGGTACTCTTTGGTCCATTGTAATCGTTTTTTACGATTTTGTGATCGTAGCAATGGTTTACGAACAGCAAATCGCCCTTTTAGTCCTACCTTTGATAAACGTCTTTTCACGGCAGTCAGCGACACCGGATTTACACGATTTTTATTTAATTCTGCGCGAAACCGTGGTACTATTAGCCGTTTTTTCCGTTTAGATAGCAGTTCCAGTCGAAATTCTTCTTGTATAGTGGTCATCCTTGGTCTTTCGACACGTTTTTTTGGTTGCAATGCATCCGTTGTTATGTACCCTTTCACTGTACCTTGCTCTGCATACATATGTTCATTTTAATTTCGGCGCTATTATCCGCAGTGACGATTTCTCTGTGTATAATGTTATTATAACACCAGCAATGACTGCACTCAATTCCTTTGTTTTGTTGCATTTTGAATGTTTACTTATGAATACTCGTATTACAATTTACTCGGACAGATTCTAGACGATTACTACATTTTTCATAGATTGCAACATTCTGGGTGGTACCTCAAATTCCTATAAATTGTTTCTTAGAACCATTATAATCTTTTAATATTAAAAGAACTCTTTAAAATAAATATTTTTAGGAAAACTATTAATACTGAATACAGGTCATAAAAGGGTTAAAGGAAATTGTAATATTTTACACTAACAAATATAATTATATAATTTACATAATGATCTGGATATTATTGGTAAACCTCCCAGAATCGCACTCACATCTATTATTTCAATTGTCCCTACCGAAACCCAGATATAAAGATAGGGCGATTCTATCGATGGTATGTGATGTGATCCTTCATTTATGGCCGGTAATATATATATATGTTATTATATTGGGTCTGGGAAAAAGTTCGTGGCGTTTTTTCAGTAAAATTCAACTGGTCCCCGCATGGCGCGTGGACGAATTCATCTAAACCGAATATGCTCCATTATTATCGACAATGTTTCGCCATTTTTTTGGTAGATCCATGATCCCATCGGTGAAAAACTTCTGTGGTTTCTGGTCGAAAAACTGAATCAAGTAGTTTTCACAGGCTTCTTTTGAAACCAACTTAATTCCATTGAGAGAGTTCTGCAGAGATCGAAACAGATGATAGTCAGAGGGTGCTATATCCGGACTGTAAGGTGGGTGCATCAAAACTTCCCAACCAAACTCTCTCAATTTTTGACGGGTCATCAAAGAAGTGTGTGGTCGGGCGTTGTCATGATGGAAGACAACACCTTTCCTATTAATCAATTCGGGCCGTTTTCTTTCAATCGCCTGGCGTAATCTCTCTAGTTGTGCACAGTAGAATTGAGAATCAATCGTCTGACCAGTTGGAAGTAGCTCGTAGTGGACGATTCCCCTCCAGTCCCACCATACACACAGCATCACTTTTTTTGGCGTCAATATTGGCTTAGCGAACGCTTGTGACGGCTCACCATCCTTTATCCACGATCTTTTACGCTTCCGATTATCGTACGTAATCCATTTTTCATCTCCGGTTATTAAACGTTTCAGAAACGGCTCGATTTCATTCCGTTTCAGCAGCGCATCGCAGATGTTAATTCGGTCCATCATGTTTTTCACGCTCAACTCATGAGGAACCCATACGTCAAGCTTTTTTTTGTAACCAGCTTTGTGTAAATGGTTCAAAACAGTTTTGTGGTCAATGCCTAGCTCCATGCCAATATCGACACTGCTGATATGCTTATCTTGTTGGACTTTTTCAAGAATTTCATCAGATTTTTCAGTGATTGGACGACCGGAGCGTGACTCATCTTTCACATTGAAATTTCCAGAACGAAAGCGAGCGAACCATTTCCGCGCAACAGATTTCGATAAAGTACCTTCACCGTACACAGCACAAATTTTATCACAAGCCTGCGCAGCGTTCTTCCCCTTATCATAATAATATTGCAGAATATAGCGAAATTTCTCATTATTCTTCTCCATTTTCAAGTGCGAATAACTTTCCAACCACTGCACCGATTACAATGTTTCTACGCTCAAACTAACGTTCGGAAGGTCATCTAAAAAACGAGCCCTCGGTGGTGTCGCTGTGACTTGTTGTTCTTTAGTTATCGGCAACCAATGCCATCTATCGGGAAAAACGCCACGAACTTTTTCCCAGACCCAATATAAATATAATAGAAATATTAATTATTAAGTCACAAAGAAGTTATATATTGGGTTGGCAACTAAGTACTTTCGGTTTTGTAGTATAAAATAAAACACTTTTTTTTAAACAAAGAATAGTTTTTAATCAATTATGTATTTTCCATTTTGCTCAATGACCTTTTGCCATCTTTCTTTCAGCTGCATGATTCCGCGCTCATAAAATTTCTGGTCCTTATCAGAAAAAAACTGAACCAGGTGCGAGTGAAGGTCATCGTCATTTGTGAAAGTTTTACAATTCAAAGAATTCTGCAAACTTCGAAATAAATGGTAATCAGATGGTGCTAGATCAGGGGTGTATGGGGGATGTGGCATCACTTCCCAGCCAAGCTCCAATAGTTTCCCACGAGCTGCCAAAGATGTGTGAGGCCTTGCATTATCTTGGTGGAAAACTACAACTTTCCAATTTGACAATTCTGGCCATTTTTCTTTGGTTGCTTCATCCAGTTTTATTAATTGTTGACAGTAAACATCAGAATTGATCGTTTGGTTCCTTGGAAGTAGCTCAAAAAACACAACACCTTTGTAATCCCACCAAACTGACAGCATGATCTTTTTTGGATGCAATTCAGCTTTCGATGTTGTTTGAGCTGGCTTATTGTGTTTGCTCCATGATCGTTTTCGAACTATGTGACTGAACAGGACCCACTTTTCATCACCAGTGATCATTCTTTTTAAGAAAGGGTAGGTTTCATTTCGTCTAAGGTGCATATCACAAAAGTTGATTCTTTGTGTTAAATGAATTTCTTTCAATTCGTGAGGTACCCAAATATCAAGCTTCTTAACTAGCCCAAGACATTTTAAATGTTTTTCAATTGTTGTGTGCGATACATGTAGCCTCTCCACAACCTCTCGAACAGTTATATGACGATCCTCTTCAATTATGACTTTGATTTAGTCATCATCAACTTCAGTAGGCCGACCAGAACGTTGCTCATCTTTGAGGGAAAAATCTCCAGAACGGAATTTTTTATACCAATTCTGACACGTGCGCTCTGTTAAGCAATTAGCACCATAAACTTCACATATCTTTTTGTGAGGAAAGAAAGCTGCTGCGTTCTTTCCTTTACGGAAATAAAATAGTAAAATATGTCGAAAATGTTCGTTTCTGCACTCCATTTAAAATTAACCCACAACTAATAGCTTTAATAAAAATCACGCACTACTTGCTTCTGAAGTTACGTCAATGTGACTAGTATCACGCGACAAACGGTAAAGCACAGCACTAACATACGTTATACAAAAAATAAAGCAACGCTCTCTATCAGTAAAAACCGAAAGTACTTAGTTGCCAATCCAATAAATACATTTTCAGAAATTTTCAATGAATAATGAATATCAAACTAAAACTTCATATTAAATGTACATAATTTATTATGTATCACATTAAGAGGTAAATTAAGCCTAAGTACCTACTATTGAACACAATAATGCTCTTATTTGATAATAATTTTAAAGGTTTGTATTTGAAGATTCAAAATATTTAAACCAGATATGTGTATAAGTTAGGAATATGTTGTAAATATTTGTACTGTTGTTGAAATGACTTGATTTTAAGGATGTAAATCAAGTTAAAGAACAAGATAACTCAAATTAAACAACTAGAACGTCATTTATATAGGTAATTTATTTATTTTATGGAATTTTCCAAAACCAATATTTTCTATAAAAATAGACGTTTTATAATAAAATTTAGAAGCGAAATATTGAAGTATAAAACTCTTTTAAGAATTCAAATTGAATTCTAACAGGTCAAAAATGGAATCTTTCATTATCATAGTTTAAAGATTTAAAATATAGGTTTTGCCAACTCATTAATAAAAATTCAAGGAATCTGAATATCATATTCAATTTAATATTTAAAAAAGAAATCAAATTTCATTATGTTTAATTTATATTTAATGATAAAACAAAACCATGACGGCCTTTTTTGGTTCAAACGAACGAAAGAACAAGGACGTGTCATTTCGCTGAAGTAGGCAACTAAATTACCATTGCGTAAATAGACGAACACTTTAGTTTGACGAATTGCCATTAGGTGAGCCTCAAAAGAATCATTCAAATATTAGGAACACCCTGTTTATTACGCGTTTCGGGGAATTCACCTCTCTTCAGGTGCATTCAGGCTCTGTACTACGTGGCTCTAGCGCAATAGAGTGGAGCGTATTAGTTCACATATCAGTTCTGAAACTTAGAACTCTGTCTGGTTCAGGTAGAAGAATTCTGCGACAAGTAATGTATACCATAAATAAAGCATGGTCCATGGTCTAGTTCTCCTTGTAGTTATTAAACCATACATATAATGCGCAAAATTATCTGTCAGGAAGTACCGCCAAGGACTTTTTTATTCAAATTCATTTACACGCGATCAAGAACACACCACATCACTTCCATAAATCATTTTCCCCAGTACACAACACACGTTATTACACGACCAGAACTGATCGTTACGCTAGTAGTCTCACTGTGTGTGTGTGTGTGTGTGTTCGTGTACACTGCGGCTGAAAAAAAAGGAAAAGAGCGTGCAAGACTCTGTCGAAGAATGACGACGATAAAGATCTTAACATATGTGAGAATTAGAAGTAAAGGCAATAAATAAAGAGCACTTAAAACGTCAGACCGTGCAGTAGTGCCTCTGCGTATGAAAAAGGAGGCGAGTCCTCCGAGGTGTAATAGGGGAAAGCCCGCCGAATCATTTCGTTCAATTTTATTTCTCTCTTTTTTCTTTCCTGCTGGAACGCGATCGACAGATATTCTTAATATATATGTACATGCATAAATAGGTGTATATGACGGATAAAAACCGTAACTGTCGGTACAGAATCGCTAATTACATTTGATATATCGCTATATAAATATCGGGCTGGGGTCTGTACGAAACCGACTATCTCACACAATCGTTCGTTTATAAGAGTGTTAAAAGGTTGAAATATATGGGTTCCTGTGACGTTGTTCTACGCCATAGTCCAGGATACTTACTTCATTTACATCAACCTCGGAGCGCACGTCCGAGTATATATATTATTCGTACTCGAGCTGGAAGACGATATAATAGTTATCTGGTAACGTATAGGTAAGAATTATTCATGGATTTGCATATAGTTGTCGTATATCATAGACTCACGGAGTGTCTTTGTGTCTTTCATCGCGTTCTAAGCGATTTTTTAATCTTTGTAATTAAAATGAGTTTCCTTCTACGTCGTCTATGGAATGAGTCCAACACGGTAGTGTTAAGGCCGATGTTGTTACACGTAGTGCATAGCGAAGTTGCGTTCTATGCATATATACATATGTATATATACCTACATCTGGAAACGGGCATATTCCGTAACAAAATATATGGATGTATATATACGCCCGTCTCGTAATTTTTAGAAAATATCAACTCTATTATACTCTTTTTAATACATTCCTCGTAATAAAACGGTATAACTTTTTACTAGAACTGTTCGCGCCAGAGTCGTCAAGTAGTGGTTCAAATAAAATAATATAGCTAAATGTTAAGTAAGAAAGAAAAAACAAGCACCTGCTTAAAAGTTATAATTTCTAAATGGACCTGCGTATTGACACCTTAACAAATCTATTAAATATGTATCCATTGTAGCATAATGAAACTGTATAGGCAAGCGACCCGTTGTGTATGTACGTACAGTATATGCACGTGTCTGATTCAGTACCATCATCTGCACGTCTTCGCACGTATTTGACGGCACTGCCGGAAAGGGGAAATTCAACGTCTCTATCACTATCATTTGATAGTGATAAATAAAGACTATCACCTATTTATCACCACCATTTGATAGTGATTCTATTTATCACCGTCATTTGATAGTGATTCTATTTATCACTATCATTTGATAGTGATTTTATTTATAACTATCATTTGATAGTGATAAATAGAGACGGTACCAAAAATGTTTGCAAAATAGCGACAAATTTAATTGGAGTTGTAGATACCGAACCAAACGTCTCTGCCACGACAGAAATGCATTCAGAAATCTCATTTTTTTTGACATGTTCTGCCCCTTCAACTTGATATTGATCTTCAGGAAGAGAAAAAGTCTAAAGAGCTAAATCGGGTGAATATGCTGGATAAGAAACAAAGCCCATGTTATTTTTCGCTACAAGCTACTATACGATGAAAGTGGTGTGTGTTCTCTCGATATTATGGTGGAAAACCCACTTCTCTGGACGTTTTCTTGTCACAATATTACATATGTATATCTTGGATGGTCCGTCTACGATCATTCACAAATACATTCCGCATGCCTGTTGTCCGGAAAGTTCCTCGCCATTAACTGATGTTCGGCGATTTTTACTCTTAAACAATCGTAATTTTGTACCGTATAATTACATAAATTAAATTTGTGTGAGTTAAATTCATATTTTTTATATCATTTCGTTTTATATAAGGTTCTTGCATCAAAGTTGATGGCAGTAAAAAAATTATTCTCTTCAAATTTTTTTCTGAAATAATATATGTTTTGCATAGGATGGCATTTATAAATATTGCTGTTTTTTAATGTTAAAAATATGTTATTTATAGGCAAGTTAAGTTCCTCTGCAATTATTGGTTTGTGGTCAGAAAAGTTGACTTGGCTAGAAGACGATGACTAGCCATTAGTCCAATCTGAATCAATATCTTGTAGACGAAAACTTAAAATGAATCGCTAGTTCCTTAATGCCTATATATTTCATCAATTTAACGACTTCAAGTGTGTAAGCCACGAAAAACTCGTTTGGCCTGGCAGACGGTCCCCTTCGCACTTTGAAGCGATGAATATTGGAAATTTATCGCGTATCGTACGTACATATGTATATATCGTGATGCAAACAGCTCATCAATTTCATTAAAAAGTGCTCGTCTATAAAACTTGAGTATGAGTTGGATCATTCATCATATTGTACCCAGTTCATGATGATTTTTGCTCATAATGAGAATATCAACAACGTTGAAGTAGCAGTGACCATGACCCTCAACAGTATTCGAAAATATATTGTTTGAAATTATCAAAACTATTATAATAGGCCTTCGTTTTATTCTATATCAAAACTTCAGTTTGTCTATTAAAATTTTGCTCTGTAGTGTACATACAAAAATATGTATGATTCTACTCCGCACTGCACTCCGTGTATCTCAACAATTCCTCATCGATTCACCCTCCACTGCCAGCAACCACCGCACACATACATTTATTATTCATGTCGGAAATTCAGTCACAACTTTCTTCTTCTTTTTTGTAGCAGACGACGAGAACGACTACGAGCAGGACGTTCCGATGAAGATAGTGCCACCGCCGTACTCCTTCCTCTTTGTCCTCCTTTTCCTACATCTCCTACGACTGACTGCCTTCACTTGCCTGCATGCATGCACACGTGTGTGTGTGTGTCTCGTGTAATATATAACTTAGACGTATTCGCACGTAGTGAAAGGCGTCGGGTATGCATGTGGATATGTGCAAAGGATAATAGGTACTCCTAATTTTCTCTGAGAGTCGCCTACTTTCAGGATAATTGTGGAAAAATGTGGGAAACTAATCTTCGTGGTAGCGACGGAAATACTGGTTTCAGGCAAGAGAAATTGGAGCGTATTTATATTTTTTTTTTTTAGAAAAAAGAGGCTTAGTGTATGTATGTATGCATCGACGTTGATTAGACGGAATGTTAAAGTACGATGCGTATGACATTTTATATTAAAGCATTCAGAGCGGTCTTCTTTATAATACGAATTAATTACTCTCAATATCGAGGTTTCTCGGGCTCTTGTACAGAATTCAATGTGTGTAATAAACGCATGAAATGATTCATCAGTAATTATTTCTGTACATTCGCTGTTCTCAACTCCCACCATAAAAAAACGCGAACATTCGATAGCAAAAGACAGGCCAATTGCAATTATTAAAATCGTTTATTTCAATCAATATACTATACTCTCCGTATACTTCAATGTAGCGTTTAGCACTGTAAACTAATTCGTTAAACGCTCTTTATATATCGGTTTTTTGGGGTACAGTTGAAGGTCATGGTCATTGTCACCAGAACACTTTCGATGGAATCTTATCGTTTTCCTTTGACCAGAAATTAGAATTGGAAAAAATAAAGAAGGTACAAGATGTTAAACCAATTGAATATAGTAAATAATCCAGCCTACAGTCATAAGTTTTACTCAAAAAAAAATTTACTCAAAAGGATTAACCCACACTTTAAATAGGACACAAAAACAAATTTTTTTATTCATTTTACGGTTAGGTTTTTATCATGTTGTATTACGAATATATAGGATGGCCAAAAATTCATAGATAATCGTCAGGTAAAACAATTCTATGATTAATTCTGCGTCCATAATCTTAATACAGAAATGTTGTATTGTTAAGGCGCGCGAGATCATCAATTTTGAAAATGTGCAAGAAATATTTCGAATTTTTTGAAAACCATATTTTTTCCCGTCAAATAAAATTATGCGACACTACCGCGGTGTAATTAAACGTTTTATGCGAATATTTTGCCTTATAAGACATTTCTTTAACAGTTTATTTCCGTTATAGGACATAAGGCAACCTTGCCTTTAGGAGAGCTATTTTATAAACTATGAAAAAGAAAACAGAACAAAATTAGCATTACTCATACAATTTTTTTTACTATATGTATTGTCCGTTTATAAGTAAACACACTGGTCTTGTTCAACTCCAGGTGATCTCCGCTTCGGATGTTCTTTTCCCCAATGCGTTTATTGGTAATCCTAATTATTCGCTCTTGAATAGTTTTAAACGATGTTTGTCGATCTCCACTTGTAGGGACCGATATATATATATATATATATATATATATATATATATATATATATATATATATATATATCTAATCACAATATTAGCACTATTATTATTTGGCAAATAATTGACTTCTACGTTTCGTATCAGACGCCTTCCACAAACTCTAAGTAGAGTGGTCTGCATGCATGTCTAACTCTACCTCTTGGATGTCTCTTCTTTATCTGCTTTGAAAGTCAACTATCTTCTAGAACTCTAAGGCCCAACTTTTTTTGTGAGATCTCAAGTCCCACTAACTGTCGTTCAATTTCCTAGATTATTTATAAAATTACCAATTTCTGTCATACATTCTAAACACAAACGGATTTTCCTCTTCCACCCACCTGAGTTATTACTCCTAAGTGCATATCACGAACATATACAGTATATATATATATATATATATATATATATATATATATATATAATATTTTCAATAATTAAGCTGTAAAATTAAAGCCTTTCTGGGAGTACATTACAAAAAGTGCATTAATTCCTTAAATGAAAAGTATAGTACTATATAAATTAGACATTCTTTTCAAATGGACCAGACAATATACAAAAAAGGAAAACACATGTATATTGTAACAACCATTTATATATCAATAAAACATTTCCGGAATTACATTCAGGAAAGTACAATTATATATTCTTAATACCTAATAAGTAATATAAGGGTACCTAAACGGAATATGAGCTGTTTTTAAAAGATTAACACTTGTTACTTTCTTAAAATTTAATCTATAACACAAGTAAAAATGCAGTCCGGACTATACTTGGGATGTCTTTTAAATTTTGCATAGTGTGGCATAGAGGGCGGCACTAATCAAATGTCAGTACTAAAAATTAACCTCCAGTTTAGTTAACCTTAATTCAACCCAACTCAAAGTTTCAGTGCGATACGTGTAGTATTGTAGCTACAACGAACAAGTTAGTTGAAAAATTGAATTACACCGAGAACATTTTCACGGAATTTCTTTTTATAATTTTCGAAGACAATTATTTCAAGAACAATGCCTTGCCGAGTTAGTTTCTGTTTTCGACAATGAAGCACCACGTCAGTCAACAATTTCTCGTTGGTATGGAAAATCCAAACGTGGACAGATTAGTCTTAGCGACGATCTAAGAGCAGGTTCACCAAAAACGGCGGTCACTCAGGAAAACGTCGATGCTGTGCGCAAGATCGTCAATGAAGATCATGTGACATATCGCCAAATTGAAGCTTTGTTGGGGGTTTCAAAGACCTCAATTCAAAAAATTTTGCATAAAGAATTGTGTGTAAAAAAATTAGTTTGGATACCACACCTGTTAACCGAAGAATAGAAAGCAGCTAGGATGACTTAGTGTCAAAAAACTTACTTCAACGCTGGAAACTCTAAAAAACGCGTTCAATATTATCAGTGGTGATGAATGTTAGATTTACTCTTACAAGCCAGAAAGTAAACGCCAGCTGTCTGTTTGGGTTGTCCAAGGTGAAGAAAATCTGACAAAAGTCATCCGTTTTCGAAGTGTCTCCATGAAGATGGTCGCGATATTTGTACCGAAAGCAGGTCATGTAACAACAATTCCTCTAAAAGATCGAAGAACTGTTACTACAATCAAACGTTTGCTGCAAGTCATCGCTGAATTTCGAGAAACCAACCCCAAACGACGAATCATCCACCACCAAGACAATGCAAGTTCACACAACGTAAGGCAATTGAATTTTTAACGCAACAAAACGTCAAATTGTTGAACCATTCTCCGTATAGTCTGGACCTACATATGTCCGAACGATTTCTTTACCTTTCCGAAAATCAAGAATGGACTTCAAGGTCAAAGGATCCAGTCCAGTCGATGCCTTCAAAAACGCAATTTTGTACCAACAATGGAATGGAATAACTGCTTCCAGAGGTGCTTCGAGCCCATGCAAAAGTGTATTAATCTTCGTGGAGAATACTTTGAAAAACAATGAAGTCTTTAAAAGCAATCTCCGGTTTTATTCCACTTTTATCTGCAAAACTTAAAAGACAACCTACGTAATATGCACTTATATCCCTTGCATAATTAGATCCTTCCTGAGAACTATCATACATTATGATACATTAAGGGAAAATACACATAAATATACTTAAACTAAAGTAATATAAATACCGTACAGTATTGAGACCCTTCTGAGAATTATTATAATACATTTGCTTTTGGAAATACCAATTAAATAACATCTTTGTTGAATGAAATTAAAAATAAAAATAGAAAATAAAAATATTCTATCCAAAAACTTGCGCGTACCGTTGCACAGGTCAAGATTATGAGTTTGTTAAGGGATTAGCGACCCCGAAACTTAGTACTATGAATGAAATAAATTACTGTGTATGTACTAAAGGTTAACAGTTTGTGTATTTAAGAAATACAGTAAAACCTGTCAATAACGGCCACCCAAAAAGCAAAATATATTGGCCGTTATATAAAGGTGTCCGTAATTGACAGGTTTTTCGTCTCACAAATAAAATACATAATTAATTTTAGTATTTGCTTTCTTTATTTTATTAATTAAAGTAAATAGTATATAAATACAAATATGTGTAAGAAAAACTAAAATTTTAATGTATTTACATATTATAGATAATATGACATCTAATAAATTATTTATATGTACATATTATTACAATATATTCATACGAAAAAACACAATTTATTAGGATTTTTTAAAGTATGTTTCAATATTTGTTTGCTTCACATTTTTTAGCTTCGATTTAAAAACTGCAGCTTCACATGTAAGTAAAATTTTAGAAACATCAATATAAATGTCACCATTGTTATTGCACAATAAATAATTTTGTATGTCTCTTAATTTTGCACACACTTCACTCATACTAGATAAACTAGATTTTGGAGTTTCACATTCGTCCAGGTCACTATTATCAGAGTTATATTCTTCATCATTATTGCACAAATCTCCAACAATTTCTGGAATAATGAAGTTAGGGCTTTCTGTAGGCACATGACGATCAATAGAAGCATATTCATCTAAATCCATCAAAAATTCGTTACGAACTGCAGGATATAGCTGGGCAAGGGGTATTTCGTCTTCTTCATCAAACATTGTGTCCTCCTGGATAACATCAGAGAATCCGGCCTTGGAAAAACATTTTTTAACTGTAGCAGGAGATACCTTTTTCCAAGCAGCTGTAATCCATACAAGTGCATTGGCTAAATTTATGTTTTTTTCAAAAATTTCAAAATCACATTCATTGTCAATAAACGTTAGAAGCTTTTTAAATTTATGCAGTCATCTTGTCATAATTTCCGTTGTCATCCATGCCTTTTTGTTAGAAACCCATTCTAAGGGTAATTTGTCCACATGACTACCCTTAAAACAGCGAGGATTTTTACTTTTTCCAATTATTAATGGATCTTCCTTCTCACCTTCCATATTTGCACATAGTAAAACGGTCAAACGTTGTTTTGCTGTCTTCCTCCCTGCACAATTCTCACTTTTTAATGCAAATGTCTTATTTGGCATAGCGCGGTAATAAAGACTTGTTTCGTCGGCATTAAACACATCTCGAGGAGAATAATTTATTAAAATCAACGGTAACTTGGTTTTCCAGTCTTTTATATCGTCCAAATTAACCTCTGCGGAATCACCACAAATTGATTTAAAAGTTATGCTGTATCGCCGACAGAAACTTTCCAACCATACATTAGATGCTGCGAAATTTTCCATCTTTAAACTGCTTGCTGTCTCCAGTGCTTTTTGTTCAAGTAGCGGCCCAGATATTGGAATTGCTTTATTTCGGGCTTTGCAAAACCAATTGTAGACGACTTGATCCACTGCCAATCCTTCCGACTTCGGAAATTTTCGTTTTAGCACCTTCCTCGACCATCTTTTTTAATTCACCTTTATTTTTCATAATATCGTTAATTTGTGTTTTTCCAACCCCATATTTTTCGGCCAACTTTCGCGAACTTAACGCATACTTTGCACTTTCCGCGATTATATTTATTTTGTCTTTTAGCGACAAACGTTTTCTTTTTTTGCAACATACTTAATTAAGAACCTTTCGAATACGGAGACAACTTTAAACTGAATTGTTTCCTTTAGAATAATAAAGTTTAAATCGAAAAGGGGAAACCCCGACAATTTGTATTAGGTATTTCCGTCAATAAAGATATACATGTCATAAATAGTCCGGCCGACATTGGCAGGTAAATTTCTATGAAAATAGGCCGTAAAAGTTTGGGTTATTTGGCCGCGGCCGTTTTACAAAGGTGGCCGTAATTAACGGGTATTTGTGTATGGGAATTTCCTTATAGGCGATTCGGTGGCCGCTTTAGTCAGGTGGCCGCTTTAGTCAGGTGGCCGTTAACACAGGTTTTACTGTATATGCGTTTATCTTTTCGAGATAGTACAATAATATGTATTTAAAATGTATTATTCATTATAACTGAGATCTGAGCTAATTTAATTACAAGATACTTTATACTAACGTCCCGGGTCGACTTTATTATTAATTTGATCATTGTTTAAATGCCATAAAACTTTTAATTTGGAGAGTTTCTGTAAGTATCGATGGTAAAAAAAAGGCGACGTGACGAGAACAAAAATCATCCGAGTCAAATACAAATTATATTCTAAAATAACCATGAAAAATGCTACGTAAGGATAACTCTTATAAATCATCTCCGTAACGATGCGCGTCGTGAAGAAAATCTCAAATAACCGTGAAAATTGTTAGAGATAATTGTAATAATTTAAGCGCTGACTAGAGATAAATTACTAATTTAAATCGAGCCTGTAAGAATGTAGGCGGAGGATGGAGCGGAGGTCGTTGTCGGTATTCATCACTCACGGTCTCGAATGAGAGAAAAAACAAATTTTATGTAAATAACGGGTGGTGGAGTACAGGAAATTCAAAGCTGCATAATTCATTATATTCCATAATTTTATCTCCACTTTTTCTATTAGACAAAAAAAGTATCGCACGGCGTAAAGAGAGTGCATACGTATTTGAATAAAACTGTGTTAAATTGGGTGGTCTTTTTTTTTCGGTTAGTTTCCCTACCATTTCATTTCGTTTTTATTTCGATCCTTTTTATATACTTTTTTTGTGTAGTTACATTTCGTTTCCAGTGTACACAAGTCGACCGTTTAGTGATGCTTTTGTTGTTAGGTTCGTTTGTCGGACGCGAGAGTTGTTGCTCGACCAGCGTGTTAATCAAATAAGTGTCTGGAGCATTAGACTCGAGAGTGAGTCGAGTTTTATTTCAGAGTTTCGTGAAGGATTAACTCCCTCTCACTGGCGGCGGCGTTTAGAGCTCGTTGTTCCGACGTCAACGTTGTTTAATGTTTTAATAATCAGACTCGAAATGAATGCAATTTATATATAATGGACGCCGGTTAAAATAGAAATTTGCACCTCACACGGAGTAGATTAACGCGTCATCGTTTCAAAAGATTATTATGTTATACGCTTGTAGTACATTTTTTGCTACTACTTAATTCTAACGAATGAATAAAATAGTAATTATAATTTTTATGAATCACATAAAGCGTGTACAATAGAAAGAATTTACCACCAACAAATTTGTGGATTATTCAATTCTGGATTGCAAATACACAGTCTATCGCAGAGAAAACTGAACTTTTTTAAAATAAAAATAAAAGCCTACTGTTTTGATAAAATTCATTTATTTTATTCAAAGTTGTCGCCTTAGGCTTCAATACAACGTTTTGTACGGTCAATTAACATGTCGAATGAATTTTTAAGTTCATCTTTAGAGATCGCTGTCGACGCCTTTGGCTTCGACGTCCACATAACGCTGTCCTTTCATCGGCAAATTTAGTTTGGAGAATAGCTAGAAATCACAGGCGACCAAATCTGGTGAATACGGTTAATGATTGATGGTTAAAATGTCATTTGTAGTCAGAAAATCAGTGATAAGCGTCGAGCGATGAGATGGTGCATTATCATGTAACAAACGCCAGCTACCATTTTCACGATACTAAAGGCGCACACGACGAATACGTGCCAAAAGACGCTTCGCAACACCAATATAATAGACAGCATTGACTGTTTGACTAGTTGATACAAACTCTTTGTGCACTATGCCTTTCAAACTATAAAAACAAATCAACATTGTCTTCATTATTAACTCCTCCAAACGTCGTCCAAAGATCTTTCTTCGCTTCGATGCTTCCATTCAGAGCTTTGACGCTTGGTCTCTGGATCGTATTGAAAACATCACACCTCATCGCCGGTTACAATAAAATGCTTGAAATTTCGTCCCTTTTTGAGTCTTTAATCATGTCTGTACAATGTTGAATTCAGTTGGCTTGTGTGCTACAAACCTTGCACAAATCTTTCTCAGTCACAAATATTTAATTCCATTCCCACGTATCGCGATGAGAATTTCAGCTCATTTCTAATAAATTCACGCGTAAGTTCGATGTTACTTACCGTAACCACTGATTGTTTTGGATTAACATGTCCGATTATGTCCATACGACTGTCTTTAAATCGTTTATACCACTCATACATACATAGTCGTAAGTGATAAACACAAATCACCATACATGTGTTTCATCAAATTAAACGTTTCAGTAAACGGTTTACTGAGTTTAAAACAGGACTTGATATTTGCTCTTTGTTCAAAATTGATTTTCCGATCAATGCCAAATACACACTATTACTTTATACGCAATTTCTCTGTTTCTAATGATGCAAATGTCATGATATTTTGACCTAACATTGGTGAAAGATTTACCTTACCGACGCATATTTTTTTAATAGATAGTGCCACTAGGAATTACTATTTTGAAAAAGTTTGGTTTTCTCTGCGACAGGCTGTGTATTAACAACAAAACAAAAAAAGTAAATGGAAATTCATTTAATTCTTATTACAATAATTCATTCATCTACTAACTGTTTCCATAATTCAATTTATGACACATTAGAAGGACTCGAATGCACTGTTTTCATAACATAATGGCGATAGCACATTTCCGGGGAGAACGAAATCGCTAGTTCTAGTTCCTCGCGGAGAACAGAAACATTTTCAAAAATTTCTGCATTACATATACGATGTATGTATAATGAGGTTAAAATTATAATTTTGAGGTGGAAATATTAAAACACCCTTGAGGAAACCTTTTTCATAAATTTCGCTTCATAAATACAAGTATCTACACAAAACCTTAAAAGTCTTTTTTCATTGCCTAGGAATTGTCCTTCCAGTTTCTTTTTCGTTTCTCTTTTAAAATCTTCCACGATGGCCTTCATCTACATTCTCGTCAATCTGGTTCATCTTCTTGTTACCATTGGTTTTTGTTTATTTAAGTTTTCTACAGACTTTGAAGGTGTACGACGTGCAATATTGCATTTAACAAAAAACAAGAACCAATATTTATTTACAAAGATCCACAAAATTTCTAATAATGTTTCTCCACTCGTTCTTATTCGTTAATTATGTTTGCTAGTCTATGTCTTGTGTATTACTTAGGTCTTATGTCCTTCCATACTATTTTGTCCTTAGCCTCCTTTTTTCTTTTTTCCTATTAATCTCCTGGACAGGATCGTCTTTGCCATTCTACCTCTGGTCATTTTACATATCCTAACCACCTTCATCTTTGGGTTTTTATACCTCTTGCTCTCCTGGCTTTACCATTCATTTGTTCTACCTCTCTTTTTGCTCCTCTTTGCCAAACTTCCTGTATTTATTCTCCCATATGTAGATTTCAGCATTTTTTCCCCATCATTCCAAAAGCGATTCCATTCCTTTATTTACCACCAAGTGTTCGTTAGCATTCATCACTGTTGTCCTTATAATATCCATGCATTCTAATTTTTGCCTTTTTCGGTTGTGTTTACAATATTGTCTTTAATATTCCATATTTCTAATTTCCTCTTACGATTCTGACGCTCGCTTCCTGTTCTTTGTGTCCTTCCTCGTTCTTCTATTTGCTTGTTTTGAAAATATTTGGTAGGTATTTTATTATTATTTATTTCATTTCCTTGGCCTTTAATATTTCGTGCATGAGATCCGGTTCAGGTACATAAATGTGGGGTACGAATTTATAATAAATTTGCTTCGTTAAGATATCTAAAGATTCAGTTTCACAAAGTAGAATAAAATGATGACGGGTGGAGAAGAAAAAACAACAATACTATGTATATTTTTGTTAATCGAACTCCCAATATTTTGTATGCTACAATCTAATTGTTGCGTCATCTAAATTAGCAAATAACGAAAAAAAAATCTAGAGAGAAAACAGGAGCAGACGAAATAAAAACCAATCGCACATGTAAACACGATATTTGCAATTTTTTCCCGCCACACAATTTTTTCCTTTTCGTTCTCCCTCTTCGCCTGTTTCTTTTTTTTTGGTATAACGTAAATCGAGAACGTGATGTTGCTGCTGTTACTGTCGCTGCACAGCGCACACACAATCATATTCAATGACCAAAAGCGGAACGAGAATGCAACATGACGTGTAGAAAGCACTTCATTATAAAAACCTTTTTACATTTTGCCCGTTCAAACAAATCAGATTTGATTAGTATTCCCGCATACAGTGAGATATATTGAGAGAAAAGAGAGTGGATGAGTGGAATTGAAGATGCGATGAGATGAAACGATGATGGGGGGGAGGGAGAATGCAGCGCGAGACGAGAAGCAAAGAGAGTTTGGTTTAGGTAACGTTTCATCCGGGGGTCCTTCATATGCACATAACAATGAAGAAGAAATGTAATTCTCGAATGCTCTTCAAAACGCATCATCCCACCGACCTCTCCGTTCCTCTGTGTGTGCATGATAGATGCAGATTATATATACTGCATGTGCACAAGCATTCCTATAACTCAGTCAGCCCCTGCGAGTTGTAACCAACGGAATCGAGCTCGAGCAGAAGTTACATTTGCAATGTCATATACTTCAATAGAAATTCATTTAATTAATGTCATGAAAGAAAGTATTTTAATGTGCAAATATTGAATACCCAGGCTCAATGCGATGAGAAAGGATTTGTTTGTATTTTGTATATTTATGTATGCACATATGCAGACAGTTGTACATATGCGCATGTATACATAAATACGCAAATGTAGACGTTTATTGCAGATGGAAATATAAAGTCAAAGAAAGGACGTTTTCCTAATGTCTTTTAATCGCGATTTATTTGACTTCTATATTGATTTGGATTAGCTCTAGCCGTTCAATAAAATAAAAGTATTGTTACGTAATGGTCGCGATAATTCTTTCACAACAGCTAAGTCAAGCGTTGAAATAACAGAAACAACTTTCCAAACTTTCATAAACAATAATGCAACTGCGTATCTCTCATTTAATTAATCTCAAAACAACGTTACAAATATCTTTTTATTAAAGTGACTACGACGATTTTCAAATATCAAAGTCAGTGTCATTAATGATTCTCGCTTGGGTACTTATATACCGGGTATCGAGCGTTTTTGTTCTCGAACGCGCACGTTCTCGAATCTTCCCATAATCTTTCTAAAAATTTCTTGTTTGTAGACCGCGTACGGTCATTGCCAAGTTTCCACTGTACACTACCAGCTATTAATGTTTGCCCACGTGTATATTTTCATATTATTCAAATAAGCAAGATCATAGATTAACTAAAACCAATATGTTATTAAATTTTATTTAAAACATAAACATAAAATATGCATGTCCTTTGGTATTTATGTATTTAAGTATTTTAAAACAAAATTATCGACAATGACTATTTTACCCAGTGATTACATAAATGCATTTTTCTCGGAAATTTTAAAAACTGTTTCATTAGGCTATAAATCAACTGAAGGGAGATGACGTATTTGTATACAAAATTTAATTTTCATTCAACTTTCGAAGTGTAAAGAGTTCGTGTCGTAGTGTTTGTGTATTATTTGACATAGAATCGATATTTTGAATAATGCCGTGTATAAAAGAACTATCGTTTGAAACACCTGCTCTTATAGTGTCTCATTCTGATATTAGCTGAAATAATAGACTATCGCGAAATTAATGAACTTAAGACACACAATTACGGTCTATAATACTATTATGAAAAGTATGAAGAAGCTGGTAGTTTATTGAATATCAAGTGGCCAGGTCGACAAAAATAACAACACCAGCAGAGGCTCGTGCAATAGTTGTCTTAAGTGAAGCATAAAAGCATAGGAATTAACTAGTTAGCGTTAAAACAGTGAAAAGGCGTTTTCGCAAAGAAAAATTCTTGCTGTGCGAGAACCGCTATTGCGTATGCAAAATAAAATAGAATGGTTAGTTTGGATAAGGCAACACAAGGATTAGATACTGGAAGAGTGGAAAAAAGTGCTGCTTACCGACGATTCTAAATGCAAAATATTCGATTCAAAAAGAAGATTGTTTGTTCGAGAACAAGTTCTCGAATCATGTATTGCATCCACCACCAAGCATGGCGGAGAATCAGTAATGGTTTGGGGTTGCTTTGCTGGCACATCTGTAGATGATCTAATTAAAGATATCATCTATTCTAAGAAAAGATCGGTAAAGAAAAATTTTGGAGAAGAATATTGTTTCCTCTGGAACACGACTATCTAGAGCAAACGCTATGTTCCATCATGGAAGGTATTTAGAATAATTAGAACAGAAAGGAATAACTGTTATTATGAAATGACCTCTTCAGAGCTTCGATTTGAATCCCACGGGGTCATTATGGAATGAGATATACAGTCAAGCGCGAAAGTCCGCTCCAATATCCGAAAAAACACTGAACCCAACTACATGGGTACATGGGCAAAAATAGAACCGGAAGCTCTAGCGATATTCGAGGATGCCGAGATTGTCCAAGTTGGTTATAAAAGCTTCTGCATCGACGAAAGAAATTTAAAAGAATGTTGTTTGAAATAATACTTTTTAAGATTTTTAAATATTTTGTATAAGTATACAATAAAATTTTAATTTTGCAATAAATTATTTTTATATTTTTTGAGTTGATAAATACTTGTGGCCCATAGTGTATATTAATACTTTGTATTAAGCTCGTTAGAAATTTGTATCGCATTCTAGTAGTAGACAACTGGGCATTTTATAATATAGTTCGAGTTAAAATTACGTACCTCTATACTTACAAAATACCATAAATAATGCAGCCGTCGATGCATTTTGTGTTTGCAATTCATGTTGCTTATTGTGTGAATTTGAAGAGATGCTGGCGACGAAAAATGTATTCATTTTAGTGTGTTATTTTCATTGTTTTTTTGACAAATGAGGCCAGGTTATTAAAAGCTTAGAAATTTCTTAAATTTGTCTTGCCACAAAAAGAGAACAAACATTACTTCTTACATCATTGCTCGCTCTTTAAAGTTTACAGCAATTTGAAACGAAATTTATGACCGAATAACTTCTTTATTCATACAACCACAATAAGCACTTATCTGTGTGTTACGTTTCAGAATCACAACATCTAAAGATATATTACATTATCTCACTTTAGTGATTTTCGTGATTTCGACACATCTATAAATCAGCTTTCGTTTCATTGAACAAAAGATTTTTAACGTGTTACTCACGGCCACCTTGTCTGTATAATTTCTGTGAGCTACAATTTCGATTTTGCAATAATCACAATTTATAAACTATGTAAAATAGAAACTATAAATGCAAATTCTTTGATATTTACGAACGCGATCTTATTTAAGAACAGCTAATTCATGTTCTCATGCAGGAAAATCGTGATGCGGATAATTTGCCATCAGAACGATTCTGTCATGTTACAAGAGAAAGATGAATTATTTTGAAATACACACGTATGCATACATACAAGAGAGTCCCTCATTAAGCAACACGTGCATGCAGTGAATATTTTTCATTGGTGTATGAATGTATGTACGTAGGTACAATATTTGATTTATGCATTTAGAAAATAACGGCAATATATTATTGGGTGTACTTTACAAGCTTAAATTGCCGTGTCGCATCGAAATAAATACGCGGATTCTACAGGGGACCCTAGAAATATATGAAATTAATAAAGCGACATTATATTTTGAAGAACTGATAAACATAATGCCCAGAGCAATTTGACTTAGTATATGATGACCACATAGTAAGGAACATACCAAGTGTACCGGAAAGTCATTACCGGTTTTTCTAACAGATGTCGCTAGTCTCAAGTATGCAATGTTATGATTTGATATTTTATACTATCGACATCAAGCTTCAAAGCCATATATTTTATATTTTGCGAAACTAACACGGTCATAGATTTATATCTCTTTGAAAATATCGAATTTCGTGCCTGAAAAAGTACATTTGCGCACGCATTACTTTTCTTATTTAATCAAAAGAAAAAAGCTGCTGAAAGTCATCGTTTACTGGTAGAAGCTTGCAGTGAGCATGCCACAACTATAAAATATGTGAGGCGTGGTTTCGACAATTCAAAAGTGGTGATCTCGATGTGCAACACAAAGAACGTTCTGATAGACCGAAACAGTTTGCAGATGCGAAACTGCAGGGGTTATTGGATGAAGACCCAACCTATATTATTTATTATAATATTTGTCGACGCGTATAACCGAACTCCGGTGATTTAAGGATTTCTGAACAAATTGCTAAGCACTGCTGCTTGATTTGCGAACACATTAATTGCTTTTGCAAGAGCATCTCCAGTGCGCTTCTGATCTTTGTCGTTACTACATAAAACTCAAAGTCAGTCAGTTCAGGAAAGGACCATATAGAAGTTGTTCCGGACTAATGGAGCGTCGTGCATACGGTAGAGAGAGATTTTAAAAGGACGATTTGCCAGTTGTTTGGATTTGGTTACTGTAGTAAGTCACGGGATAGAATCAAATTGACTTTGGTGCCCGGTACCCAAACTTGTCTTCAGCAAGGGCAGACCTGGCTACGCAGAGCATCCCAATACAACGCTCGTGAGCCAACTGAACTGTTTTGGCAATGTACACATTATGATGCTAACATGGAAATTCTGTAAACACCAGAACTTTCTGCATAATAATAATAATAATAATAATTTATTGATGTATATGTACATACACACGTCATTACATGATATAAATAAATAAAAACACAAAAAAGAAAACCTTTGTGGCTCACAATTAATACGCCGCCAAACCCGCAAGATTTATACAAAACACCAGAGTAATAATGAAAACATAAAAACACAAAAATGGCAATGTCAAAATTTATATTTCAGAAAGTCATGTACTGAATAGAAACAGTTCTCCACCAGCACTGTTTTTATTAATCTTTTGAGACTAATCCATGGTAGGCTCTTAAATCTATAAAGCAAAGCATTGTATATCTTTACGGCCATGTAATTTGAACTTAGCTGACTTTTCCCAATGCGATGATACGGTATGACCAAACTACTCTGGTTTCGTGTTTCATATTCGTGAAAATCACCATTTTTGCAGAACTTATCTGGCGACTTATGAACAAACTCCAGGCAAGCAAGTATATACAAGGATGGGAGGGTCAGTATTTTGTGTTTTCTGAATAGATTTACACAACTTGTGGTATTAGATACACCACTAAGGGCTCTGACTGCACTCTTTTGCATCCTGAAAACTGGTTCAGCCGCGCCAGACGCGCCCCATATAGTTACGGTCTTTCACAGAAAAGGGACCCGATAAGGAGCAACGGAGTTTAAATGTGGTTTCATTGATGATTATATCTTAGATGGAGTAATACGATCAGTGGTACCTTGTGTATAAGGCAAATAGACACTAAAAATAGAAGAATATAGAATACAAGAATAGAGAAACGAAACTGGATGGCGGTGTTGGGTGGTTTATGGTGCGATGGATATCTTGGTTTTAGTATTTATTAGTGCTTAAGGTTTTGGTCACATAGAATAGTAAATTCGTTTCATATGCAGAAAAGACTCGAGATTAAGGAGTTTATGACACCACATTTTTGTGCTGAATGATGGTGAGAAGGGGTCTTTGAGCATGCATCTGTGTGTGTGTGTGAGTTGCGGTAAATGGAACGTGTAGAAGGGAAATGCAATCATCCGATGCAAACTGCAAAGGGAAATTAATTGAACTGTGTTAGGAGTTTGCGAAAGTATCTAAATTGTTCAAAGACAACGAAAGTATCATATCATCGTTTCTAAAATAACCATGCCTCCGTACAGGGGCAAGTAAGGAAACCAGATATTTGTTTGTACTACCAGTCATTGAATTGCAAATCAGCGGAGGTTAGACAGGTTTCCACTGGTCAGCTTTGTCATCAAGGTGGTTGGGAGAAAATAGGATTTTTCGAAGAATGTCAGGTGTAGAGACTTTGCTAAACAGAGATTAAATTTTGAGCATTGATTGTTAGTTTTTTCAGTCTATGTACGAAATATTTGGAATTTTCAATGAAGGATTCACTGTTACTAGCCTAGGTACTGAGAAAACTTGCGAGATGTTTTGATAGTTATAAGTAGCACTGTTTCAAATCGTAAGAGAATATTGGGTTTGTGCAGTTTGGTCAAACAATACAGTTTAAAGATCTTGGGGACACATATTTTAGTCACGTTCTTCAAATAACTGTCATTAATAATAATGCGAGCGGTGTAACGGAATATAGTATTACATAGAATAGTAATAAATTATTTAACTATGAAATCCGAAGATCTGTTTACAAATTGATTATGGTATACAAAATAAGTTATTGAAAAAAAAATAAGCAGCTGTTGTTTTGTCTTCATAAATATAATTTTATTATAGCCACCTAGAGAAAATGTTTTCTGTTTCTAAAAGTTGGATTAGATTCAATATTTGAGAGCTCTATAAAATTAACTTTGTATATTTTTAGCAAGCAGAAACTTTTTTTTATAATAATATTCTACAGGTGTTCTACGTTGATATGAATGTGGTTCTGTCTGTTAGTTTTGGTAATAACATCATGTGATTTAGTGTGGAAAAAATATTTCACTTTTGTTATAGACTCCACTACTTTAAATGTTACAAATATTCAGTTACATGCCTTCTAAATTTGTAATAAAATTTCGTTAAATCTAACCAGATAATTAATTACAACCTACCTTCATTAGAGAAGGTATTTCATTTACATTTCCTTCTTCTGTTTTTTCCTTTTTTTTTTCGTTTGTTTCAAGTACATTTGTTTTTGCGTGACATTAAATAAAAGCGCATTAATTTTGTTTTTAGATGATATGAGCCAATGAAAAAGGTTTTAAAATAACTAAAGGATGCCTGGAACAACAAGTCTTTCTTTGAGTATTTTTATAGCATAAAAGGATTTTGCCTTTGTAATTCCGAATTTATTTAATTTCTGCTTTTCTGTATTTATAAAGTAATATATCGGGATTTTTTTTCCATAAAATAAAAAGCAGATCGTAAAGTTATTTTCAGGACGTCGTACGTTATACTTTTTGTTTTAATAAGTGTGTCGATTTTACCAAAATATATTTTTTTATTTTCCTACGAGTGTCTTTTATGATTTGGTGTAAGAGGAATACACAGCAACTGTCTTCGGGCATATAAATTATACATCGGCAAACGATTTCTCATTTTCTGCGTCGATAATACGAGGATAGTTTGACAAGTAGTGAGAATAGAAAAGAAAAACGAATTTTTTAAATACAAATTAATTTTTATTTTTCAATATATTCTCCTAAAAGAGCAATACATTTATTCCAACGGTGCTCCAATGCCCTTATGCCATCTCTAAAATGCGATTCCGGAAGGCTTGCAAAATACTCATTTACGAAGATGATAAGCTCGTTGTTAGACGAAAATTTCTGTCCACCTAGTGCGGTTTTCAATTTTAAAAACGGCGGAAGTCGGAAGGGGGTAGATTCGGCGAATAAGGCGCATGCGGTACTAATTGGAAATGCAACTCGTGGATTTTGGACATCGCAACTGTGCTGGTATGCGAGGGAGGGTTGTCTTGGTGAAACAGAATCTTTTTCTTTGCCATTCCTAGCCGTTTAGCACGAATCTCATCATTTAATTTTTGTAGAAGTTCTGCATAATATTGTCCGTTTATTATGGCACCTTTCTGAAGGTAATGAATGAGCAAAATGCCCTTTGAATTCCAAAAAAATTGATGCCATCACCTTGTTTGCCGATAAAGTGGTTTTCGCTTTCTTTGGAGGTGCAGAACCACGTTCTAACCATTGTTTCGACTGATGTTTAGTTTCGGGTGTACTGAAGTGTATGCAAGTTTCATCGCAAGTAACAGATCGCCTACAAAAATCAACCGGATTCCGTTTATAAAGGTCCAAACACTCATTGGAAATGCGCAATCGAGTGAACTTTTGATCAGTCGTAAGCAATCGCGGCACCCATCTTGCCGAAAGCCTGGAAAGGCCAAATTCTGTATACGTATTTCGACAACCAAGTTGTCATCATCAACAGACAATTTCAAAGTGTCGCACCTGGTAAAACACGACGAAAAAACACCTGTACGAAAAACAAACTCCGTACTCGATCTACACCGCTCAGAACTAAGATGTACAGTGTACATCTTGGGTCATTTTCGACACTTCGACCAACCCGTTGTCTCACTGGCACGGCAACATCACACAACGAATATGTAGACTCAAATTTTTGCACTAAACTTGTTACTGCCTGTCTACTAGGGCGAGAATTACGACCGAAAATCGGAGTTAACGCTCTTAAAGTAGCGGTCACCGACTCCGAATTTCTGTAGTAAATTTTTATAATTTGCAGACGTTGTTCGTTCGTGCACTTTACCATGATGAAAATGTTAAGTTTACTGAATAAATTGACAGTGACAGTTCGATGATTAGTGAAAGGGTGCGTTCACAAATTGAATTAAAAGTTGTCAAGTCCCTATTGGAAAACCCTTTATATATATATATATATATCAGGTTGTAACATATATTCTGTCCGATTCTCGCAGCAACTCGCATATATACGCATTACGACGAAACGTTGCGAAATCTCTGCAATATGAGTCATATTGGTTTATTCGCAATAAGTTAGTCAGTACTTCTGCAACTTTTGAAGAGTGTACATATTGTTCTCAATTTCTTTTTCGTCCATTAAAGATGGAAGTGACAAAAGAACATATTCGACATGTTATGCTTTACGAATACAAAAAAGGAAATAACGCGAGTGAGTCGGCTAGAAACATTTAAGGTGTCTATGGCAATGATGTTGTTAGTGAACGGATGTGTCGGAGATGGTTTGAAAAGTTTCGAAACGGTGACTTAAGTTTGAAGGATGACGAGCGTACCGGGCGGCCTTCTGGATTTGATAGGGAGGTCCTTCGAACTCGGGTTGAAAATAATCCATTTACAACAGTGCGAGAACTTGCACAAGAATTTGACGTAAGTCATATGACTATACATCGTCATTTGCAATCATTGGGAAAAGTGGTAAAGTTAGGAAAATGGGTACCGCATGAACTATCGCCAGCACAACTCCAACATCGTTTTGATGTGTGCATTTCAATGCACTCTCGTCATCTCCGTGCTCCGTTTTTAAGTCAAATTGTTACCGGAGATGAAAAGTGGGTGCAATACAAAAATATTAAGCGTCATCATCAATGGCTTAGTCCTGGTGAGAAGGCGGTGCAAACGCCTAAAGCTGGACTGCATCCAATGAAAACATTGCTCTGTGTTTGGTGGGATATTAAAGGTGTAATTCATTTTGAGATGCTGGGAATGAACGAAACCATCACTGCCGCACTTTACTGTCAGCAACTCGACCGTTTAATGGAAGCCCTGCGAAAAAAACGCCCAGCACTGGTCAATCGACGCGGTGTTCTGTTCCATCAAGATAATGCCCGCCCACATACGGCTCGCATCACTTCTCAGAAATTGGAAGAACTTGGCTGGGAAAAAATTTCACATCCACCGTACTCCCCAGACCTTGCTCCTACGGATTACCACTTATTTCCAAGCTTACAAAACCACCTTGATGGAAAAAGCTTCAATTCCCAAGAAGATGTTCAAACCGCAGTAACTTTATTTTTTGATTCAAAATCCGAAGAATTTTTCCGTAGAGGAATTCATATGTTCCCTGAAAGATGGCTAGCGGTAATAAATAATGAGGGAAAATACATTGACGATTGATAAATAAAAACTTTGTACAAAAATTTAATAAACAAGGTTTACAAATTTTCGGACAGGATTTATGTTACAACCTGATATATATATATATATATATATATATATATATATATATATATATACATATACATGTATCTACATATATATATTTCTATTTTCTTTAATAGTAAATACAAGATTTATATCAGAGCAAAATAATAAATATATTCCAAATAGTAAGTCCTGATATTATTAAATCTAATTTACTTATAGTTCCTAGACACGTATCTCTAATTTCCACTTTTCTTCTGATTAATATTTACACCAAGCAGCGCATTTATTACTTAATTAAAAGAACGTTGGAATTCGCTCTATTAAAATAAATACATGGGAAACAGCTCATTTAAAACGTTACGTTAATGTTTGCGATCCATCATGGAAGGAATGATAACAAACTTGTTAAGAACGTATTAAAAAGGGTCGTACCTGTATTAGTTTTTGCAGATATTACATTAGTCTTCTAGTGATGAACAGTTAATTAATAACTCCTTTAATGCAATTAGTTCTTTAGATAATCCTTCGTCAGATTTAGTGTTTGTCTAATGCATAAATATGTACGTACTAAAATTCTTTAATATGCCATTAACTTTTTATTCCAAACTTTTTGCGCATGTTTCCCTTATTGTACTTAGATGTTTCTGTCAATATTTTAAAAGCTTTCATCTCTTGTTATACAAAAGGGTACAAGGTAAATACATTATTAGAAGCCGATATAAATTAATTAAACTAATTAATTTATGTATCCCGCAAGGATCTGCATTGGGTCCAACCTTGTTTGTGTTTAATATAAGTCTCAAGCATTTATACGCTATTTATTTAAATTAAATGTATTGTATTCGAATGAAATAAATATGTTTAAAACCTCTGACGATTTAGATAAAGAAGAAATAGGTGTTAATTTTATTAAGCGGACAGACAAAAACACAGTTTATGCATCAGTAAAAAGTAAACGATCTCAAGAGAAAAAAGCAAAGGCAAAACTAATTCCTCCGCGGTTGCTCATTATTTGTAATTCGAAATACACAAACGAAAATTTAATAATTTCTTAGACCGCTTTTAATCGTATATTAGACGTTTTCTTGTGGACTAGAAGCCTAGCACAATAAATGCAAATGATCTCTTATAATAACGATCTCCGCTTAAAAACAAAACAAAGGCACGACTCTAAAGTCTCTTTTCTCTTACTAAAGTCAATTACATCTTTTCGAATTTATTACAAAATATTTCACTCCGTGCATTTTCAACTGTTTCGCGAGACTCAGACAAGAGGTGTAATTAAAGCCATAATTATAATATATACGTCTGTATACCAACTAAAGTGCTTGCATATAAGAGTGTACGCACAAGTTTTTTAACTATTCAAGGAGACTTGCACATAGAACAGAGCCACACAGAGCTTCTACTGTCCTATGTTTAATAAAATACATGTATTCGCATATTTTGATAATTTAAAAATGTCTTACGCAGGAAACTTATGAATATATTTGCTATTAAAGGTATTTCACTCGGTCCGGGATTGCTGCGGATTATCTCGTATGATGCATTGCAACACTTACCGTATCTACATTAAAATTCAACACTTTTTAAGTGCATGCATATGTAATGTAAAACACGACGTGTAATAGGATATTTTGCATTGACTGCAGTATAATGTTGTATTTAAGAATAATTCGTTCTAATTACTAGTTATTGACGCCTTCCGTTTGCACTTTGTTAAACTGTCATTCAAAAAAGTAACTTTTTAATCTACTTTTATAGAAAAGTACAACTCTTGCACACTAAATCGAGAACAACTACTGCCTTGCTCGGCAAAAATGCAATTGTGAATGTTTAATAGCAGCAATAAGATTCAAAATTTACGAGAAACGTACAATTAGAACTTTTTGCATGTTGGCTCCCGGACTGGAATCGCGTTTTCGACAATACTGGCATCGACGTTTCATCACCGCTTGTATGGGATATCTTCAGGGCTTAACAATCGTCCTGAAACTGATGTCTGAAACGAGGGCTTATATGGGGATATTGGTCAGGGGTCAATGGAGCGTTACGATCACAGTTGGGAAGTTTGGAGATACATAATTGCCAGGCGTTGTGTAGAGGATAACTAACATCACGGTTTAAGTTGTTATTAGGGTGTTTAGAGACCTCTATAGATGTAAGATTTTTCGGTCGTAGTAGTGACTATTGTGGGACGGGATTTTGGTCGAATCGAACTGGATATGATGCTCGGTTCCAAGCCTATGTTGCAGGACCAGCTACGTGCAACAGCCTTGTACAACGCTCATACCCTGAAACACGAGTGCCGACAGACCGTTTTGTTTCGCCAATATATACACTGCCGCACGAGTAAGGAATCCTGTATACACCAGCTGCTTCTAAAGAAACACGGTCGTTTACTGAAAATGGTTCTGAAAGTTTGGAATGGAGTTTAAAGATGGTTTTAATATTGTTTTTAAGAACACTGCAACACTGGGGATGAATAAATCTATCTATTTTATTGATTTATCGCGGGGCATTTCGAACACTGTTATTAACTTACTGTACCACCACAATGATATTCAAATGAAAACTAAAATCGCTTTAAATTTTTCTAGATAATAAAGCTGGCAAAAGACGAGTCCTAAAGAGGGAGAGGGGGTGTAATAGAATTGTTGTTTGCTTTTATTATCGATACGACGTGTGTAGCAAGTAGATTTGAATAATCCTGTGCAAATATGGTACGTCGTTTCTTCGTAATACTTTGGTTGTTTCAGTTGGAGATGTGTTTAAGACAAATATATATTACGATTATCATCATCGAATGCAATGAAGCTTGTTAAATTAAAATATTATATAACTTCCTCCCTTGACCAAATTTTCGAGAACTGTAGAATATATTAACAGAATAACGAGCAGCATATGCAGTCTGTTTTAAGAGCTTTCTTCGGTTTTCTACTGTAGTGTGTACTATTTGTGACGTGTAAATATAATTCAGATTCGCCTGAAAAGATCATTTTCCCATTGTTCCACAGTCTATTGCAAATAACCTTTTGTCCATGTTCATCGTGAAAAGCTTTTTTTTGTCAGAAGCGTCTTTCTTCGAGGTCCATGTGAACTTAATCTACATAAATCTTTTCTAACTGTAGAGGCACTCACTTGCACGCCAATTATTTCACATATTCATCTCGTAACCCCATTGGCGTCATTGCTCTGTTTTTTAAATTTATTTTTTATGTGGTCCATCGTCCCGTTCAATTGTAAGCCGTTTCTTTTACCTACCAACTTGTTTTAATAATTTCCCTTACTGAAGATTGTTTCTCACACTAGATACACTGCATTTCACCTTTTTGCTTGTTTGTTACATTGAGAAACTTCGTTCTCTTGAAGCTAATATGCCGACTTTAATTTTCAATAGCTAATTTAGCGAATCTATACCCCTCTACCTAATAGAACAAATAACTATCAGCTCGTTTTAGATGGAGAAGGGATGATATACCTATTCGCTAGCAGTCGTCCATTATTACTGTACTATGGAAAACCCGAAATATTGACCCTACACTATAATTGTCTGATTTATTTTAATCCGCTCAGAGTTCGAATTTTATTTCACACTACTGTATATACGCACGAGATTAAAGAAAAGTTGAGAAAATCTTTAAACCAAATTAAGCAGCGTTCCTTAATCAGAGTAAAAAAATGTAGACAATCTTGGGAATAACATTTAACCTTCTTTTCTGTCTTCTGAATTGCACGAATAAAAATTTTAATTTTTCGGTTGAAACATTACGACCGGTCCCAATGTCAACGACGGCATATTAACAGTGACGCTCATCAACGACGCTAAAAAAATTCAAAAAACAAACGAGACGATAAAGGAGACGAACAGCAAGAAGGGAGAATGTTCATTATGGTAACGATAAGAGTGGCAAGATGTTTTACGATTCTCCTCTCGCTTCCTCTTTTGGTTACTCCCCCAGCCCGATCTAACGCAGTACTCCTTTTACGTTTATCTACCTCTACACGTATGTATATGCGTTTGTGTTGTAGTATGACATTTCCAAGCGTTGCTGAAGTCTAGAGTCACTTTAATGGCGTTTATTTAACTCATTGTTAGCACGTCACCAGCGAGAATAGAAAGTGTACACAGCAAGATTATAAACTAAATTATTCATGTTTTATTGTTATTGTTGGAATAACGGCTTCCCAAGCGGGGCATTGTTATAAATTACATATTGTCATAATGACGTTATAGTTAATGTTTTTCTTCTTATTATAACATCTTTCCTGTTGCATTGCCCATTTAGAAGTTCTTACGTTCATTTTTCTACCGCCTTTAAGGTAACACCGTGTAAATAAGGTAGTTGTCGGCGTTACTTTCATTCGGATACTCCTTCCTGTTACTTTCCGCGTTGCAAATTGCCTTATTTCTTCTTTGTTTGTAATGGAAATGGTGGTTTCTTGACAAAATCAATTTGCGAATTTTAAAAGTGTTCTGCCGACCGTTACTGCGCTCACGTGTTATTAAAATCTAACGTCTTTTAAAAAGAAATATTGTGAAAACATCCGGGAAATATTTAACACGTTCGAAAACGGTAGAATGTTATATAAATACAAGAAATATTATTCAAACTTAATGGAGATAAACACTTTATATTTGTTTAGGAGACATTAAAGAATATATAATTTAAGTGTTTAAAAAACAGGTTGTAAAGCAAATGATTTCGATAAACATTCCGTAAAATTAGTTTTTTTCTGCATATATTGAAACATTAAATCGAATTTAGAATTACTAAAAATTAGTAGCACTTAACTAACAGAGCATAAATAATTGCTATTATATCGTTAATTAATTTCCACATATAATTAGAGAAAAAGTACCGTAGGACAGTAAGTTTTAATTTCCATCGATAGGTACTTAATCTAATATAAAGCAAAAAGTTCTGATAAAAAAAAGTTATGATAATGTTATTAGGCGGCTAAAATGATGTGGTCTAGACATCTGTACATATTTGCTAGTGTTCATTTACTATGTCTCTCCTGCAATTTCACAAGTATCTTATGTGATACTAATCGAAGAATTAATTTTATTACGCCGTCATTAATTTAAAAAAAAGTTCCAGTTTAACAAGGTATAAGGTTTCAAATCATTACGTTCGTTAAGAGAAATTCTTTCTCTTCTTCTTCTTCTTTAAAATAAAGCTGCATTTTATAAAATACGGTTAGAGGAATTTAATTTCAAGTTATCATTTCCAAGTTATACAAGGGGTACTAGGAAAGTTTTGCAATATAGCTTTGTTTATTTATTTTTTTCCAAGTAATTTCCTCTACATTCAAAACACCTCTTCATTCTCCGAAACCAATCTTTAAACGTTCTGCCAAGTTTTACTAGAGAGTAAAGCACACTCGTTGGCCCAAGCCCGCAGAAGGTCCTCATCACGGAAAACCGCCTCCCTTTTAGCTTCATTTTCACATGCGGGAACAGTGCAAAGTCGCAGGGAGCAAGATCTGTAGGGAGAGTGCTCGAGAAGTTTCAATCCTGTCATGGTCAAATATTCGGTGCGTGCTTTGGCGCGGTAAGCTGGAGCATTATCGTGATAGAGGAACCAAGTGTCCGTGCTTGACTTTGTCCACAGGTGTTTCATAGATCCAATGACTTTTAGACAGGCACTGTTCAGTATACCACTTAGCTGTGACTGTCTTCTGTGTGTCCAAAACGACGCGTTCCACAATTCCATTCGATTTGAAAAATACAGCTATCATTTTCTTCTTTACAGATCGGGATTTTCTGACAATTACAGGTGTGTCCTCATCATCAAAGACCCAAACTTTGTTTTGAGCTTTGGTCGGCACATCGTAATAGTACAACCAAGTCTCGTCACCTGTCACGACGTTGTTCACATACCGAGATTGTCTCTTATTAAACTTTTTAGCATCTCCCAGCACAAAGTCACACGTCCTGTCATCTGCTCTTCAGTCAGTCGATGCGGCACCCAGAGAGAACAAAGTTTCTTCACGTGTAAATGATCATGCAGAATCGAACGAATTGTTGGTGCATTTAGGCCTGAAGTACCCTCTATCTGTTGGTAGGTCACTCGCCTGTTCTCGCCAAGCATTTTCCTCGCAGTAGTAACGTTTTCCTCCGTAACTCACGTTGCTGGCCTTCCCGACCTCTCAGCATACTCCACAGTTAAATTTCCCCTTTGGAATTCTCTATACCACCTGAATATCGTTGTGCGATGTGGACAAACATCACCTAGTGCAAGAGTCATTTCTTCGAAGCACTGGTCTATGTTTAAACCACGCACGAAATTATAACGCAAAACTGCCCTTATCTCATTTCGTGACCGCGATGATATCGCAACCACTTTACACTCTCACTGCTAATGAATAACTGAACCCATCGACATGGCGCGGCGGCTACTACGCACGTATGAACATGTCTCAACATGCAGCAATAAGCAGCTTCCTACGATTCATTGTTGCGTCATGTTGCAAAACTTTCCTAGTACCCTTTGTACGTAATTTTAATCGACAAATTTGAATTCTCTATTTAAAAAGAAACTTTTTGAAAATAGAAAAAAACTAGGAGCCCCACCTGTTCTTTTTAGTAGAGGGAAAGCGTGGGTTTTGGAACCACCATCTTATGGTGATTCAACATGGACTGCGGTGGAGATTGAGATTTACGATGAAAAAGTCTCTGAACAAGTTTTAAATAGTTAATTAACAACTCTGAACAAGTTAAGAACAGCTTTGAACTGATAAAAGCAAATGCGATCAAAAGCAGTTTACTTTTCATTTGTCAATTGAGCGCAACATGTAAGCTGTTTTAAGCTGTTCTTTGTCAGTTTAAAATATGATCAGAGACTTTTCGAACCTCCACTGCCGGCCTATGTTAAATCTCCATGAGGTCGTAGCTCCAGAACCCGAACTTTCCTTCTTTATACTTGCTCTTTGTTTTTAAAAGCAACAAATTTTATTGTCGATATGTCAGGTGTTTGTATCAAATGAATTTCAAACAGAAACATCCTCTCCGACTTTTGGGTTAAATTTTGACAGAAGCTTCACCAAACTGAGTCAAATACTTCGTTGATGAATGCTTGTCAGACTACTTAGATGGTTTAAACAATTTCAAAGTGATCGTAAGATACATAAGATTAAAGTAAGTGTTCAGATTAAGGGAAACCAACAGTAAGGAAAGTCTGAAATAATCTGTGAGATTGATAGAAGTGTTTAGTACACTTTTGTAAATCGAATTCGGAATCTGTATCCAATAAGTTGCCCGACGGGCCGGAACATATATCGATTATTGAAACCGCTCGTAGAGACTTGGACTTTTTGTCAAATAAATATTACTGGTGGAGCTACTCCAAAAATAACTTTTAAATAACTCATCTAGATAAAACTCGATTTCCTAATTCCAGTATCGCGGTGAAATAAGTTTGGAATTTTGAAGGTTCGAGAAGTTCTAAGGTAGAAATTATCTTGAAGATAACATACCAACCCAAACATTAGTCAATATTTTAGAACTTTACTGTACAACGCAGGCCGACTTTATACACAGACTGGTCTAAGATTGAGGATAGCACCAAAGCAGCTGCATGCTGCGAAAGTTTAGAAATAACCCGCAGGTATTCTCTAGGAGAATACGCATACAGTCAAAAGTTTTATGCAATTCCAAAATATGCCAAAAGAATTAATAGAAATGTTTATTACTATATATCCACATTTTCACTGCCTAAGTGGTTTTGGGAAGTTCTAAAGCAGTAATCAAGACATGGTGATGTCTTAAAGAACACGAAGAACTGCAACGGCGGAATGCAGTAAAGCTTCTATGGATATGTGGACGTTGGAAGATCATAGGAAACGTAATGGCTGATGAACTTGCAAAAGAGAAATCAGCCTCATTATATATTGGACAAACAAATGTTGGTAGTACCTAAAGGCACTATCCTGGAACAAATAGATAGATGGAGCAATTTTCAACATAGAACGTACTGAAGAAACAGGGCCAAACATGAATATGGCAGTCTTTATTCGCAAGCCAAACTATAAAAAACTGGAAAGTAACCAGCTTAGAATAATATTATAACAGGATATCTCACAAGCTATGCGTTTGCTAGATAATTTCCAAAAAGACTTGGCAGATATAGTGGAAGCCCTAGTTGTAGATTGAAAAGTAGGGCTCCGAAAATACTCAATCACATTTTGCGAGAATACGATGTATTGGATTCCAAAAGATGACCCAATCTAATTATACATTTTATCCGATCTATTGTGGTTTTGCACAGATTAGTACAGAGGATAGGAGTACTGGGTTGGGTGTAGTGGATATATTGGGGGAAGGCATAATAAGCCAGTAAGGCTGTAGTGCTTTGGAGATTGTTTTCATCAATCTAATTCCAATTGATAAACTTTTAGCTGTTGAATATCAACTTCTCCCAATTACGTAACTTCATTTTGTAGCATTAACTCAGTACTAATTATTTTTTTTCTTTTACAGGTGAGTGTTTTCAAATATTGTTTTGAGTTGCGTTTCCATGTTAAGGTAAGAGCACATGCATTAATTATTCAATATTACAAATTTAAACAAGATGTACTAGACGTGGTCTTATGTGCTGCATTTCTGGCAATTTACAAAGAAAGCAATTTTATTAAAAAATGTTTTTTAATCGTCTCCATTCATATTTAATCTAGAGATGTGCAATCGATATTTATAGTATAAATAGCGCTTCCTTCACACCTAATATTTGAGTTGTAATACTTCCACATTAATCTCAAAATATCCATAGAATTTCTAAACACAGGGATATCTCAATTAAGACCATCAAAACCAAATTATGTATCTAAATTTAGTTTATTCGATTTCTACAATATGAATGCATGCATACTAGAATCTAATTGATTCATATTGCTGATAGAAATGTTTAACTTATTGTAAATATCAAAATTTTTGCTGATTCTTTTGTCAATTTTAACAATTTCTGAAAATATACCGCTTGATACATACATGGTTAATAAGTTACTTTAATGTTCTTGAATTCTCCTTTCTTGAAAGTAAAAGTGGTACTTCGAAATTTAGGATCAAAGATAAATATCAGGTCTACTGGAAAGTTCTGTCCGTTTCCAGAATAACACAAAATAATAAATTTTTCATATATTTAATAAACTTTATTAAATAATATGACTTCCATCATCACTTATGACTTCTTACCATCGTGGTGGCAATTTGTTTATCCCATTTTTAAAAATTGCCTTATCCCTGGAGGCGAAAAATTGAACCAGTGCATGTCTGATATCTTCTTCATTTTTTAATTGTTTGCTCTGCAAAAATTTCGTAAGGACAGAAACAAAAGTTAATCAGAGGGTGCTAGGTCCGGCGAGTATGGTGGATGCGACAGAATTTCCCAACCTAGCTCTGAGAGTTCATGGCGAGTCACCAAAGCAATATGTGGCTTGGCATTATCATGAAGCAGTATGATTTTCTTCCTATTGAACATGGCCGGTCTCTTTTTATGGAGATGCTGTTTCTAAGTTATCCAATTGCTGATAGTACTTCTCCGAATTTAGCTTTTCGTTCGGTTTCGATAGTTCAAAATGAATTGGTCCTCGAATGTCCCACCACGTACACAACATTCTCTTACTCAGGCTCAACTTCGGTTTAGAAGTGAAGAGGACAGGTTTTCCGGATTCACATTCCTTGTTAGAATGCGTACAAAGTACAGTTGCGTAAATGAAATTTATTAGTGGCCATGGGTACACGATCGCGTCTCACGTAATACTAACATGAATAGGTCAGTATCTATACATTCAGTGATAAAAAGAGTGAGCCACGTATGCGTCATATGATTATGCTCATACTTGTTGGCACTTGTAACCGTAACGGACAGAACTTTCCGGTACACCTAATCCTTTAATACATTAATTTGTGCGAAAAGAAATAAACCATCCTGCCCCTTACGTAATATGTAACTGTCGTAAAGATTTTTGCCAATTCAACTCGCACAATGAATAAATTCCTATTGCGTATTCGCGAATATATGACTGTAGTCGGCGGTCTCTTACTGTATATTATTTCATAAGTCCGCGTTTTCTTTTTCTACTTCTTCGCGTTTTTTTTGCTTGATATTATTAGCTCTTAGCTTGGTATGAAGTCTGTTAAGGGGTTAAATGTATTAATTAATCTAAATAAATAATAAAGATAATATTATTTAATAGTAGCTATTTATTTGCACATGGTGGTCAGTGAATTTATTACGAGCGCATGCCCGACTTGCTAAAGTGCTGTAGTAAATGCAAATAAGAAAAGAAATTCCAGGAGTTAATAATTAATAAATGTTTACAATGAGCATCAAAAGTCCAGGACGTGAGCCACGCTGAAAGAAATATTATTAGTGGAAATAAAGCAAGAAGATTGCCCTTAAAATTTTATTCACTAATTTAAAATAATTCTTAAAGCTTGAGTGTATCTAAATAAAGATTTTGCGGTCGCAAAATAAACACGTGGATACTGCATGTTTGGGTGAAACTTAACTGCACAAGCTCGCAGAAAGATTGTGTGTAGCCTCATTCATGGCTGGAGTAGAAGTGCCTGTTTTTTTCTTACAACCTGAAGCTTTTAAGAAAGGAAGTGGTGGTAATCTGAAGGGTAGGAAGTTGGACATGTTTGAACTAACTAATCAAACGAAAGAATAGGCACGCTACAGATTAGGCATTCCAAAAAATTAGCATAAATTAAAACTGCGATATCAATATCAATATAAGTACCAAACGGATAGACATCTAGACAGAATAGTAGACTTCTGTGTGAAAAAGAAGGATTAATATTTGAATTTCTACTTGCATTTAGAAATTAAAATTAGAATTAATATTGAACGTATGTCAATGGAAAGTTACTAAGACTGTTCCAAGAAAAGGTTAGGAAAGTTCTAGGTATTTGGCTTCCTAGAAAATGATAACGGATTGTTTTATTACAGCCTGACCGTACGCGACGAGAACAAAAAGATTTCGCATCTAAGTATAACACAAAGAATGTCTAAGTAATAGTTTATGGATTCAAAATCGAATTGTATTTAAATTAAAATAAATTAATTTAAAAACATGATTTTAAAACATATATGTATATGCGAAGCGTGACAGTACTTTGTCATTAAAGAAGTCCTTAATTCCTAGATTCCAAATAGATACGATTGAAGTTAAAAATGTATTGAATTGTTTTAACTTATCTATAAACGCTAGTTAGGTAGTTATTCACTTTTATTTCACATTTACTAGTATAATCCTAATTAATTATAAATTATGTATTTCCATCGATTTTTGTTCAAACTTTCGTAATTACCTACATTAATATAAACTAGAGAATTACATTTGCACCGGGAAAGTTAACCGTCCCGCTACCCTCCATACACCCTTCTGCAGCCCTTACACACTATAAGTTATTCCCCGTACATTTACATATCTCTATTGTTGTAGGATGGCAAGTGTAGGATATAGTTTAATTAGTTCATAAGTTTGTACGTTTCCTGAATTCACCGCCCTCCCCATTCCCCTCCTTCCGTCACTATCCGTCTTCGTTCTGCTTCCATTTTCCGTTTAAGTTTATCCGATCAATAAAGTCCCAAAGTTAAACCAAGTTTAGTGTTTGTTGTATAAACAAACTATTGCTCGGATAGTATAGTAGTACTTCAGAAGTACTCGTGCGCGCGGGGTGTTGTATAACCAACCACTACCATCCATGACTCGCATTATGCCACCGTACAATGCTAAAATGCATTTTAATCCGAAAGTTTTGGTTCGGAGTTCAATTTCACATGTTTTGATTAAATCGTTTTGCTTGCGGAGTGTTTACTCTTGTTCTTGAAGTAGTTCGAGTTTTGCATGGGATATCTTCACGTAAAAATTTCCACTTTTCTTTTTTTTAATAAAAAATATTTCTATTTTCTTTTTAGAAATATTTTTCAGAAGCTTCTTTTCCGTAAAGTTCAAGACAATAAGAGCAGAAGCTGATGAATGTATAAAGAAACTTTATAATTGTTAATGCCATAATTTCGGAATATCGAATAGCATTTATCAGTTTTATTAAACATTTAATATTGTAGTGTGTATTTAATACGCTCTAATTTCCGTACTTCATTAAAATATTTTCCATATTTTTGGAGAAAAATGAGTTTTCGGAAAAGTTTTGCAATTCTTTTTTCCCTCTTCAAATAAATTTGATTCATAACAACAGGAATGAAGACTATAATAGTCTGTAATCTTCACTGATATTAACCAAAAATATACCAATTGTTTCGCAAGCACAGTTACTTTATCAATAACATTGTTACGTTTTTTATTTCTAAGCAGTGTATCGGTGGACAGAGTAGGTACAGAATGCAGCCTAAGAGCTGCATTCTGTACCTGTACCTGTCGCCTACACTCTCGGAAGGGAGTGGTTCACGCGACAAAAGCTTATGAGATAGAAAGGCTGAAGAGTATTTTCTCATTATACATTTTTAGAGGGGCGGCAGAAGTTCAAAAAGAATTTGTAAAATGTTAAACGGGGACTAACTTTTGTTGTTGCTAAAAATCTTACTGTCTACGTATGGTAGGTGTAAGCAATTCAGAACAGCTTATATATAATATTACAAACTTTTATTTGTGATGTAGATTTAAGATCACAGTAAACAAAATGAAATATAGAACTTTAGAAAAAGTTCAATTTTAAAAAAACCTTACTTTAAATTTGTCTAAATTATTAAGAAAACAATAAACGAAAGGCAAATGTAATATTAGAAATCGTTAAATTTTATGTTATATATAACTTTAAGTTTGAGTAAACTTACAAGAACGTTGAAAGTGTAAGAAAATAATAAAGTATTCATGCATAAACTAGGTTATTACGAACAATTAAATATTTTAAAATACACAGATATATTAGAACGCTTGATCAAGCAGTCTTCACAAAAATTTTACATTAAAATAGTAGTCAAGAAATCTCGGACAATATTGTATGTATGTACATATTACAATAGACTTACCAGTAAACAAAGAATATGAAAGGGGCACAACGTGAAGCACAGCAAAGAAAAACTCGCTATAAGCCAAGTATTGACGCCACACAGAGACTTCCAGAATTTTCCAGAGGAAGTAACGGACTTGTTTATGCCAATACGAAAAAATAGAATAAATGTTTCCTAGAAAAGTATGGGTATATGTATGAAGTTTACAATATGTTTCCTAGGAAAGGATGGGTATACGTATGAAGTTTACAATATGTTTCCTAGGAAAGGATGGGTATATGTATGAAACTTCAACAATACATTCTCGCTTTTTGTTTTAATTCGAATTTATAACAATCTCTCTTCAAATTTTGTTATTAAAATCCAAATTGAAATTCAGAAATTCTTTCAATGATTAATTTATTGACAATTTATATAATAAGAAACGTGAACGTTGTTGTAGTATGGTCTTCCCTGCATCCTGAAATGTCTTCTACACTTTGTGTTTGTTAATGTCTTACCCATCACCTGACGAAGTCTTTTTAGGACCACTATGGTATTCTACATCGAAATGTTTTGCATACGCTGCACTTATTTCCACAAAAACAATTACCAGCATCACATATAATGGATAACTGATGTCAAACTGGACGGAAGTTATTTTTATGTACTGTCTCCATACAATCCCCCCATTAACTTTCCTCATAATCAATTATTTTTTGTGGTCAATACAAATTTAGTTTTTCCTGTTTCACTATACTTCTTGTATGTTTGATGCTAAAGATACAATTTACGTGGGAAATAGAAAAAAAATTACCTAATTGTAATAGAAACAACGATCGGCTTTTCTCACTTATTGGCAAAATTACCTCAACTCATTACCTCAACAAATGAGTTTTGTGAAATTAGAACATCGCATTAAACTTTTGGCAGAGGAACAGAATTCCACTAAACCTATTCACAAACGAATAATTATACTGTTTGAGGACGAAGCTCTGTCATATTTTAAAGTGAAATATTAGTCAAAGCATCTATTGATGATGACACTGTATTTTGGAACTAAGTGGGCATTATTCTTGTCGAATATATGTAAAAGGCACTACAATAACAGTAGTTGCCGATGGATATTAACCAAAAGAAACAGGTTTGCGTCATAAAAAAACTCTTTCTTCTACATGACAACGCCCGAGGTCACAAGGAAACTAAAATCCACTTCGTCTTCCTCGAGTATAACTTCTTTGAGCTGACTTCCATAGCATGTACATAAGATTTGACTCCGTACAACTTCTTTTTATTTAAAAATTTTAAAAAGCATCTCAAAGAACGTCATTTTGCGTATGATAACCAATTGAAGCAAGAGATTGATGACCACCAACAGAAATCATTTGTTTCTAATGTTATAAAGGGTTTGCAGGATAGCTGACGAAAGTATATTGAGAGAGATTACATTGAAAATTAGAATGATTAAAGAAATCGCAGGTCTCTTGTTTCATTGTTAAGTAAGGCAATTTTTTTAAGTTCCCCCTAAATCGAATCCGCAAATTCATGGCTAAATTTAGTAGTTTAAGTCTTCGAATCTACAATTTTCTTAAGAAATCTACCACGTAATCTTCAAATAGAACCGTTAAAATTAATATTACTTTTCAGTAATAAAATCTGAAATTTTTGCATAATAATCTAGCATTACGAGTGCAAATACAAAATGCAATCGTGTCATTATTGTGTTGTTTCAGTAAGTTTGAGACATTTAAAAAAGAATTTCGCTAGTTAAGACAAATTTATTATTCAAACGATACATTGTTATTTCCCCATTTCGTTGAAACCTTCAATTTTTAAACTCGAGATGGAAATATTGTGTGGTTGCCGCAATGTAGTAAAAGTTCTTCCATATTATTAAGAGGGGTGATTGTATGATTGTAAAGTGGGAATTTACACAAAACGAAACAAAAAGCGGCTTGAAATAAATAGAAAAAATTCACACAGAACAACATGTTATATATCATTATCATAGCAGATCTGAAACAACCTAATTTGTCAAGTTATAAGTAAGAACAAGACGGATATACATATAAACCAACTGGCGTTTGAGTTATATACGCTTATTACATACTGTGGATGCTTTTTTCTATTATTTTTTTAAACGCAGAAATTATACAGAAAACATTAGAATTAATTCCTTTTTATGGTTTGATGGAGTTTTCAGAACAAGTTAAATTTATGTTTTAATGATAGCTTCCTTTGCTTTTTATAAATGTTTTTAACTGCACGAGAGTATTCTTTGTCTTTTTAGTCTCTTTAGTTTTGAGTGTATAATTGTGAGTTCTGAAATTATAGCAATTATTTTATATAGCTTATTTTCTAGTAAACTAATACGAGGGTAGTTTGACAAGTAGTGAGAATGGAAAAGAAAAATGAATTTTTTAAATACAAATTAATTTTTATTTTTCAATATATTCTCCTAAAAGAGCAATACATTTATTCCAACGGTGCTCCAATGCCCTTATGCCATCTCTACAATGCGATTCCGGAACGCTTGCAAACTACTCATTTACGAAGATGATAAGCTCGTCGTTAGACGAAAATTTCTTTCCACACAGTGCCGTTTTCAATTTTGGAACAAGGTGGAAATCGGAAGGGGCTAGATCCGGCGAATAAGGCAATTGGAAATGCAACTCGTGGATTTTGGACATCGCAACTGTGCTGGTATGCGTGGGAGCGTTGTCTTGGTGAAACATAATCTTTTTCTTAACCATTCCTGGCGAATCCCAACATTTAATTTTTGTAGAAGTTCTGCATAATATTGTCCGTTTATTGTAATCAATGAGCAAAATGCCCTTTGAATCCCTAAAAATTGATGCCATTACATTGTTTGCCAATAAAATGGTTTTCGCTTTCTTTGGAGGTGCAGAACCACGTTCTAACCATTGTTTCGACTGTTGTTTAGTTTCGGGTGTACTGTAGTGTATCCAAGTTTCATCGCAAGTAACAAATCGCCTACAAAAATCAACCGGATTCCACTTATAAAGGTCCAAACACTCGTTGGAAATGCGCAAACGAGTGAACTTTTGATCAGTCGTAAGCAATCGCGGCACCCATCTTGCTGAAAGCTTGGAAAGGCCCAATTCTTTCGCTAAAATGTGGTGTACGCGTTCTGCTGAAATGTTTACCATATCTGCTATCTTTCTCACTTTGAGTCGTCGATCTTGCGTAATAATAGTATGGATTTTTGTAATCATTTCCTTAGAAGTCACGATTTTGGGTGCTCCAGAGCGCGCTTCATCAACACAGCTTGTTCTACCACGTTTAAATTCATTTACCCATCTACTTATTGTGACGGATGATGGAGCAGATTCACCTAATGTTTCCCGTAACTTATCTTTTCTTTCGGTAGCTTTCATACCCTTAATTACGAAGTATTTAATCACCGCACGGTACTCTGCTTTTTCCGTTTTAACAAAACGACGTGTTGTTTTTTTTTCAATCGGCTGTCAAATAAACTAATCAACCGATTTATCTAAATATCGGAATGTAAACGTATAAATAGCCAACCTAAATTACAGTGCATTTGTTTTACTGAATTAGAGCGCCACCTATGTGTCATTCTTACTACTTGTCAAACTATCCTCGTACATAATAAAAATATAATGAAATATAGACTCTACTGCTCTTAGTCTTGAAAGAAACCAGTCTTAAGAAAAACATGACTTCATAATTGAGAAGTAAACTTATTCAAGCAATTACTATCTCGAGTACTTAGTTTTGCTTCGTTTTTCCCTTTTCTTTTCATTTGTTGCAACATTTTGTTCCTCTTCCATTGCTTCTTCAATCTTTTGGAATTAATTTTCAACCTTATGTTTCGTTTTCTTCTTTTGAAATGTTAGAGCGTCTATTTCCACTTGTTTCTCTTCAATCTAATTTTCTTTTGCTTCCCCTTATTTCTTTTACTTTTTCTTCTTTAATTTAATCTCATCGGGTTCTTCTTTTATTTCTTACTTCTTCTTCTATTTTTTATGTCCGGACGTTGATGCTACATCACCATCCTTTCTTTCATCTTCTAATTCTAATTTCTTTTCATTTACGGAATTTTAACGTTTTTTTTTTTATTTACGGAAAGTAAAGTAGAATCAGCAGCAGCTGTCCTTGTGTTCCAGTTATAGATGCTAAATATCTATGATTCTCTTTATCCATTTTTCACTATTCCCATATTTTTCATTAAAATAAAACAAAATAATTAATTTTTCATACCTTGAATAAACTTAATTGAATAATATAATTTCTATAATTATTTATGACTTCTTGTCAGCGTGATGGCTTATTTGCACATCCCATTTTTAAGAGAAGCCTTTCCTAGAGACGAAAAATTAAACCAGTGCTTGTCTGATATCTTCTTCGTTTTTGAATTTTTTGCCCTGCAAAAAATTTTGTAAGAACAGAAGCAAGTGATAATCGGAGCTTACTCCGCGAATTTCTGACGAGAGCCCAAAGCAATACGTGGTCTAGCATTATAATGAAGCAATATGATGCCCTTCCTATTGAACATAGCCGGCCTCTTTTTTTAGATTGCTGTCTTTCCATTATCCAATTGCTGACAATATCCCTCCGGATTTAACTGTTCGTTCGGGCTCAGCAGCTCAAAATGTATTGATCCTCAAATGTACCACAATATACACAACGTTACTCAGGATCAGCTTCGGTTTAGGAAGGGGGCAGGTTTTCCGGATTCACAATATGCCCATTTCCTTACGATGTTTTCATAGGTAATTCATTTCTCATCCCCAGTTATTATCCGGCCCAAGTAAGGTTTGATTTTGTTCCGCCCAAGCAGATATGTGAATATGACGACAAAAAAGGATTTTGCTTTAACATGATGTTGAAAATATTGTCTTGAATTAAAGACGGTCGCCTAGAGCGTGGCTTATCAGAAGGGTTGAAATCGCCTATTTTAATTCGTCACATGACTGAAAAATTCTTCGCTTTTCCTTTCCAATCTCTTATCTTTTTCTTCTACCACATATTTTTTTATTGCTGATAATCATTTCTTCTTCGACCTTCCTTTATATAAGTAATTTCATAATAAATTCGTTTCAAGTCATCTTCCCGTAGCATGATCCACGAACTACTTGTAACCTTATACTGCCGTTGATGAAGCAGGTTATATTCATTGTTGCAAAATTGTTTCTTAAACCTGTCTATTCATTTTCGGCAAATTTGCCCCAGTGATGAGTAGCCGACTGTATATTTTGCCATATATTGGGTCTGGGAAAAAGTTCGTGGCGTTTTTTCAGTAAAATTCAACTGGTCCCCGCATGGCGCGTGGACGAATTCATTTAAACCGAATATGCTCCATTATTATCGACAATGTTTCGCCATTTTTTTGGTAGATCCATGATCCCATCGGTGAAAAACTTCTGTGGTTTCTGGTCGAAAAACTGAATCAAGTAGTTTTCACAGGCTTCTTTTGAAACCAACTTAATTCCATTGAGAGAGTTCTGCAGAGATCGAAACTGATGATAGTCAGAGGGTGCTATATCCGGACTGTAAGGTGGGTGCATCAAAACTTCCCAACCAAACTCTCTCAATTTTTGACGGGTCATCAAAGAAGTGTGTGGTCGGGCGTTGTCATGATGGAAGACAACACCTTTCCTATTAATCAATTCGGGCCGTTTTCTTTCAATCGCCTGGCGTAATCTCTCTAGTTGTGCACAGTAGAGTTGAGAATCAATCGTCTGACCAGTTGGAAGTAGCTCGTAGTGGACGATTCCCCTCCAGTCCCACCATACACACAGCATCACTTTTTTTGGCGTCAATGTTGGCTTAGCGAACGCTTGTGATGGTTCACCATCCTTTATCCACGATCTTTTACGCTTCCGATTATCGTACGTAATCCATTTTTCATCTCCGGTTATTAAACGTTTCAGAAACGGCTCGATTTCATTCCGTTTCAGCAGCGCATCGCAGATGTTAATTCGGTCCATCATGTTTTTCACGCTCAACTCATGAGGAACCCATACGTCAAGCTTTTTTTTGTAACCAGCTTTGTGTAAATGGTTCAAAACAGTTTTGTGGTCAATGCCTAGCTCCATGCCAATATCGACACTGCTGATATGCTTATCTTGTTGGACTTTTTCAAGAATTTCATCAGATTTTTCAGTGATTGGACGACCGGAGCGTGACTCATCTTTCACATTGAAATTTCCAGAACGAAAGCGAGCGAACCATTTCCGCGCAACAGATTTCGATAAAGTACCTTCACCGTACACAGCACAAATTTTATCACAAGCCTGCGCAGCGTTCTTCCCCTTATCATAATAATATTGCAGAATATAGCGAAATTTCTCATTATTCTTCTCCATTTTCAAGTGCGAATAACTTTCCAACCACTGCACCGATTACAATGTTTCTACGCTCAAACTAACGTTCGGAAGGTCATCTAAAAAACGAGCCCTCGGTGGTGTCGCTGTGACTTGTTGTTCTTTAGTTATCGGCAACCAATGCCATCTATCGGGAAAAACGCCACGAACTTTTTCCCAGACCCAATATTAATAATAGAAGAGGCAATGAACAGTGATTTTTCGAAATCCAAATTCTTGATGCAAACTTCTTTCAACAAGAAAATTATATTATTGTCTGCTACTCCATCGTTAATTAAATACACAGAAATTAATTAAAAATTTCTGCGCTGGAGAAGGACTCGAACCTCTATCTGCCGTTTTCTAGACGACTGCTTTACCAATTAAGCCACCAGGCAGTGTAACTTCGAGTCGTTTAACACGCCATAAATCGTATTATGGAACAGATCTAATATTTATTTGAAAACACGCAGTTCGGTTATGATGTCGTAATTATATATAAATATATAAATTAGTTTCACGATGGGAAATTTAATGAAAATTATATTATTTTCTGCTACTCCATCGTTAATTAAATACAATAGAGGTTCGAGTCCTTCTCCAGCGCAGAAATTTTGAATTAATTTCTGTGTATTTAATTAACGATGGAGTGGCAGAAAATAATATAATTTTCATTAAATTTCCCATCGTGAAACTAATTTATATATTTATATATAATTATGACTTCTTTCAACAAGGTTCACCACCAAAAGCTACATCGATTCTCTGTAGATTTTATTGTAAACCTTCTATTATTAAGTACCATATCTTTAAGTAAACCAACATTGTGCTTCTCTACAATTGCCTTTAATACTGCCACATCCAATACATAAAATACTTAAACTAGAATTAAAAGTTTCGAGACTAGTAAAAAGAAATACACATTACTTTCTTGTGTACTTCCCGAGGTGACAAAATTCTTTTTACACACTTTATTTCAGATTGCATTTCAATTTTCTCCAATTTTCCATAATCGCAAACATCATTGCAGCAAACAGGTGAAGTTTTGCCTGCACTAATATCAATAAATGGCAATATTCGAGACGGAAATAATAAACTTAACGTTAAACACTTGTAAAAGAAAATTTTCAAAATTGAAAATATAGATAAATGCGTTCAGCCAACTATAAAAAGACTTGTAATTGTGTCGCGCTAAGAAACAAAAGTTATAATTCGTTTGTTTTATAGTTTGGGTAGATAATTTTTCTAATTCTCTCCGTACCTGTACGTGTTCTGGCACACATTTAGAAACACACAAACCGAACCTCACTAAATCTATTCCTCGAATACAATACCATTGTATTAGAATACAATAAAACAATTGATATTTTAATATTAGCAGTTACTTTGTGTTCTATTTGAAATTTATACAATGCATTAACAGTAATAATGAAACAAGGTAGCCATGAACTGGTAGTTGTAGTAGTCTGGTTGTATGTACATATACACGTATATACACACATAACACATACATATGAATGTACAATAATAATAATAATACAATGGACGCGGCACGGGGCGATGAATAATTTTGTCCAGTCGTAACCGTAGATACTGATTATTATTTAAATTGATATACGTGTGACGATAGTTATTTCTGTAATAATTTCGGAGCAAGCAATAAGGCCAATATTAATACGATTTCGGGACAATTTATGTCGATGGCACCGGAACAAAATTGCATTCGTGTTTGTGTATAACATTGTTCTCTGAAGTACATGCTTATTAATGGTGAAACTAAAGTCGACCGGAATGGGGAATAGCAATAATGCACAATTAATATATTTCCATACGGAAAAGGTTTAAAACATTATACGTGTAACGTTTTCTTTTCTTTATTAATATATTTTTTATTTTATTCTAACTATAAAATAATGAACAATGTCTGCATCTCCCTATATATATATATATATATATATATATATATATATATATATATATATATATATATATATATATTGGATTTTCCAATAACTACATAACAATTTTGCATTTAAATAAAACACAGAATAATTGAGATATGGTTACTTTTAACTATGGAATCCGATCTCGCTCATAAAACCATCGCGAGCACGTTTGCACCGATCGATCTTTTGGAGCCAATTTTCGACTACTCCTTCACACATATCAGCTGGAGCGTTGGCAATTTCACGTCCGATATTGTCCCAGAGCTCCTCTAACGTTGTTGGCATAAACCAACGACTTTGAGAAATCCCATAAAAAGAAATCCAACGACATCGAATCGCATAAACGAGGCGGCCCCCGACCGGATTACTTCTCGAGATTACGCGTTTACCGAACTTCCCATTCAATAGACCAATTATTTGATCAGCTGTGTGTCATGTGGCACCATCTTGTTGGAACCACATATCAATGATGTCAAGTCCATCCAATTCTGACCAAAAATAGTCTTCCAACATGCCAGCACAGCGAACTCCGTTGATCGTAACAAGTCAATCATGAAAATATGGTCCGACCACACTTCCGGAATGATATCCACACCACACGGTCACTTTTTGTGGTTGTAATGGAGTCTCTTGAAGCATATTTGGGTTTGTTGCTAACCAATAATGCATATTTGGCTTCTTGACAAAGTCACTAAACCAAAAATAAGCTTCATGGCTGAAGATGATTTTTCGATGAAATTCGAGATTTTCTTCAAACTTTAGCAAGTGCCCAATCCGAGAACTTTCGGCGCTTCAAATGATCAAGAGGCTTCAGTTCTTGAACTAGTTTGATCTCGTAAAGGTGTAAGGTAAGATCTGTACCCAAAATTTACCACAATATGGTTTGAGAGATTCCAAATTCTCGCAAATGACGTGGAATCGACTGATTTGGCTCATTTTGAACTGCAGCACTTCCGGCTGCGATATTTTCGAAATTTTTACCGGTGAGTTGTCTTACTAGCACGGGCATATCCAATAATGAATATTTCGACTCGAATTTATCCACTATACCCACGCACACCCTGTCTGCTGGAATGATTATTACGACCTAAAATTGGAGTAAACGCTCTTAAAGTTGCGACCACTTAATAATTTCCAAATGTTGCTTGTTCGTGAACTTCACCATGATAAAAATGTTAACCTTGACTGACTTTTGACGTTGACAGAACTTAAAAAACATTCAAGGATGCGTTCGTATTAAAAGACAAAATCGTTATGTATGTCCCTATAGGAAAACCTGTTGCACACATATATAAACGTAAATTTACTAACCGCACATATAATTGAGGCCCTCAGAAATGCGCTGCGCAACATAGGCGTACCCATTGTTAAAAGTGTTATAAATAATACAAAGTAACTTGTAACTAATGCATTAAACTGTTGCAAGTAATTATTATAACATTGTATACAAACAATATTTACCCTTTTAAATTGCGTGATGAGCTAGCATCATCATCATCATGAGTGTCTACCTGTACACGTTCTGTGAAAGTTGCTGCCGACATACGAGGCAGACGCGTTCTCGTTCTGTCGTTCAAATACATTCGTGTGTTGTACGAGAGGGAAAGGCAACGTTTTTTCAAGAATATCTTTCTGAAACTAGAACTGCCAATGCCCTAATCTGAACCGCATCTTAAGATCGTCGTCAGTTTCCTGCCTTCTCCGTCTAATGTGATATCCGATACCTCAATGTGTCAATTGATAATCCAGTGCGATATTTCTATAGGCAAAGCATCCCCAAACCCACTGTTGAAGTCTGTGTCAAGGTCATGTAAATGTTGAACGTAGACCAAAACGTAATCGACCTGGGAGTTTACCACCGACAAGTTGGAGAACTGGGAAAGTTTGCGTCTTCCAATGTTTTGCTGCATTAGATTAGATCATTTTGGCAACAATGGACTTTCTTTTTAGTAAACTCAGACCGTCATCTTGCAACTGCAAGTCAACATCATTAAATTTAGATAATAAATCTGTTAAGAAGGCTATGTGGCTTCTATTTAATTAAATTTCGTTCCGAAATGGGATGTCTAGCATTTAAAAATTCTAAAACGACCTCGAAAAGTGAAAGGAGTCTTGATTTAACATAAGCCTCTCGAGGGCCAGCAAATACTTCATACGTTTTAGTTGTTTTTTAGTTTTAATAAAGGCTTTATAATTAAGTGATTTAAAAAGAAATGAAAACATTTACGCCTTTACTAATAGAACAATTACGTCACATAAAAACACACTTGTACAAATAAAGGGTCCACATATTATCTACACGTGTTGTTAAAAATCAGATTAATTTCGCTAATGTAAAGCAGGTATGTTTATCGATTACATCAAATTAATTATAATTAATCTTCTTTTCTGTATTGTTCTATATTTTTCTTCCTTTCCCGTTGAAAGATAATTTATCATAACGTTAATGTGTTATAATTTCTCCATGATGACCAACAAAAAAGGGAAGATAAAAACACCCAGAAACCAGTCTGCACAATAAGTGTGTGTATGCAGTGTATATCGTGAATGTGGTGCGACATAAAAACAAAATTAGCACAATAACGGCATAAACAAGAACATGAACACCATTTGTTGATGAAACGACCTCGTTTAAACACCAGTAATTCCCAAATGTTCAGTATTTTGATAAGTATATCTCACGCGTGTACACGTCGACAGTCTCCGTTGAGTTTTGCATAATTAGTTAGCACGTTGGGTTGGTTGGGTTAGATTTAGCAATGTAACACATTAACGAATCTTCATATTACGTTTTTATCAGTGAATAGATTGTTTTAATAGGATTTTTGAGTTAAAGAATTCAATTAAAATAATGCACTTACACTATCGCTCATAAGTATTTGGTCATTCGTATTTAGCCCGCAAATTGTAACAAAAATCAAAATTGAAATACTAATATCTTTTCATTATTTACATATATAAGAAATATATATTTTTACATCTAAAATAAATTGTTGTATAATATATTTATCTAAATTTTAGACTCGTCTATATGCCCTCCTTTATTTTTAAACACTGCAGCACACAATCGAGGCATTCTTTCGATTAATTTTCGTAATGTCTCAGGTTTTATTTTACCCCGAGCCTGTTTCAGGTTCTTCCACATATTAATAGCAGATGTGGGCGCCGATTTTCTCACCTCTCGATCAAGTTCTTCCCACAGCAACTCGATGGGGTTTAAATCGGGGCTCTGGGGAGGCCATGCCATAACTTTTATGGTTCCCTCGTTCTTCAATTTCTGCAAATATTACCGGCATAGTTAGATAAAATTCTGACTCGAAATTTTAATTCCAGAGGGGATTGCGTTTTCCTCTAATATGCCCTTATACTGTTCTTTTTTTAGTATACCTGCGATTTTTACGAGATCGCCCACATTTGATCCAGAAAAGTAACCCCATATCATGACTGAATTTCCACCGTGCTTAACAGCAGGGGCTATGCATTATTTCCGAGTGCGCTCATCTGCAAACCTCTTCACGAAAACACGTCTTCGTGAACCGAAAATCTCGAATTTGGATTCATTGGTGCACAATACTTTATTCCAGTCTTCTATGGTCCAATTTTGGTGGCCGCGTGCCAACTTTAAACGTTTTTGCTTGTTTCGCTTGCGTAGAAGCGGCTTCCGCATTGCAATTTGTCCATTCGTCCTTCTTTTAATCGCCGGTTAACTATGGAAACACTTATGGGTTTTCGACGAACAGTATTCGTTTCTGCTGTGATTTCTGGAGCTATTTTTCGTCTATTTCTCTTGCTTGTTACCATTATTGCAAGATCCCCTGCTGAGGTTGTTGCCCTTAGTCTGCCTTTTCAAGTTCTGCCCAACACACTTCCACATTCGCGGTGTTTTTGGATGATATAACCCACGGCGGACTGATATAAATTAAGTTCTGTGGCAATTTCGCGGTTGTTTTTGCCAGTTTTATGGTATGCGATTATAAACGATCGTGTTTCTACACTCAATTCTTTCTGTTTAGACATTTCTAACCTATTGAACTTCTTTGAAACACACGATGTTATCACTATGAGCACCTCACAAAAACTGACTGCAATTTGGCCAAAATACCCAAGTATAAATACTTAATAGATTACAATAACATCGTACCTTAAAATAAAATCATAACAATCGAAAATTTCCAAGAATCAAGAGATCTGATCCATATTAAGTGCAATTATTCTACCTGGAGTTTTATTAGGGTATTATCATTCATTGTGAATAATAGGGTAATCGCAGAATTATTTTTGAACAAGCTTTTATAGATTTTAATATTTACTATGAACTATTTCTTACAACAGAAATAAATTTTATAATTATAACTTTTCTATTAGTCCGCAACACCTGTCAGAAGGTTATTTCGCATTTAGTTCAATATTCCGCGTCATGTGGTGATACCATCTATTCACTCAATTCATGTATGGTTACAAAAGTTCGAAGAAACTGGGTCTACTTTAAATTTAAAACATGAAGGAGCTGCACGAAGTGTTAGAACGCCAGAAAAGATTGATGGGGTTCGAAATGCCATAACATGTAGCCCGAAACGTTCTGCCCTCTAAAGACACGTATCGCTATTGGTTTGATAGCTGTTTGGTATAGTTGCAGCTCAGTCTTCCTAGATATTCTCTTGGTTTCTGTATTCTGTTTTGTACACCAGCATGCCCGTCTCTTTTTGTCAATTTTGCTTCTATTTCATCTTCCTTTTTCCTGTACAACTACCACTACGTTTATATAATTTTTAATTTCCTTAAATCTTACAAATGTTGTTATTGGTTTTTGTGTTACTTTTTTAGAAATGTACGTTATATTCTGTGAATTAAACGTTTTTTATTAACAAAAATTTTAAACTGCAAGTACTTAATTAGTTTCACGCGAAATTCATTGCATTTATCATTTTATCAAATTCACCCTTTAATAAGCTAAACACGAAAATTTTATTACAAAAGAAAAAATAAACGAAACATGAATGTCTCTAAAAATAAATTTAGTAGAACAATTAAAGCGCCAGAAATGCCATCATTCCAATTTTAAACGCCAACAATTCCCAAATGTTCAGTATTTTGATAAGTACATCACGCGTGCGTTCACACCGGCAATCTCCATCGAGTTGCACGTAATTAGTTGGCGCGCTAGGTTAGGTTAGATTTGACGCTATGTGGGGCCCTCGCGTGAGACCCTCATCACTGAATGTATATATATATATACATATACAGCACAAGTTGTAATCAATAGTAATGCAGCCAGCCTAGCATGCTCGAAGACTTGACTAATAACTATTAATACGTCTTACTGCCATCACGATATATCAAACACACCCCCGTCGTCCCTTTTCGTCCCCGTTCTCGTCGCTTTTCCCCTCGCTTTCCTCTTGTTCCGAGTTCCACCTCGCGCCGTTAGAAATACACGACCTGGCGGATCCTTGACGGCTAAATGCTCACAGCTCGATCCTGACAGGTTCGTCTGCATTTCGCAACAAAGTTATGACACGTCGTCCTCCACGTGAACCGTGGAGCTAGATCGTACCATATAGTTCATTTACTAGAAAACTAACACGGTTGCATCGGACTGAATCATGTGAAGCCATTTAAGTTTAAATGAACGAGGTGTAATTATAATTAATGTTTTTGGTTTTTATTAGCATTTTCACTACAGGAAATCAACAACAAAGCAATAGATTAAAGATCAATGAAAATTAATTGATATACAGTAGTCGTAATCTGTCAGAACGTTTTATAAATGAGTTTAAACCGCAGCGGCAATCCAAAAAGGGTTAGTATAAGAGCGTAACAACTCCCAAGTAATTTTACGAACGCATATATTTGCAATGAAGTTTTAATATTAAAAACACCCTTACGGTTACAGGTTGGCAACTTAAATGATCTCTAATGTGTAAAACGTATCTTTTCTTTATTCTATTTTGCACCAATATCCTAATTCCAAGATCACGGAAGTAAGACGTCATCCTAATGTATAAAATATTATTATAGCAGATGGTTAAAAGAAAGTATAAAAAGTAGGGGGTCTCAAATGTACCCCTGAGAGCTTAGCACCAGTTACAAAACTCGAACAACAAAATTCAAAGTTGCGTTTATGTAATTACGATCAAACCATTGTGTATGCGAAAGCTGATATAATATACTAAAATGAAAAAGCTATAGGTAACAATGCATCTACAAGAGAATTAGGGGTAAAAACATAATAACGCATGGATCAATAAGTCCCGAGACTAACCCATAGATGGCGCTCGTAGTAAACCAGTAACCACGTCTTTCTAGAGTACTAACCTTTGCTTGAAACGTGTCAAAATTTTAAGTCGATCGGACCAGAAACAGCTGAGTTATCGAGGTTGGAGTAAAGTCGTTTTGTAGTTTGTTTAAACAATGGAAAAAACCGAGTTTCGTGTTCTGATAAAACATTGTTTTTTAATGGGTAAAAACACCACGCAAGTAAAACAATGGATTGAAAAATGTTACCCGGACTCTTGTCCATCAAAAGCAACGATTTGTCGGTGGTTTGCCGAGTTTAAACGTGGTCGTACCGACACAAATGACGCGGAACGCTCGGGTAGACCTGTGGAAGCCGTTACACCGGAAAATGTGAGTGAAGTGACAAAAATTATAATGAAAGATCGTAAAGTGAAGCTCCGTGAGATTGCTGAGATGACACAGATATCATATGGAAGTGTATTTACTATCCTTCATGAAAAATTGAGCATGATAAAGGTTTTTTCCATGCGGGTGCCGCGATTGCTCTCGATGGAACAAAAACAGCAACGAGTCGATGATTCAGAAAGCTGTTTATCGCTATTTACTCGCAACAAAAAAGATTTCTTGCGTCGTTACGTGACCATGGACGAAACATGGATACATCACTACACTCCAGAGTCGAAGCGGCAGTCATCTGAGTGGCGCACAGCTGGCGAAAGCCGTCCGAAACGTCCGAAAACGCAGCAGTCAGTTGGCAAAGTCCTGGCGTCAGTTTTTTGGGATACACATGGCGTGATTTTCATTGACTACTTCGAAAAAGGTAAATTGATCAACAGTGATTATTATATTGACTTACTGGTGCTTTTGAAGGAGGAAATCGCAAAAAAACGACCGCACATGCAGAGAAAAAAAATCCTTTTTCACCAAGACAATGCACCCTGCCACAAGTCGATGAAAACAATGGCAAAATTGAACGAATTGGGTTTTGATCTGCTTCCCCACCCCCCATATTCGCCAGATTTAGCCCCCAGTGACTACTGGCTCTTTGCTGATCTTAAAAAAATGCTCCAGGGAAAAAGATTTGGCTCAAATGAGGAGGTCATCGCTGAAACTGAAGCTTATTTTGAAGCGAAAGATAAATTTTTTTATAAACATGGTATTGTAAAATTGGAAAAGCGTTGGAACCATTGTATCACCCTAAAAGGTGATTATGTTGATGAATAAAAAAAAATTTTGCAAAAAAAATGTTGTTTTCATTGTTAGTCTCGGGACTTATTGATCCATGTGTTAGGAGCTTCTGATACACAAGGTATGACAAAGTCGATGCAAGATTTTATGGTAAACATTTAAATTATTGTATTATGTACAACTACGACTAAGTGGAAAAAGCCCGAACTAATACATATCTTTAAAAATGTGTAATATTAAGTGTAAAAGGTTGTACGGTATTCAGAAGGTGAAATTATACGCTCATATTTACTCCAGGTGTTTATATTACCTGTAGATAACTTGTATCAAAAGTATAAATGAGGTCCCAAGTACAACCCTTACGGGACACCAGTATAATAAAATTTTATACATCTTGTTATTATTAGATAAGTTAAAATTAATACACAATTTGTCGCAGAGAAAACCGTTTTTTAAAATAGTAATTCTTAGTGGCGCTATCTATTAAAAAAAAATATGCATCAGTAAGGTAGATCTTTCACCAATGTTACATGAAAATATCATGACGTGTGCAGCATTAGAAACAGAGAAATTGCGCATAAAGTAACAGTATGTATTTGGCATTGGTCGAAAAATGAATTTTGAACAAAGAACAAATATCAAGTTTTGTTTTAAACTCGGTAAATCGTTTACTGAAACGTTTAATTTGATGAAACATGTATATAGCGATGCGTGTTTATCACGTACGAGTGTGTATGAGGGGTGTAAACGATTTAAGGACGGTGGTACAATCATAAATGACGACGAACGTCCTGGTGCAAAATCTGTGGTTACGGAAAGTAACATTGAACTAACTTGTGCGTGAATTTAAAAGCAATGAGCCGAAATCCTCATTGCGATACGTGAAAATGGAATTAAATATTTCCAAAGATTCATTTCATCGCATTTTGGCACAGTATTTGGGACTAGGAAATGCTTGTGTAAGGTTTGTACTAAACAAGCTAACTGAAATCAACATTGTACAGGCGTGATAAAGACTCAAAAGAGGACGAAAATTATTGTAACTGGTGATGAGATGTGGTGCAGTCAATACGATTCAAAAACCAAGCGTCAAAGCCGTTTAGAGAAGTCAAAAGTAAAGACAATGTTGATTCGTTCTTATGATTCGAAAGGCATAGTGCACAGAGAGTTTGTACCAACTAGTCAAACAGTCAATGCTGTATATTATCTTGATTTTATGAACAGTGTTTTGGCGTGTATTCGTTGTGTGCGCCCTCAATATCGTCAAAATTGTAGCTGGCGTTTGATACATGATAAAGGACTTTCTGATCGCTCGACGCTTATCACTGATTTTCTAATTACAAATGGCATTTTAGCCATCAACATCCGTATTCACCGGATTTCTCTCCCTGTGATTTCCATCTACAATATTCTCCACACTACATTTCTCTATGAAAGGACAGCTTTATGCTGACGTCGAAGCCATTAAAATGTCGTCGACAGCGATCTCGAAGGACATTCTCTAAAGATTGATTTTAAAAATTCATTCGACATGTTAATTGGCCCTACAAAAACTTTTTATTGAAGGCGAAGGCGACTACTTTGAATAAAATGAACGAATTTTACCAAAATAGTAAGCTTTTATTTTTATTTTAAAAAGTTTTCTCTACGACAGACTGTGTTAATTGATTTTCAATAATTAAAACTAAAGTTAAAACTTTATTTTATAGAGACATGCATTTTACTTTTTCATGCTGTAAGTTATAAAAATTAAATTCTAGTCGGTGATAACAATTACGATTTTTACAATGGATAAAGCAGTGCCTTTATACTACCTTTTTTTAAACTAGTTTCACGTTATTATGAGTTGATTACTTGCGTTTTTATTACTTTTTTTAAGTGCGACAGAACGACAGTACAATTACTTGATTAGAGGACTGCATAAAAAAGCCTGTTATACATAAAAATTAACAACAGACATTATAATGTTGTCTGCGGTGGATTTTTATTATTAGACCGCACAATTTATGAAAAAATTGTAATAAAACGTAAATGATTTCAAAGGACGATGATTAAGTTTGAATCCATAATCAACAAATTAATGTTCCAATTAATGTAAAACGAAACGATTATTATATGCACTTAATGTAATATACAATATTATTATTAAACTTAATATTCTCGGAGACATTCTGTACTTTTAATACCAAATCGTAATATGATTTATCTGATATTAGCTGCTATTCTTAGATACTCCACAGCCAAATTTTTAAATTACAATGATATTTAGCTACATTTTACTACATAGCACAGATACTCGCTAGCCTAATAGACGCAGTGTTATCTTGTTAAAAATAATCATATTTGGTATCATTCTCGAAGAGTTATATTATTAACGATTTCACCACCTTTTACAGCATCGCGATGTAACCAACAATTACTAGTTATCCAACCTTAGTACAAAAATATTTCTCCAATACCTGATATCTGCATGCAACCCCACGCCACAAAGCCACCATCTTCCTACTTTGCATTCTATAGCGTGTATTTGGGATTGTTAAACCGAATTTTTGATCGACAAATTGTGCCTCAATTCATCCATAAAATTGTAATAAGCGTGAAAGAGTTATTATTTATAAATTATTTTTAGATTTTTACTAACATGGTATGCGTTAAACATACGACCAGTTATGTACGCGTAAGTTAAATATTAAGAACTTTTTTGATTTTTAATGAGCTCGAAGCCTAAAATTCTTTTTTTTTTTGAGTATATGTAACTATTATAATAACCATAACCAAACTGAACTTTAACAACTATATTTACATACGGATTTTGGAGTCTCTCTTAGTATGTGCAGGTATTGCAACAAAATTGTATAAGAAACGAGAAAATTTACTTGTATCTATGTTAAAAAAAGATTAATTTTAGGGAAGGTATCGAATCATTTAAATTAAAATTTACATGACTTTTCTAAGAAAATGACAAAGAAAGTTTAACACAAGTCAGGCATTAAATAAGCAACTTCTACTCCCTTCTTTGCTTTTCCTTATGATTTTTTTGGCGTGTTTAGGCATTTGTTTTTTTATCCTAAGATGCCATTCTCCTCTCTTTCTAAAGATGAAATATAGTTTCTAATCACTACATTGATATATCGTCACAATACCAAAACCGGAATTAAGAACAAACGTCGCCGATGTCGAGTTTAACTGATGGATCTTAGAATAGGTGGAACGCTTAATCAATGTCTTGTAGGCAATAATTGTTCCTGTTCCACTTTCTTACATTCTAATATTTTATGTTTTATGTCTTTTGCTAAAATTTTTCTCCTAGCGATTCTTTCAATGAAAATTAAATACTGTTTTAAGGTTACTTCAATCGTCACAACTCCAAGATCTTTATCATCTTCCTCTCTCACTTTTCGTCTTGTGCAATCCTCAACGTTTCTTTACCACCTTCTACTTCCTTCTGTGTTGCATTTCTTTAAATCAAAATTAAATATTGTTTAAGGTTACTTTAATCGTCACCATTCCAAGATCTTTATCGCCTCCTATTTTTTCATCATTTGCAACCCTTAACGTTTTCACCACTACCTTCTTGTTTTGTACTTTCTTGCAATGAAAATTAAATTAAATATTGTTTAATTTTACTTCAATCGCCACAATTCCAAGATTTTTACCGCCTACTCCTACTTTTTCTTCTACAACCCTCAGCACTTCTTCGTCATCTTTTTATATTACTTTCTTTGTTGTTGTTTTTTTCTCAATAAAAACAAATTCAATTTTGCTTAAAGTTATTTCAATCGTCACCATTTCAAGATCTTTCTCATTGTTCTTTCTTACGTTCACCTTTTCATCTTTTGTAATTCATATCACCTTTTCCATTTCCTCCTTTGTTCTTTTCTTTCAATAAAAATTAAATATTGCTTAAAGTTACTATAGTCGTGACCATATCACCTTTATCGTCTTTTTCTCTCACCTTTTCACCTTTTGCAACTCTCAGTGTCTCTTCATCACCTTCTTCTATTCTTTTTCTTGTTGCTTGTTTGCAATGAAAATTAAATATTCCTTAAGATTACTTCAATCGTCACCATTCCAAAATTTTTATCATTTCTCTCTCTCTCTCTCTCTATCTTTTCATGTTTTGCAATCCTCAACATGCCTTCACCACCTTCTTCTATTTCCTTCTTTGTTACCTTTCTTTCAATAAAAATTAAACATTTAAGGCTTCAATTGTGACCATTCCAAGATCTTTATCGTTTTTCTCCTTCACATTTTGAACTTTTGCAATCCTTAGCGTCTCTTCATCACCTTCTTATATCTACTCTTTTTCTTGTTGCTTTCTTGCAATGAAAATTAAATATTTCTTAAGGTTATTTCAATCGTCACCATTCGAAAATCTTTATCATTTTTCTTTCTCACCTTTTCATGTTTTGCAATCCTCAACATGTCTTCACCACCTTTTTCTATTTTCTTCTTTGTTGCCTTTCTTTTAATGAAATTTAAATACTTAAGGTTACTTCAATTGTCACCATTCCAAGATCTTTATCGTCTTTCTTTTTCACATTTTCATCTTTTGCAACCCTCAGCGGCTCTTCATCACATTCTTCTATTTTCTTCTTTGTTGGTTTCTTTCAATGAAAATTAAATATTGCTTAATGTTACTTCAATCGCCACCATTCCAAGATTTTGATCACCTTTCTCTCCCTCTTTTTCAACTTTTGCAATCCTCAACGTCTCTTCATCGCTTTCTATTTTGTTCTTTATTGCTTTCTTGCAATGAATACTAAATGTTGTTTAAGGTTACTTCAATTGCCACCATTTTAAGATCTTCATCGTCTTTCTCTCCTATTTTTTTTATCTTTTGCAACTCTCAACTTTTCTTTACCACCTTCTTCTATTTCCTTCTTCGTTATTTACTTGCAATGAAAAGTAAATATTACTTAATCGCCATCGTTCTAAGATCTTCATCATCTTCCTACCTCTTTCAAACCTTAGGGTCTCGTTGTCACCTTGTTTGCCACTTCTTTCAATTCTTACATCTATTCTATTTCCTGTAACAATCGAATCTCGTATTATATCTTCGTTAAACATTTTTCTGTGATGATTCTTCTAATTAAAATCAAATATTGCCAGATAAATATATGAGTGTGCTAATAAGTGGTTACAATTTATTGAAAGTAAAAGTATTCAGATACCCCTACATATATATATATATATATATATATATATATATATATATATATATATATATGTATATAGAAACACATATGAATTATATTCAACAATGTTGAACATAAAATCCCGTTTTGTCGGATAATGAAACGCTTTCATAACTCATTATTGTGCGTATATGTAGTGGTGTTGTCTGCACATCTGTGCACGTAATCTGCCTGTATGAAAATATTTTCGTTCACGCCTGAATGTGTGTGTGTGTATATATGTTTTTACATGTATTTAATTGTATGGAAAATTTGAATTAAATATTATACCATAATTAAAATACAAAGCATTCATCAAATATGCAAATTGTATTGAAATTTTCAACGCTTAAAGTTTTTTAATATTCATAAATGTTCGTGTCATATTTTGTGTTGGCACTGCTTAAATTCGAATAGATTCTTTCTCTTTCTGGCACACATACATACATACATACATATATACACGTACACAAACACACACATTTACGCATATGTTTCTACTGAACCTAATATATGTGTTTGTATATTTCTACATAATACATAAATACATAATGTGATACCTTTGTTTCCTTTTTCTATTCTTACAAACCTCTTCCTTTTCCTTCATTATTTCCTATCTGTATATGTCTCTATGTATTTCATTCCGCTCGTTTTCTACAATCCTCCGAATTCATGCATACATATTGGTTTTCATTCGACTTTTTGTTTTCTTTTTTCAATACATATTTTTTTCGAAACTGTTTTTAATTAGAAGAGGGACATAAACACGTCTACTCGCATTTTTAATTAAAATGCATTCGTTACCTATACTATTGTATGAACAGCTATTAAGGTTAATTTATAATCGTTGGTAATTGGACAGTCGAAAAATTTTAAACGCAATTATCGAGGCCGGGGACTATGGTTTGTGTTTCACACGCCACCATCAGCAAGAGCGTATTTTGTTGAAATTCAATTTTTGATGTAACTTAATAATGGGAAAAAGGTGTTATTAGATTAATAAATTTAAATGATAATTACGTTTTTTTTTCTTTTTTTTTGGAGAGGAATATGAAACGTTAATATCATCAATGTTACATTAACACGTCTTTAACTTGAATTTCGCATTTTTTTTAATAATTAAATGTTGTACCGTTTAAGTGCGACAGTTAAATATGGATAGGTTATTTTACGAAATTTGATACATCTTTAATCAAATAGAAATTTGTTTATCTCGACTTAAAGATGACTATTAGTGTAAATATTAAGTAGGACATTATCTACAAAAAATAAAAGAACGTAACATGACAATTCAATATGGTGTACCTCAGAGCTCAGTGCTTGGACCCATAGTATATGTTTTATCATAATTTGCTGATAAAACCAATTAAAATATCCATTCGTCAGTTGATAAAAATATTATCGGGCCCACTGTAGCCTTCTCAATGAGTTACCCCAACGTAGCAATAATTTACGAGCTACTACGTGACTGTGTAAATTTCCTTCCACCAATCGACGTTTGACAGTAATAACTGTAATCGGATACTGACGTCTGCAATTGAATTCGTTCTCTATTTCTGGTATTATTTCTCTGTGAATTCGTTTGCTTATTAGTTACTATTATTATTATTTATTATTAATTACTATAATCAACGATGGTATAGAATCAAATACGAATTTTTATTAATTTACCATTGTGAAGCTCTTAATTATGTATTTATATATAATTATTAACATACAATAGTGCTATTTAATACAATCTAGGAACTTAATGGAAATATATTGTTTAGAAATAGCGTAGTTGAACAAATACAAAGCAATTAAAAACAAAAATGAAGGTGTACTTATATAATTACTAATAAGGTTATATTATATTTATGTATGTTAGAAAAATAGAATTTCGTAACTGATATTTGCAATGTAGATTAATAAGAATTTATTTGTTTGTAGAAGAAAAAAGATTATATCATGTATATTATTAAGTCGACATAAAACAAAATTAAGCATGTATATTGTAATCATACTTAAAATAATTTGCTTAAGATCACAATATATTTCAATTCACATGCAATTTTATTTTCTATCTTAACTCCTTTTGCATATATAACATAATAGTAAAATGAATTCAATTTGAATTAATGTGTTCATCAACTGTGGATGTACAAAAAATTATAATTTAGTGATATAAGATCATGCCCAAGGAGAAGTTCAAGTTGTAAAATTTGATAGATACATAAAAGTGATACTTCTGCAGAAATGAAATTAAATAACGAGGTGTAACAGATGTTATTAATTGTAAATAAACTTATATTTAACTTTTACCCCCTTCAACATACACTCCTCTCCATCTGCACACCACTCTATACGAGTCTTCCATTGTTCAAAACAATGCTGTACTTCATCAGTTGTCAATCTCTTCAACAACTCTGCCGTTTTTATTTCTACTTGTTTAACAGACTGAAAACGTGTTCCCTTTCATGCACTTTTCACTTTTGGGAATAGGTAAGAAGGCACATTGTGCGAAATTTGGCGAACACTAAGGATGATCAGTTACAGCAATGCGCTTGTCCGCTCAAAACTGCTTCACAGATAGGGCTTATGAGCTGGTACTTTTGTCATGTTTAATTCGTCATGCTAAATGTCTTCAGAACGTTCCCTTCAGCTCTTGCAGTCACAGATCGACTAGGATGTTCATCATCTTCGACCTCTTCCCGTCATTCAGAAGATCGTTTATGCCATTCAAAAACTCGCGCACATTACATAACAATATCACCAAACACCTCCTTTAACATTTTAAAACATTCTTTTGGCGATTCTTTTAATTTGGCAAGGAATTTCGTTAATTCGCTGCTAGATTTTTATGTCAACCATTATCGCGGCACTATTAAGTCACAGCGCCCTCTATAATTAAAGCTCGAAAGTAAAGTAAAGCAGACAGACACGAAATTACGGGTTGTTGCTTGGAAAGCATCAAGGTCAGTGACATTCCAATTATCGCCCTTTGCGACTGCGCAATAAAAGGATCCCAGTCTAATTATTTAATTACCATACCTCGTATATTTCATTAGATATTACATTAAAATTTATTTCATATTTCATCGCAAGTAAACCATTTTATAATATTTAGGTGCATTTCAACGAAGAGCATCCATTTCTTAGAATTAAGCAACGTTTTATAATATTTTTGGCAAACCAAGCTGAGGCATTTTGTTGTACGCCCTACAAAAAGTATTATCACATATAAAGAAAATAATAATAAATTTTTAATATTTTGACTTCCAACGTGGAATCTAATAACAGAATTTTACTACATTAATTCCACAAAAACATATGAACAAACTTATAATAATACATACATACAAAAGCTAATAATCTTTTAAATGAAATAAATTACATAATCTTATCCTATAAAAAGTAGAATATAATTACTACTTTGTTTAGTTATATCCACAAACATTAAACGTTAAATAATAAAATAATATGCTATATGTGGCAATAAAACTCTCATCGGATAAAAATACCATCTATATTCGATTCATACGTCATAGTTCAAATATAACGTAAATAAATATTTAAATATATTCTAAAACAAATGCTTAAAAGTCAAGGATAGATAATAGAAAGACTATATTAAATGGAGCAACAATATGTAATTATCTGTAATATGACACAATTGCAAAAGTGTTATTTCTTTTATGTTACAGACACTGACGTGCCAAACCAATTATCATATAATGTATATTTAAATGACTTAATTCAATAATAAATATAAATAATAAAGAAGTAACAAAGGAAGAAATTATGACGGGAAAAAATCCCGGACTACGTAGTTGGTATTTTTTAATTTAAAAATTTAAATACATTTCTCTTTTGTCATTAACAATACAAAGAATTTTATATGTAGTGCATAGTTCATAATACCGTCCGTCGTATTCTTCTGTTCGTATTTTCCGGTTAATCGTCAGGAAGGAGAGGGGAATTTTTCAACTATTTCAGTTATGCATAAACTGCTTGTGTTATTACGTACAACAAACATATCATTTGAATTTATGACAGAGGAAGCGTTCGTTGTAGAACCGTTTCTGGCCGGGAACAATGCGAAATGGAATTTAAAAATGTGAGATAATTTCTACTTCTTTTTTTAAACTGGAAACAATGGATATAATGCTTTCAAATTGTAGCAAATTTTTAAATTGGATTTCGTACTTAGTTTTAGCACATTACCACAGTATACTTTTATTTCTTTTGTAAGGGTTAACACTTGGTAGCAAATATTATGCAACTTATGACTAGGGCGTACAAACTTTAACATACACTACCGCTCACGGAAGTATGGACAGCAACTATATCAAGCAACTACAAGAAAAAAAATAAAAAATATCAACGAAATTGAACAAAAGTTAATATTTATTGATTCTTTATATAATAAAAATAAAAATTACAATTCATTAAACTTATTCCTAATATACTTATATATTATATTAATTATACTTTCTTTTCATCGAAGAAATCACCGTTCGCGGCGATTACAGCTTTTGCTATTCGGGGCATTCTTTCTATTAATTTTCTTATTATCTCTGGCGTATGTTATTCCATTCGTTTTGTAAAATATTCCGAAGTTTTTCCTTCGATGTTGGACATTCCTTTCTAACTCTTCTACCGAGTTCATCCCATAATAATTCAATGAGGTTGCAGTGATATTGTTCACCATTATTAATGGCATACCCTCCTCTTTACAATTAAATGAACATCCGATGATTTCGCTTAAAAATACTCGTTTTTTTTTACATATCAAAATAAAACCTTATTGGAAGACCCCTATAAAACCTCGCTCCTTATGTGAGTATGTACATTTATAATGATGAATGCATTTTATATTTCTGCATTTACGTGTGTTAACATATTAGGAATTTATACTTATATAAATTTGTGTTTACATCTTTGCACATCTTTGGCCCAGGGTACTTGAATCTACATTATCGCTAGCTTATCGCACCCTTACACCAGAAGATGCTATAAAAGTATACTTTCTATATAGTCAAATTAAAATAAGTTGAAACGAACTATACCAATGACTTTAACTTCTAAAGTACGTTGCAAAAAATTGCAAAATATCGCCACTTTCCTAACAACCAGTACATTTAAACAAAAATATACGCGATGTACAAAGGGCATTAGGAAAGTTTTGCAATACAACTTTGTTTATTTAATTTTTTCAAAATAATTTCTTCTACATTCAATACACCTCTCCATTTTCTGAAACCAATCTTTAAACAGTTCTGCCAAGTTTCACTAGGGAGTAAAGCACACCCGTTTTCCCAAGCCCGCAGAAGGTCCTCATCACTGAAAAACCGCCTCCCTTTTAGCTTCATTTTCACATAGTGCAAAGTCGTAGAGAGCAAGATTTGGACTGTAGGAAGGGTGCTCGAGAAGTTTCAATCCTGTCGTGGTTAAATGTTCGGTGCAGGCTTTGGCGCGGTGAGCTGGAGCATTATCGTGATGGAGGAACCAGGTGTCCATTCTTGAATTTGGCCGCAGATTCTTCATAGATCCAATGCCTTTAGGCAGGCACTGTTCAGTATACCACTTAGCTGTGACGGTCTTCTGTGTGTCCAAAACGACGCGTTCCATAATTCCACTCGATTTGAAAAATACAGCTATCATTTTCTTCTTTACAGATCGGGATTTTCTGACAACTACGGGTGTGTCCTCATCATCAAAGACCCAAACTTTGTTTTGAGCTTTGGTCGGCACATCGTAATAGTACAGCCAAGTCTCGTCACCTGTCACGATGTTGTTCACATACCGAGATTGTCCCTTATTAAACTTTTTTAGCATCTCCCATCACCACGTCACACGTCGTGTCATCTGCTCGTCAGTCAGTCGATGCGGCACCCAGAGAGAATAAATTTTCTTCACGTGCAAATGATCATACAGAATCGAACGAATTGCTGGTGCATTTAGGCCTGAAGTACCCTCTATCTGTTGATAGGTCACTCGCCTGTCGCTTGTCCTCGCCAAGCATTTTCCTCACAGTAGTAACGTTTTCCTCCGTAACAGACGTTCGTGGCCTTCCCGACCTCTCAGCATCCTCCATAACTACGGGTGTGTCCTCATCATCAAAGACCCAAACTTTGTTTTGAGCTTTGGTCGGCACATCGTAATAGTACAGCCAAGTCTCGTCACCTGTCACGATGTCGTTAGCATACCGAGATTGTCTCTTTTTACACTTTTTTAGCATCTCCCATCACCACGTCACACTTCGTGTCATCTGCTCTTCAGGCAGTCGATGCGGCACTCAGAGAGAACATAGTTTCTTCACGTGCAAATGATCATTCAAAATCGAACGAGTTGCTGGTGCATTTTGGCCTAAAGTACCCTCTATCTGTTGGTAGGTCACTCATCTGTCCTCGCCAAGCATTTTTCTCACAGTAGTAACGTTTTCCTCCATAACTGACGTTCGTGGCCTTCCCGGCCTCTCAGCATCCTCCACAGTTAAATTTCCTCTCTGGAGTTCTCTATACCACCTGAATATCGTTGTGCAATGTGTACAAACATCACCTAGTGCAAGAATCATTTCTTCGAAGCACTGGTCTAAGTACAAACCACACACGAAATTATAACGCAAAACTGCCCTTATCTCGTTTCGTCACTTTACACTCTCACTGCTAATGAATAACTGAGCCCATCGATAGGCGCTGCGACCACTGTGCACGTATGAACATGCCTCAACATGCAGCAACAAGTAGCTTCCTACGATTCATTGTTGCGTCATATTGCAAAACTTTCCTATTACCCTTTGTACATTTAAACAAAAATATACGCGAAGTACGTACAATAATAATAAAATTAAAATACAAAATAAAAGCTTCTAAATATGTTTAAGCGCGGGTATTCGTGAGTCAGTAGTCGATACCCTCACACTTTCTACATTTTTGGTTACATAGTGCAGTTTTTTCTACAAAAAGGTGTATTTATTGAATCTCCTTTTTATATAGGGAAATACATATAATATATATATTTAAGATCATTTTTAACAGACAGGAAATACAATTACTATTATATCACTATTTCCTGTTTTTATATCGTTTCACTAACAACCAATTCGTGTATAATTTAATATATTTTCATAGTGCTTGTTATCGTACTGATAACCGTAATGTATGGGTATATTAAAATAATTTTCTTGTAGTGACATTGCTCAATACACAGTTTAAAAAATAATAATAAACAACGATGATAATAATAATGACTACCGTAACGTTTTGCATGTAACATATGTTGTAAAAATAGATATCTTAATTATATATTAAGCCTGTGTTTACACGACATAAAATAACAGATAATAGGTCTATAATAATTACATTATACTCCCATGTAATTATGTAAATAATAATGAAGGGAGTATTTATAAAAATTACGCTATCGTTTTGTTATTCAAACTTTTACTTCAGCCGGAACACCGACTCGCTTCTATTGTACTCTAAGATTTCGTTAAATTGACTTATTTATTTGAATTTTGCAAGAGGGAAATTACAGATTAGTACAATTATGTTGTTAAAACTATATCTAGAAGAAAGTACAATTATTAGCATTAAATAGATTTTCAAATATCAATTACTAGTACACTGAAAATGTGCATAATGTAAATGTAAATAATAAATTAAAGCACGAAAGGGTGGAGCTTCTAAAGTATGCTAAATGTGGAGAAACTATTGTAAATATTGAAAACCTAGTTTCTGGATTAAGTTCGATTTTACCAGGTGTACCGGAAAGTCATTGTCAGTTTTTTCGTAAAGAAATTCATAATTTTTAAGAAAATTGAAAAATGTATTTATTCAAAGTATCGGCCATTTTATTATATACATCTTGCCCATCTCTCAGGCAATTTATGGATGCCATCCCAAAATAACTGTTCGTTCTTTGAGTAAAACCATTCATTTATCGAGCCATTTTCTAACATCTTCGAAATTGGGGAAGTATTGGTCTGTAAGCGTGTGTCCCATTGATGCGAAAAGGCGATAGTTGAACGGGATAAGGTCTGGAGAGTACGGCGGGTGCGATATTATTACTGCTTTTAACGCTTCCTCGACCGGTTTTTTTGTATCGGACGGCGCGTTATCTTGCTGTTAAATCACTTTACCGTGTCTTGGGGCCTATTCTGGACATTTGCCTATCAATGCATGGTTCAAGTTGATAATTTATTGTCAGTAGCGATCGGTATTAACCGTTTCACCAGGTTTCAATAGTTCGTAATACTTCACATCACTCTGGTAACACCAAACATAGAGCACTGTTTTGCGACTAAAACGATTTGGCCTTGGAGTTGATGCAAACTTTCGATCATACCTTTGAAGCAGCATTTCACAGACGGTCTTTCGATTTTCCATTTGCCTGTCATTTTCAATTGATGTGGCACCCATTTGCCCATCTTTTGGAAGTTTTCCATTGCTCATAATCGGTAGCTAATCATTTCTTGCGCCACATTTAACGCTTCTGCCAATTGTTTTTGAGTTTAGGTTGGCTCTTCATCCAATAACTCCTGCAGTTTCACATCTTCAAAATTTGCAGTCTACCAGAACGATCACCACATTCGAATTGTCAAAACTACGCCTCACATGTTTTTATGGTTGCGTTGGCATGCTCACCGTTTCTACCATCAGACCATGGCAGGCCCTTTGGATTTTGATTATATAAGAAAAGTAATGCATGCCGTAAATGCACTTTTTCAGTTACGAAGCTCGACCTTTTCAAAGGGGTATAAATCTATGACAGTGTTCGTAAAATATAACATGTATAGCTTTGAAGCTAGTAGAATAAAATGACATATGTATCAAATACTTAAGCCTAGCGATATCTGTAAGGATGTCGCTAGGCTTCAATAACTTTCCGGTACACCTGGTATACTTGTGATTTTTTTCTTCACATCTTGTCCAATGTCTTCATTTCTCTTCCTATATATTTTTCTTACGCCTTGCCCTTAAATACTGTATAATTCTCTGTCCTAAAAGTTAATACTTATAAATTCATCTATCTAGCAGGCAATCGTGTTTGTTTTCGTTATTATTTTCTATTTAAAAATGTTCTGTAGAATTTAGTTGCCTCTCAAACTAACATATAAAATATTTACAACAAACAAATACTTCATGCCGAAATTAATTTTCCACTGTTTGTGTTATTTCATCCTACTATTAAGTATTTAAAAAAATTGCTCTGTTATTCAAGGATTTCTGTTCGAACAGATTAAGTCTCATAAAATTTAATCGAAACGTATTTTATAACTCTTTAATTGCAATTATATATTTAAACATACATACTAACAACTACAGCTGTATGCTATTCATTGTTTTATTTATTTGCAAAACATCATACCTAAAAATAGTCACTGAAATAATGGTCGTTCTAATAAAAGTACTTTTTTTTCTGTTTATTGTATAGGTCATCTAAATAAATAATAAACCTTATTATGATAGGAATTTATTATTAGAGACATTAATGCCTTTAATGGTCTCCGTTATTTAAAGTATTCTATTTACAAGTAGATAAAAAGTATTGATTAATAAAGAGTAGATTTATTTGTTTACCATTCAGCATATTATTACGCTCCTATTTATTTGTGATTTAACATAGACGGATTTTTTCTTTTGAATTGCTTTTATGTGCGAGATTAAATTTCAGTTTTTTATAACTTTTTCCTATTTATTTCTTTACACGAAAGTTAATTTATATGCATAAAGCATGTGATTGGTTCATTTTATTTAATTAATAATCAATACAATATGAAACAGGTTTATTCCTTATTAAATCTCGCGAATTATTACTAGTTTGTACGAGAGTAGCAAACAAAAAAAAATTTTATTGTCGAAAATATATTTATTGTTTTTCAAAAATTAATGCACTTTTTTGCATTCGTTTACACCAATCTGAAAAGCATTGCTGCCACTGTAAAGGCGGTATCTCCAAAATTTGAGTTTTGAATGCCTCAACTGCCTTTTCCGTGTAGAAAACCGTTGACCACGAAGATTATTCTTCACGTGTGGGAACGAAAAGAAACCACAGGGTGCTAGATCAGGGCTGTACGGCGGATGGCTCATCAATTCAATGTTTTACTCGGTCAAATAGTCAATTGTTTGAACCGACCTGTGAGAACTCGCATTATCATGGTGGAGAATGATCTGTCGTTTTCGGTTTGTTTTCCTTATTTCTTCAAAAATTTTTGGCAAACAAATAGTTGTGTACCATTCGGAATTGACCGTTTTACAACTCTCTAAAGGCAGGGTTGCAACGTGACCGGTTTTTCCGAAAAAAACAGGCGACCATTTGTTTTGATGTGCTTCGAGCGCGAACAACTTTTATTGGTTTTGGCTCATCTTGAAACACCAACACAGTCGACTGCTGTTTATCATCGGGCGCATACGTATAGATCCACGAGTCATCACCTGTGACGACTTTACAAATGTTATTTGAAGCACCGCCATTGTATTTTTTGTGCAAATAGTTATGTATCATTCGAAATTAACCGTTCTACAACTCTCTAAAAGCCCGTATGGAAGAAAATACAATAAAGAAGAGTTAATGCTCAGAGTATGCACCATCAATTTCGACAAGTAGATGTCACCTTTCAATGATTTTTCGCATATGGTGACGCTACTATTCTCTTCGTTTAGACTTAAAAGATGCTCGGCACATCCTTCCAACTTCTTTAAAGTCATAAAATCCCTATCCATCGCAAGTTACGTTCCATTGAATGAAGTAAAGTAGAATCAGATGAAACTAGATCGAAGCTATACGTCGGATGTGCGAAAGATGCACTGTGGGGCACTCAGACTGAGAATCTACAATGAGAGAGCAAATTTCGTCTTCCATTCTTCCTTCGAATAGATCAGCAGGACCAGTTGTAAGAGACACACAAAGAGTCGCCTTAACTTCAATTTCTAATGTTATAAACTCGTCTGGAAAACACCATGATTATCTGCTCATGATGACAACTTAGTTGTCGAAATACGTATACAGCATACGAACATTGATGTGGTTAATTTTTTTTTGATTTTTACATTTTCTAACGAGTGCTTTAAATATCACAATTCTTTCGATAATGTCTGATTCTTCCGTTCCTCTTGTTATTACTATTGCATGGGTTTTTTTGTGTATTCAACTCCAACATACATTTTTCCAGTATAACATGCTATGTATCGATATTATTTTCTAAACTGTGTTTTCTACCAACCCAAATTACCTAAATTACCTCTACCAATTCTAAGTTCCATATTTTTGATAAATCAATTGAAATTTTGTAAAACAGAAGAGTGCAAAACCAGATGAAGTTAAGTTTGGCTGTTGTACAAAGAACAATTCAAGACTTCCAGGTCTGAATTGTCCAAAAAGTGAATGACTTTTGCGGCTTGATGAGTCTGTGAATTATCTAAAATACCACATAGACATTCCGAAATATAATACAATGTCAACTAAATTAAATAATTATTGCATTAGTGTGTATTGTTCAAGTGATATTAAATAAAGGTTCGAAGAAGTTGGAAGAAAAAGATAAATGTTAGTATAGTGGAGGATTATGCTATGCCTTTGACAATAGAGAACTTTGTAACTAGAGAGACCTTGTGTAAAATAGCTGCATTCCATTGTTATATTGGTAAGAAGAGGTGTCAAAATATCAAAAAGTTGTTGACTTAATTGTACACATCGCAAAAAAAAGCTTTTAAATTGAGTATTCTCTGAAAACAAGTCCAATTATGTTCTTTTTGCATAATTTTTCAATGTATAAAGTCATTAGTGCTTACTTGTGCTGCTACCACCGCAGTCATTTCATCGATTTCTTTTTAACATAACCTCAACACGATCGCTACAAGTCCAGTCTGCATAAAACAACAAGGCGTTCAGTCTCATTATCTTCGAAATAAATGCGAAAATAAATCGCGTATCAATGACGCCTCTCACACCGCCCCTCCCTCGCACATCAACGAGTGAGAATTTCGTGCCATGCATCCGCACTACCGGTTATTAAAACTTCGAACTACCAATCAACCAATTTCCAATGTCTTCGGACAGAAAGTTTCGGGATGATTTATTTCGCGTGATTATAACGATGCGTAATTCATTAATATTTAAGAACAAATGTCGATGTTTACCACGTGATGGGCCTTTTTTTTTGTTGAGAAAAAAGGATCACCAATCACAACGTTATTCCTCGCGCACATCCATCTTCAATAATAATATTCGAAACGCAGAAAGGCACCGTGGAAATGAAAATAAAACTTATGACTGATGTTCTGTAATAACAACCTTACGTTCTATAATTGCCACGGACGGCTCTTTTATACAGATGAATTTTATATCAATTAAATTTTACTGTACATATTTTAATGGAGGCAAACAGATGCGATGCATCCGAGAGAGATGGATAACGTGCAATCAGAAACCCGAACGAATAAAAGCAGAAGATCTGTACAATTATATATTACGACTATAAAATTATGTTGCTCAGTTGCGTTGTATTCGGTCTGTTTGTATGCGCATATATTTATTAAAAAAAAAAGTACGCCACAGAAAATATAATACATTTTGCCTTGTAATTTCGTCCGTTTTCATTTCTAATTTATTTTTCATCTGCGCTCCAATCATCCCCTCTCGATAAACGTATTTGGTGGATATTCAACGACATTTCTTTCTCTCTTTTACGTCCATCACCCCAGCTCTTCGATTGACTGCACGCTGACGTACGGAGGGGGCTGTAACAAGAAAAAATCTGTATCTGATCATCTAATAGTACCAATTTGTTTACATTGTATAGAAATCATCGCTTATTAAAGCGGTAATTTAAAAAAATATCTCAGTATATACCATCGCGGATAGATATAATAATATAGTAATGATGGTACCTAACTCTCGACCATTGTTGTTGAAAATAGACAGTTCGTTAATATATTATTCGATATTATAATACTTTTTATAATTGATATTTTCAATATTCCCAAGGAAACTATAATTAAGTAGTTATAATTTTCATTAAAAAAAAATGAATATTCCGTCAACGTAGTAATGAAAATGCTTACAATCTTATCGGAGATTGTTATTGGTCAAGATTGGCTTTGAAACTATGATATATTTTTGTATAATTCTTTAATTATATTTATTAGTAGAGAAATGAATTTAGACAATTAATTATAAAGAAAACTTAGAAGTTTAAAATTACAAATGAACCGCTTTATGTATCTAAGAGGACAGAAAGATAGTGGCATGAAGAATAATCATTATACAACAAGCCATAGAAGATACTCTGTGTGTTTGTTCCATTTGGTTTGATGGAACTTTGTTTTATGGGGTTCGAAGGTTCAATAGTTTTCCATCTGATTTGATAAAACATTGTTGCTCCATTTTGGTTGAAGGAAGATTGTATTTCTCTTGTATACTAAATAAAACAACTCCGACAACCTCATACTGAATGTATTTTACTAAAACACAATAGATAGACACAGTCTATCGCAGGGAAAACCCAAGTTTTTAAAATAAACACCAAAGCTTACTATTGTGGCAAAATTCATTTATTTTATTCCAAGCAGTCGCCTTTGGCTTCACTTCAACGTTTTGCATGGTCGATTAACATGCCGAATGAATTTTTAAGTTCATCTTTAGAAATGTCCTTCAAGATCACTGTCGACGCCTTAGTGGCTTCAACGTCGGCATAACACTGTCTTTTCATCGGAAAATGTAGTTTGGAGAATAGATAGGAAATACAGGGTGCCAAATCCGCTGAATAAGGTGAATAGTGGACAATCAAAATGCCATTTGAAATTAGAAAATCAGTGATAATCGTCGAGCGATGAGATGATGCATTATCATGTAACAAACGCCAGCTATCATTTTCACGATATTGAGGGCGCACACGACGAATACACGCCAAAAGACGCTTCATATCACCAAGATAATATACAGCATTGTCTGTTTGACCAGCTGGTACAAACTTTATGTGCACTACACCTTTCGAATCATAAAAACAAATCAACATTGTTTTCACTTTTGACTTCTCCAAACGGCTTTGTTTCAGTCTTTCTTCACTTGCATGCTTCCATTCAGAGCTTTGACGTTTGGTATCTGGACCATATTGAAAACACCACGTCTCATCGCCAATTACAAAAGAATACCTGAAGTTCTCGTTCTTTTTTGAGTCTTTAATCAAATCTATACAATGTTGAATTCAGTTGTCTAGTGTGGTATAAACCTTGCACAAGTCTTTCACAGTCTCATATGCTGTGTCCAAATGCGATGAGTTGAATCTTTGGAAACATTTAATTCCATTCCCACGTATCGCAATGAGGATTTCGACTCATTTCTGATAAATTCACGCACAAGTTCTATGTTACTTTCCGTAGCCACAGATTTTTTTGCCCCAGGATGTTCGTCGTCATTTGTGTCCGTACGATCGTCATTAAATCGTTTATACCACTCATACACGCATAACCATACACTTGTTTCATCAAATTGAACATTTCAGTAAACGATTTACCGAGTTTAAAACAGAATTTGATAATTGTTCTTTGTTCAAAATTCACTTTTCGACCAATGCCTAATACTCGCTGTTACTTTATGCGCAATTTTTCTGCTTCCAGTGACGCAAATGTCATGATATTTTTGACATAACGTTGGTGGAAGATCTACCTTGCCGACGCATATTTTCTTTTGATAGATGGCACCACTAAGAATTACTATTTTAAAAAAGTTCCGTTTTTTTCTGAGACAGACTGTGTAGTATTCCATAACCATAATAAAATAGAATTTGCAGTTAATTTATAAGATAACTATTCTGATAATACGATTTTTTGAGTAAGATATGGTAGTTACGCGCCTGTGTTACTCACAAATACTCACCCAAATTTATACGTGATTCATTGTAATTTTTAAAAAATCATAACACTACACTAAGTCACTTTATTTGTACCCTTGACTGGTGCTGATCAATTCCTTTCAGAAACGTCGACAAAAATATTTTTTTCAGTAACAGAGTTTGTATAAATAGAACCTTACGCTAAGTAATAGTGTAGTGTTCGGGAAAAAGATTTTTATTCTGATGAAATTACTAGAATATTGATCTAGATTTTACTGTAGATAATCATGAATAATTTAATTCCTTTTTTCCTACAAAACATGAACTGTGACATAAGCAAGAAAGAGAATCTCGAAAAAGACAATAGTAATATTTACTTTCGCGTTCCCCATTGATATATGCATTCTGTATGCATAGTACGTATAATAATAATCCACACTGCGACGCTCCCCCTCCCCCACCCTTCCTTTTATCTGTGAACGTTTGCCGAGCCGATCAGGACAAAGCGGCGATCCGTTCTCGACAAATGCTCTCCGGGATTTCACAGTGTATTTTAGTGCTTAGCTCCCTGTATACCCTCGACTCTCTATTTGTTGTAGTCCTCTCGCCGGCGAGATGTCTTCCAATCCTGATGGATATTAATATTAGTGCCGGAACAATGCTTATGGTCGGACACGAACCTACACTTGTACCCCCTTGTCACTGCGCGACGGGTTAAAGCAGATTTCGATTTGGACAAAATCACATTAATAAATAGGGATTGATATTTTAATATTTGAATTTTATTTCGTAATTTAAATTATTCTGCGATTGTTTTATTTCAGTGTGCGTCTTGGCTTTCAGTGGTACGGATCGTATGCGGAATTAATTTTTTCGTACGGGTATTTCTTGCCGTAGTTCTCCAGGTGCAACTCTGCTTAATTATCTCTTGATGATGATAACTTAGTTGTCGAAATATGTATACAGAATTACGAATATTAAAATTAATGTGGAAAGGGGTTATATATCAACCTTTAGTGATTAAGTTAATCAACCACAGGCTCCATCAAAATCACCATACTTTAGATTATATTATCTTACTCCGTAAACTCTCTTCTTTCGGTTTCTTCGCCCCTTTTTCTAATTTTAATCAATTCTCATTTGAGTACCAAATGTTTCCTACAGTGGTTTTAGTTCTGAGGAATTAATTGCTACTTCTGGGGTTTTTCAGGGATTTGGTTTAGGTCCGCTTCTATTTATCATTTACATTAATGATTTACTTCGTTCTCTGATTTGTTATGTGTTATCTTATGCCGATGATATAAAGCTATATTTTGAAGTCGATAGTGCCGATGATGCTGCATTCTTACAACGTAACCTAAAAGTTTTAGCTGATTGGTTTACTACTTTCAAATATAAGCATGGCTAAGCGTTGCTCTGTTACTTACTGTCTTTCCCATTAACCTATAATCTACGCGGTCTAAAATAAATAACTACTATCTATCTACTAAAGATACTTCTACTGATCTAGTAGTTCTGTTTGATACAGCATTTACTTTCAACCAACATATTGATTCACTGGCCGCTTCTGCTCGCAGATTTTTGTGTTTCGTTATTAGAATTTCTCGCTACCTTATGAATATAGACGTTTTAAAGTCTTTGTATTTTGCTGTTGTAATTAGCAAAATGGAATATGCATGCCTTATATGGTATCCTATATATATTGGAAGCAATATGTGTCTTGAAACAATTCAGCGAAGGTTTTTAAAATTTTTATCACTAAAAATTGGTGGTACTGGGTTAAATCACGTAGAATTACTCCGGAAACATTGTTCAGTTACGGTGGAATCTCTTCGAGATGGCCACTGTCCTCTCTAGGTTTTTGCGTAGTTTACTTCATAACAAAGCCACAATTAGCTAGTAGACACAATAACACTTTTTCAAAACCAAGAGCTGGAACAAATTGAATTAGAAAATTTGAGACTGACGTGTGCGATGCTGAGCGAAGACTGGATGATATATTTTTAAAGTGTACCTATAATACCTTTTTTTACTATTATTTCAGTTATATTTTACTTTATTTCGTAACGTTTATTTCACTCAGTTATTTTTTTTTGTAGTGAATCGTTTGTTTAGTTACTTTAGAGCCCTGTAAAAGACTATCTGTTTGACTCAATAGAAAACTATTATTATTATCAAGCGTGCACCTTCGGGGCATCACTTATTTTACCTTTTCTAGTTATTAATAATACAAGACATACATTTGATGTATAAAATTCATTCGGGCGTATAAGTAAATTCTACTCGTTAAAAATTTCATCTCTACTTATTGCCCATCAAAGAGTCAATAAGCTCTTCACATATATTACTTGTACCTATTCAAATCTTCACATTCAAGTTGTAAATTATGAAGCAATACCTAACTGGCACCAACTTGCTATTCGTTAAATCGCCCAAACTATTTATCGACAATCGAGGTCGATTCGCAATTAAAAAAATTCGCATTAACGAAAGCGCGTCGGTTTGATATGACGTGAACGTTTCGAGATGACAGGTTTGATTTGGATGATGGCACCGACCAACCCGCCAGTCACGGTAGGGAGACACCCGATCCGAAAAAAGGGGTCGATGGCTAATGTGTCGCGTAGTCCCTACATACATATATGCATGGACGTATATCTATATATACAGATACGCAAGAGTAAAACACCCCTCGCCAATCGAGGACGCATAATCCCTCCATCGAGGGGGGCTCAATTTCTACTTGTCGCTCCCACACCGAGAGGCAGAGTGGGAATCCGAACACACACACACATCCACAGAAATATATACCTATGGATGTGCACGTAGGGGATTCCCCTGTTTTTGCGGACGCCACATTTCCCACCAGTACCCCTTTACATCGAATCAAATAATAAAAAAAATTCCCCCTTCCATTTTATGTGTACGTATATATGTATATATTCTCTCACCCCTTTTTCGCAAAAACGCAGCAGCATTATACACACATACACACACACACACAAAACGTAAAAGTAGATAGAAGCAATATCACGGATCGTATTTTTTTCAGATTTATTTTCCAATCGCATATATCTGGTTGCCGCCCGGTTCAACCGACACCATTTCTCTCTGCCCCCCTCTGTGCCCCTTTCAATATTTTACATATCTATCTCAAAAATTAATTACACTTTTTATTCGGACCAGTCCAAGTGAGAATGATAGACCGGTGTACTGTGATGACGTCGCTTATTCGATATGAACGTACCTACGTATGTGAGTGTGAGTGTATTGAATTTGGTGTGCATCTATGATGGCGATATATACCGCAAAAAAAGTGAATCGAATATAAAGAACAGCATTTCATTGGCGCGGCCATAGTTCACCTAGCCTAACATTTCTATAAATAAGTTCGATGGATAATAAAAAAAAATTCACATTGGGTTAAAAAATTTATGAAATTTCTTTTGTTTAATATTGTTTAATAAAACTTCATTCACTAGGGTAACTAAATTATGCGCTTTTCTATTGATTTTTAATACTTTTTATATTAATTAAAAATTACAATTATCTTCAAAACATTTGCATCAACAAGAATTATTCTGAAACTATTAAAATACGTCGACCTCAATGTAAAAACTGCCGATCACCTAGGTGTAAGAATTTAATACGTCGAATACGCTAGCAATTTCAATCCTATTTTGGCAAATATAAAGTACGTATTCAACAATTTTAAAGTTGTCCTATCTGAAGAATAATATTTGCAATAATTATATCGGATAGTTGCTTTAGAAACAACGTCGTTGATCACAGTTTATATACAGACAAACGCGAAGCAGACTGACACATTTCGGCCTGCTCGTTGCGTCATTTATGTGGTTGATATTGCAACATATATCTTTTTCCAATGCGAAGACGTCTGCATAATTCCGCATATATTTTTTTTCGAATAAGCGGCTTTGGAGATCTTCAATCAATAAGGGCAAATGTCGGGTCCTTAGAATAATAAGAAAATTATATCTGCCCTACAACAATATCTTAGTTGGAGGGCTACAGATTGTCTAAAAATCCAAGGCCAAGTACCTGGGGGTCCATTTTGACTTTAGGCTGACTTTTAAAAAATGCATTTAGATACGTAAATTCTTGTTCTTGTCAACTAGAAATATCATTCTTTCCCTGTTGTACCGCACAAGTCCATCGGACATGAGGAGCAAATTGCTAGTCTACATATCATTCGTCCAACCAATGCGCACATTCGAACCTTGGACACCCTGCAGAACAAAATTATCAGATTTATTTGCTAGGGTTTCATGGTTTGTACGCAGTGAACATTTGGATGTGGATTGGGGTATTCCCTCTTACAGGAATATCTGAATACCTACAATTACCTGCGTTGTAGATCTTCAGGTATTCCTTCGGACAACGCCAGAAAATCAGAATTTCTGATGATCAGACAGCTGGTAAAGCCACAAAATCGATCGTCACTTATGAGTGTGCTATTTTGTCGGTTTGTTCCACTAGGTAGCAATTGACAGAGCGACCCCAACGTAAGGGTAGGAAATTTGGTTGGGATCTTACAATGGACTGACAGAGATATTGGGACCAAGCTATGGAGGAGTGAGACGGATGGACGGTACTACATTCCGTAATAAAAACAGTTAAACAAAGAGGCTTAAGGACAGCTTTGTCCAGTCTCAGAATAAAAGTTGGTTCAATAAAACAGGAAAAGTATGTACTAAAGCATTACATTTATCACCCAAAGCTTAAAAGATTTGAAAGAAATCAGAAAGTTGACCTCTGTGTATATATATATATATATATATATATATAAATCAATGCACTGTTGCAAGCGTTTCCAAAAGTTGCTGTACACGGGCTTCCGTTGTTCATCGTTAGCAGTCGCTACTTCGCCTTTCAACGTGTCTTAGCTACAAATGATATGGCCCAAATTGCCTAGGTTTTGAACTATTCTAATGACGTTTAAGTGTTTGGAAATGGTTGATTGGTCAACATTATTTAATACTTCCATAAGTCTTTTTCTTGTCAATTCAGATCTTGATGGAGTAATGTTTACAATGTTTCATTTTCGAATTTTTCCATATTGGTTAGGACGTTTTCTGCCTTCCATGTCAAAATCACCACTGTTAGACCGCTAAAACTTTTCACGGTATGTTCTCTCTCTTGGATCATATTCGGGATAAGTATCTTGCAGCAAACGATGACTTTCGGTGACACTTTTCTTTTAATTAGAGAAAAAAAGCTATGCTTCCTGCAAATAACTTTTAGTGAGCACGAAATTAATCATTTTCGATCGATCAAAATTGATTTTCAGTTCGGTAGGGCAGCTGAAATATTTTTTTTATTTTAGGTTTTTACAAGCATCTTGACATATAATTGAAGAATATACAAAATATGTGCATGATAGCTTCTTCACAAACTCCTCTTGTAACTTCTAGGTTTGCCATATTCTTGCTTTTCATTTATTAACTCATTTCTTGAATTTGTTACGATCCTCGGCTAATGTTTTAATTTCATCCAACACATTTCCTCTCTTGCTTCCTAATTCCTCCGTTTATTCGACTTAGTTTTTTTCGTAATCTTTCTGTTTTGGCATTTATCAGCGTTTTCAGTTTCTATTATTCTTCTACCTATTGTGCTCTTCATAATTTTAATAGTGTAGTTATACCAATTTAAATTTCTCTTGATCTCTGTTGTATCCTGTTTTTGGTTCATGAATTTTTTCATTTCGTAATTTTTTTCTTTACTCCAAGTACCCTTCCTAAAAAGTTTGTTTCATTGGTGATTCTCTTTCCATAGTTCTTTCTTCGTTACACCCAAAATTCGGCGACTTATGCAATAATGAGGAGTAATATGCGATTATGCGACTGGTTGTGACTAATTTTACTTTTCAAACATCTGATATTATACTCCTTAGGCATTCCTAAGCTGTTACCCGTTCTAATATTAATCCGTTAATGCAAATGTTTCTTGTTGCATTTATTTCAAGATATTAACGATTGATTAACATAATTTTACTAACTCGATAGAATTAAATTATTCCTAAACGAACACAATAGATGACTAACTCAGTTAAGTAACACCGTGACACACCTATGCTCCTAAACATAAACAGAAGACGTACAATCCGGTGATTTAAAGGACACGTGCGTCTTGGGTTGCTGTAAAAAAAATTCGAGATCTCAACGCCGGGTGAAAAAAGATGAAATCAACGAAAAATTCAATTTTTATAATTAACGCCCATAATCCAATTTAAATGATGAACGGCGCGGTATATTTTTTATGACCGTCTTTAATTTAATTTAATATTTTTATCATGGACTATAAATCAACTCTAATTAAGTTAATTAAAAATAATTTTAGCGAAGTTCTTTGTGCACGCTCTCTCTCTCTCTCTCCTCGCGGATAAAAGAACGAAAAACGTAATCAATTTAATTTATTAGAAATTCTACTACACAACTACCCGAACCGTTCGAGAGACCAAATGCACCAGTGGCGGCGTCGGGCGTACGCCATGACATCGACCGGAGAACGGAGGTGGTGTGAGCGTAGACTTGGGAGCGTCCCCGTCCCTCCTATCGTATCCTCCTTTTCTGCACGTTGCTGCAACATAATTGCACATTAATAACGATTTATATTTTTCTTGCGTTACATTTTCATGGCTGGCGAAAGGCAAGATTTTCTAAATTGGGGCATTGGAGAAGTCGCTGGGTGGACGGGGATGGGGAAACGCGCGCGCCATTGTTATTACTAAGTGGCTTCGGTATTATTTTTCCTAAATTTAAATTACTCCTTATTCCGACTGGGAAAAAAATTAATGTTTAATGCTGGATTCGAGAGACTTTTTGGGGAGGAAAAATTTATGTTAATTTTTAATTGTCATTTTTTATAATGGTAATTTGCCTTTCTCTGCGTCGTAGAGTGTTACCGAGGATTTATTATGCGCCATTACAGAATGAGACCACAGCAAATTGCAAAGATTTTCTTGAAAAGATATTTCGCTAAATATTTTTATTCTTAATTTTATTATTCCGTAATTCCACGAATGAATATAATTAAATAGAAAACCTTTTCCTCAGTAAACTGAATTTTCTATCGACGCCTGTCGGTACCGAATATGTTATCTTCAAAAAAATATTTTAATCAGAAGCACATAAACATTTTTCATATTTGAAAGTTCGACACGTGTCAGCAAATTTATTTTTGTTATTCGATACATACAGTACGCAGTAATAAGATTCTTCCCACCCCACATTTTTAAAGTTTCAATGAAATAAAGTCCTATCAAAAACATTTACTTCTATATTACATGCCGTTACAGATTTGAACAAATAAAGGCTTTTCCAATAGGGACATAACAAATTTGTCTTTTTATACGAACGCAACCTTGAACGTTTTTCATAATCTGTCAACATCAGAACGTCAGTCAAAGTTAACATTTTTATTAGGGTGAAATTCACGAACGAGCAACGTTTGAAAATTATTAAAAATTGTTACCGCTATTCTGAGTTGGTGGTCGCAACTTTAAGAGCGCTTACTCCTGTTTTCGATCATAATAATCATCCCATCAAAGGCCATGCGCTCTATAGTGGATATCTTTGAGTCAAAATATTCACTATTGGATGTTCCTGTGCCAGTTAGATAACGCACCAGTCGAAGTACTGAAAATATCGCAGACGTAAATGCTTCAGTTCAAAATAAGTCAACTTAGTCGATTCCATGCCGTTTACAGGAATTGGGAACCTCTCATACCACATTGTGGCGAATTTTGCGTGACGATCTTACACCCTTGTAAGATCAAATTAACTCAAGAACTGAAGCCTCTTGATCATTTGAAGCCGCGAAACTTCTCCAATTGGGCTTTGCTAAAGAAAATTCTGAATTTCATCGAAAAATCATTCTCATCGATGAAACTCATTTTTGGCTTAATGCAGCTGGTAGAGCCTCAGAATCGACCGTCACTTATGGGCGTGCCACTTCGCCGGTTTTTACCACTAGGTAGCAATTGACAGAGCGAGTCTAGCGTGAGGGCTTAATGACTTTGTCAATAAGCAAAATACGCGTCATTCGGCGGCAATAAATGTGCTTCAAGTGACTCCATTACAACCATAAAAAGTGACAGTATTAAGTCGTTGGTTTATGTAAATATCGTTAGAAAAAAGCTCAAGGACAATATCGAACCGAAATTGTCAATGTTCTGGCCGATATGTGTGAAAGAATTTTGGAAAATTGGCTCCAAAGGATTGATCGCTGCAAACATGCTCGCGGTGGTCATATGAACAAGATCGAATTCCATAGTTAAATGTAACATGTGTGCTGTATCTGGAATAAATTTCAGCCCAATATCTCAGTTATTCTGTGTTTTATTTAAATACAAAATTGTTATGTCCTTATTGATGAACCCTTTGCTTACTATTGGACATTTTTGTTTCAATATTTGGTAAAAGCTCTTTTCGCTCTGACGTACTGTCGATACAGACTTTTACAATGTTATCCAACTTTCTGTCTTCTTTCCAGTTTTTATATTTTATTTTAAAACGTTTAAATTGAGATTTGAGAACAAGTAAACAATAAATTTCAGACACTCCTAGACATTCTCGTTTGAATTGAAATCTGGTGAATTTCCAGGCCAGGGCAGTACTGATACACCAGAATTACGGAAAAGATTCTATTCAGATTTTGCTGTATTGCACAAAGTTCCATCTTGCATAAGAATTTTCCTCCGCACCTAGTGTATTGAAGGGCACCAGAACAGTTTCTACTACACTGTTATATTGATACTGGTTCATTTTCCCTTCGATAAAGTACCTGTTCAAGTCTCTGTAAAGCATGACCAATACCATCACAACAGGGGTATGTTTAACACTTTGTGCTACACATTCCGTTCTATAACATTGCGAAGCTGTTTACGTCACGAATTTGATAGATTTTTTTTTAAGTGCTTCGAGTCATGATTAGTCACTGATATGGTCTGTGATCAAGAATTTAATAACAGTAACTATCATGTAATATATGGAAACATTTTTAAAGTGTTTGCGATATAATTTTATACAAAGTTCTTTCTCATTCTCCAACAATAAAATATTTATACATTTTGGTCCGCTGTAATCATTGTTTTGGTTGAACTCTATTTTTTCGCAGCCTGGCGCCATTTTAATCTATTTTGCAAAGCAATGCTAATAATTTTTCTTTTCTCCCTTTCGATGGTTTTAACAATTCTGAATTAATTTTGCTTGTATAAACCCATTATACCACCCGTTCACCCTCCTACAATTTAGCTAACGTAGGTAAAGATTATGAGTTCGGTAAACGATTAGCGACATCGAAATTTAATGCTATGAATGAAATAAATAAATATACGTATATTATAGTCTAGCAGCCTCTGTATTTAAAGAACTGGAATAGTATAATAATACGTATTTAAAATATATTATTCATTAAAACTGAGATCTGGGCTAACTTAGTTACGAGATGCTGTACACTACCCTCTATTTTCGCTCTTCTTTCCATGTTCTTCATCAACATCGAAACAGGTCTGGAATTGGATAGCTCTTCGAAGTTTTCTCATTCTGTTTAATATCCATTCAGAGCTGCTAATTTCTTCTTCAATGCCTGCTACCTGATAACTAGTAATAATGACCAATAATTATCTGTTCAGAAGCAGTTAAAGCTGTGCAGGAGCTGTTCAAAGTTGTTCATTGTCTGTTCATAAGCTCTTAGAGCTCTTATGTACCTGTTAATTGTCTGTTTAGAAGTGGTTTGTTAATGGCATCAAAGAAGAAGGGAGGTGTTTTGCGATTTCGTTAAACCACACAACAGCCAGCGGAAACTAATAAGCGAAATCGCAGAACAAAATTCGAAAAATAATTACACACTACTTTACATTAAAGGCGGATGTGTGCCCAGAACTCGCATCCTATCTGAATTGTATCATATAATCTATTTGTCAAATCAGATGCATGACCAAAGTGAATATGAATGTCCAAGTAAAATGACCAAAATTTGCAAATCGTGAAGATTGTGTGCCACTGTGATAATCTAAGATCACACACGATACTGAAACTTTATTAGCATGCTGTTCAACTCACCATATACTCCTAACTTTGTGCTATAAAGTCACTATTTATTTACTTCTGTGAAAAACTTCGTGAGTGATAAAAATTGTAGTAATGATCATCATATTAACAAATCGCATTTGATCTATTTTGTCCCCGAATTTTGAAGGTACGTAAAAAATAGCAAAAAATTATTGATAAAAATGGACAATACATTATTGAATAAAAATATTTCGTTTTCATGACAATTATTTTATTTGGAAATTTTGCAATTACTTAGTTTCTATCAGCTTAGCAACTTTTACTTATTTTGATAAAAATAATAATAAAAATTAATATTTTCCGTCATTTCTACGAGTATTTAAATTACTATTACAATATGCAATCGTGGAAATGTATCCGAGCCTATCACTATATATCATACAATAATTTAAACACTAGGAACAATTTAAAAGCTTCAGAATGGTTGCGCTAACATAAAATATTTTAAAGAAACATCGAGAGAATAACCCCTATCATTACGACTGTATATATTACAAACTTTCGAAGTTAAACGAAAAATATAATTGGGTAGTAAGTGGATGCATGTGTATATATACATATATACAAGCATGCAAGAAGAGTAACACGATGAGGATTGCAAATTGTGTTCGCCTATTGTATTGCCTACACCCCATCAGCATTCGGAGGGTAGTCGCAGATGGGGACTCCGTGAAAGAAAGGGTTATAATGGAGCTTCGCTGCCGATCTACTACCCTGTGCACATATATACACATACACACGTGCAAACTACTATGCTGCACTCGCTCTCTTCTGCTCCCTGATTCCCTCCATCCAGCTCGGGGCCTGTTTGATCGATATCAAAACGACGAGGGGACCTTATTTCTCCTCGACACTTGTACAGCATTGCCCATGCACCACCCTGATTGCTAATTTAATAATATGCACACCACCAACTCTTGTTTAATATGCGGAATCGAATTTGTATGAGTTGCATGCAGATAGGTGGGTACCATGTAGAGATGATGCAACTTTCATCATATATATACATATATGGTTTGGAAATACCCATACATGCATAATAATAATAATTGACGTAGTTGAAGGATTAGTAATTTGTATAATAAAAGATGATGAAGATTTAGATAGATGTTCTTTCAGTTTTCGCTTTTTACATCAGTCGTTTCGTTTAGTTACGAAAACGGCGATAAACGATTGATGAAGTAGGAATTGTTGCGAACGTCCAACAACAATAATAAAATTATATTATGTATACATATATATATATATATATATATATATATATATATATATATATATATATATAACCGAACTTTATTAAAAATGAAAACAAAAGCTTACTATTATGGTAAAATTAATTTAGTTTGTTCAGAGTAGTCGACTTTTGTCTCCAATACAACGTTTGGCATAGTCAATTAACATGTCGAATGAATTTTCAAGTTCATCTTTAGACATGTCCTGCAAGATTGCTGTTGACGCCTTTTTAATGGCCTGGACGTCGGCATAAAGCTGTCCTTTTATCGGAAAATGTAGGTTGGAGAATATATAGAAACCACAAGGGGCCAAACCCGGTAAATCGGTGAATGGTTGATGGTTAAAACACCATTTGAGTTAGAAAATCAGTGATAAGCGTCGAGCGATGAGATGGTGCATTATCATGCAACAAACGTCAGCTACCATTTTCACGATATTGAGAGCGCACACGACGGCTACGCGCCATAAGATGCTTCACCAAGACAATATACAATACTGAGTGCTTGACTAGTTGTTACAAACTCTTTGTGCCCTATGTCTTTCGAATCATAAAAACAAATCAACATTGTCTTCCCTGTTGACTTCTCAAAACGGTTTTTTTTCGGTCTCTCTTCGCTTGGGTGCTTCCATTCAGAGCTCTGTCACTTGGTCTCTGAATCATATTGAAAACACCACGTCTCATCGCCAGTTACAACAAAATACCTGAAGGTTTCGTCCTTTTTTGAGTCTTTAATCAAGTCTGTACAATATTGAATTCAGCTAGTTTGTGTGGCACATACCTTGCACAAATCTTTCTCAGTTCCAAATGCTGTGTCAAAATGCAATGAATTGAATCTTTGGAAATATCTAATTCCTTTCGCATGTATCACAATGAGGATTTCGGCTCATTTCTGATAAATTTGCGCACAGGTTCGATGTTATTTTCCGTAACCACAGATTTGTTGGCATCAGGACTTTCGTTATCATTTATGTCCGTACGACCATTTTTAAATAATTTATACCACTCAGACACACCCGTACGTGATAAATACGCATCACCATGCACTTGTTTTATCAAATTGAACGTTTCAGTAAACGATTTACCGAGATTAAAACAGAACTTGATATTTACTTTCTGTATAAAATTCATTTTTCGACCAATGCCAAATACACATTGTTACTTTAGGTGCAATTTATCTGCTTCGTCATGATATTTTAACATAATATTAGTGAAGCATATTTTTTTAATAGATGGCACCACTAAGAATTACTATTTTAAAAAGTTCGGTTTTCTCTGCAACAGACTGTGTATAATCATATCAGTAGATCAAATGAACATCAATAAAATACAGCAAGTAAAATTCAATTGAAAAATTTAGATCTAAATAATTAGATCATAATATTGTACAAAAACACATATATTTATATATGTGAACATTTGTTTATAAAATCAATTCGAAATTCTATTTAATTATTAATGAATATAATAATTGTCATAGAAAATATTCTATAGCAAAATAAAACGTAACAAAATGAAAAGTTTTGCATTACCTTAAGCTTCTAAACTAGTAGAATAATTTTCACTATAACTAATATAAATTTAATCAGATCATCAACCATTCCAAACTGGCATTAGTTTAAAAAAATCAAAAGGTATATCGCCGAAACTTTCATTTAAAATATTAATTCTGGGAATGAAAGTTACCTTAACAAAATTAAATATTCTATAGAAATAAGTATACAAAATGCAGTGCGGAAGTTCGTTCCTCACGTTTCACAGTTCTTCGCTATTTTGCAGAGTGAAGTTGGTATATAATATTTTTTTTAATATTGCCCAAACGACTAGAGAGAGAATGCAGTTGTTCGAAGCTTTCTATTATCAGGTCGAAAATGTAAACACAAACTCGTATGTTATTTGAATTTCTCACTATGCACGCCACTCGTTTTTTTCTTTAATGGAACGTACAAGAGCTCTCTTTGTAGTTAGATATCATTACGACTCGACCTAAAAATATAAGGAATAATTACGATTTAGATCGTAAACATTTTTGTGGTAATAACTGTACAATAACTTAGACTATATTTTGAGAAAGAGCTTTATACCACGACGGCCGAACTCATAATAGTCTCACAAAAGTGAAGGCTGAAATTTAACTAGCTCTGCAAGAGAAAAGAAACGATCTAATGGACATATTCTAGTATAGAAATATTAAATTAAATTTAACTTCGTAGGTGAATAGAAAAAGAAACGCATCATCAGGAAGGTAAAGTATAAGTTACAAATTATGAATTAAAGGATCATACTACACAAAAACGAGCCGGGAATAGAGATAGTAATTATGGATTACACGGAGCTAGTATAATTATTGGAATTCAGAAAAACAAGTGTAATATTAATATATGGGTAAAAAATAAAAATACGGGAGACGAAGTAACTGCAGGATTAATCCAACAGTAGTACATTACGAGGGTGGTATGAAAAGTTTCCGACCTAACAAAGATACAAGACATTTTTTCTTAAAATTTCTTAATATTTATTTTTCTACATAGTCCCCTTGTAACTCTACATACTTCTTTCAGCGATGCTCCCATCTCTTTAACCCGTCCAAATAATACTCGGCGTTTTTCTCTGCAAAATAATTGTTCACTGTCAGTTTATACCTACGATAGGGCTCACGTTTATTATACGAGGATACTTTGACAAGTAGTGAGAATGACACATAGGTGGCGCTCTAATTGGTAAAACAAATGCACTGTAATTTAGGTTTGTAAATTTATATGTTTACATTCCGATATTTAGATAAATCGGTTGTTTAGTTAATTTTTGACAGCTGATTGAAAAAGAAGCAACACGTCGTTTTGTTAAAATGGAAAAAGTAGAGTATCGTGCGGTGATTAAATGCTTCGTAATTAAGGGTAAATGAATTTAAACGTGGTAGAACAAGCTGTGTTGATGAAGCGCGCTCTGGAGCACCCAAAATCGTGACTTCTAAGGAAATGATTATAAAAATCCATAATATTATTACGCAAGATCGACGACTCAAAGTGAGAGAGATTACAAACATGGTAAACATTTTAACAGAACGCGTACACCACATTTTAACGAAAGAATTGGACCTTTCTAAGCTTTCGGCAAGATGGGTGCCGCGATTGCTTACGACTGATCAAAGGTTCGCTCGTTTGCGCATTTCCAATGAGTGTTTGGACCTTTATAAGCGGAATCCGGTTGATTTTTGTAGGCGATTTGTTACTTGCAATGAAACTTGGATACACTACAGTACACCCGAAACTAGACAACAGTCGAAACAATGGTTAGAACGTGGTTCTGCACCTCCAAAGAAAGCAAAAACCACTTTATCGGCAAACAAGGTGATGGCATCAATTTTTTGGGATCCAAAGGGCATTTTGCTCATTGATTACCTTCAGAAAGGTGTCACAATAAACGGACAATATTATACAAAACGTCTACAAAAATTAAATGTTGAGATTCGTGCTAAACGGCCAGGAATGGCAAAGAAAAAATTCTGTTTCACCAAGACAACGCTCCCTCGCATACCAGCACAGTTGCGATGTCCAAAATCCACGAGTTGCATTTCCAATTAGTACCGCATGCGCCTTATTCGCCGGATCTAGCCTCGACGAGCTTATCGTCTTCGTAAATGAGTATTTTGCAAGCCTTCCGGAATCGCATTTTAGAGATTGCATAAGTGCATTGGAGCACCGGTGGAATAAATGTATTGCTTTTTAGGCGAATATATTGAAAAATGGAGAATTGAATATTGAAAAATAAAAATTACTTTGTATTTAAAAAATTCATTTTTCTTTTCCATTCTCACTACTTGTCAAACTACCTTCGTATTTTAAATGCCAGCTTACACAAATATAAGTATTATTTTAATATTCTAATTCAAGTTGTTATTCCAGATATCCTAACACAAATGTAAATAAAAATTATAAAAACAATTTCTTTAAAATGACATAAAGGTGTGTTTCATATTAAAATTAATATTATACTTTACAATTAACGTGAATTAAATAAACATCTTGCAATAAACATCCTAAAAATACGTTGAAATATGTATTATGAGATGGTTCTTAAAACATTTAATAACCTGTGAAATGTAATAAAGGAGTCGAATGGAGAACGATTAATTGCTTATATTTATTCCTATAAATTAGATGCGGCAGCCACCGGGGATTACCAGCGAATATATCGGTTTCAGTCAGCGCAGCGCGTATATCGCAGTCTATACATAGATAGACTCACATGTTCAGAATAATAACTGTTCCATTATCAAAATGGTTTTTCCATCTACATAATTTCACGCGCCGTCATCGCTTTTCCCGAGCAAAAGATAGGTAGCGATAACGATGAAGGAGGAAAAGCACGTAGTCGACGTTTCTGCAGCTCTACGGCCACCATCACGCGTTTCCACAATAACTTATGGACGAATCAAATATGCAAATAATAGATCTCGGACTGCTGCAGTCTGTTCTCTATCTTTACTCGCCGTCTCTTTCTAATTTATTCTTTCGTTACAGAGTGTACAGGTGTGTGTGTGTGTGTGTATTTGTGGGGGTGTATAACAGAGTATATTTCCATGTTTAATTTACGACGGTAATATTTACTTTAGTTGATTATTTCCAGAAGAGATGTACGAGTCGTGGCTGTTAGGTGGTTCTAGGGGGGTCGGTGTTTCTGGTGTGGTGCAAAAAATAACGATCTTCGAACACGAAATACTCCACTATATAACCTCATCTCGAAAAGGTGGCGGTGCGGAATGGGTGGTGACATCCACCCGATCGAGCCGGGGGAAAGGGTCTGGGCGTTTCGGGACGAGAAGCAGTCGGATTATTTAAAAGCCAGTGAATGCGTATAACTGTTTATGCGATAGATTAAAATATGAAAGGGGTGTGAGGGCGGTAGCGATATAAATACGTATAATCCCGACCTTATTTCTAAACGGGCGAATCGCTTCTCTCCCACATTTCTACTATCACCCCGGAATAATCACTAATTATTAGTTGAATTGCGTGCTTATTCGTAATTCGGGCCCCGGTGTGTAGTTTGAATTAAAAATCAGGTTAACATTGCTTTTTATGTGTGACTACACGATATGCGGTTGTTTATGTCTTACCCGTTGATGCGCGTAATTCGGCGGATTGCGCTTTCGTTATTTAAATGAGGGGGTAGATTTTATTGCGATGAGAGGGTTCTTATTTTTTTAAATAAATCATACACCATATTAATATGTTCACATACTCAGGCACGAGTCTAAAGTAAAGTAAATTTTATTGGAGACTGATTAACTGAATTTACAAAAAAAGACATCTCTTACCAATCAATATTCGTACCCTCACTCATCGGGCATTACGTGCATTTTATGGTGCTCATATTTGTCCATCAGAGCGATTTATTCGAGAAACTATGAATCGTCTTCGCAATATGTTTACTCTAAACGATAATACATATCCCGTAAGACATCGCACAGTGCTCATACGAGAAGCGATTGATGGTATGCAGCGTAGTGTTGATGATGATCCCATTGCGCCAATTCCTCATTGTGCTCAACAATTAAGCTTGTGTCCATCCACCTTATGGAAAATTTTGCGTAAAGATCTTGGTCTGCATGCTTACAAGATTCAACTTGAAGCCACACAGCCATCGTTTGCGCCGTACATTTGGTGGATGGGCCGAAGGAAATATTCTTTTGATCCACAACTTCATTTGAAAATTTTGTTCAGTGATGAAGCACACTGCGCATTTGGAGCAATGATAATCCACAAGCCATTGTCGAAACACCATTACATCCAGAAAAAGTCACCTTTTATTGCACTTTATGGGCGGGTGGAATTATTGGTCCATATGTAGTTTCAGCAGGACGGCGCCACATGCTACACAGCGCGCGATACAATTAATTTACTGAAAGAAACATTTGACGAACGATTAATTTCACGCAATGGACCTGATTTACTGCGAAGCGTGTGTAAAAATTGAACTTCCAGATCACGCCATGTACGCTCTAGCCGCGGCGGCTACATGCTCGAAATTCTATTCAAACATAAATGCCATAAAATTATCTTTTAACCAAAGCCAATTTTCTGGATATTAAAGACATTTTTCTGTGTTTGATTTCAATTTAAAGTTCTCCGTCTCCAAAAAAAAAACACTATTTATTTCGAATTTTTCCACATATATTACTGTTTAATCATATTTTCACCATAGTTATTATAAATTCATGAATTTACGGTACCTAATAAATATGCAAACGTAATTGTCTATCCACGTATCGACTTTTCACATATCATACTCCCTCATAGGTATCATAATAATAATTATTATTATTATTATCAGGATTAGCATAGTTAATGGCTTGATATCGTGATGTGCTGCAGTATTTTCTCCAACATGATCACAGTCATCACCTCATTGGAATAATATAGTGTTATCTATACTCCGATGGGAAAATTATTTATGATATATTGGAAATTGTGTATACAGGGTGTCTGACGGTGTCCACCGATTAGAATATATCAGAGACTACTTCCATTTGAATTTTGAAAATGTAGGTAATAGTGTTTTCGGGTATTACCCTCCACAAATAAGGTAATGGCACTCATGTGACAGTTCTGATTAAACCGAAAGTTGACGTCACCTTCCTCAGATTAAATAGAACACTTTGTATATTATTGCAATTTCGGAGTGTACGTAAAATTTTAGCTGAAGTTACTCTATTCATAAAATTAACCTTTTTCGAAATATTTTTTTGAAACAAATTCGAAAAGTTGCTTGGAACCCTGTGTATTTTACAGTAAGGAAGGCAGAGCGTCATTATTAACAGATCGGATTGCTAGATTTCCAAACTTTCCACTTATACTTTCAAAGTAGCCTAATTACATACAGGACAGTTCAAATTTAATGCCAAGTTTCTTCAAAAAGAATACACTGTATATTTTTCCAGATTCCGATACACAATTTTTTTTGCTTTGGAATAGTATTACAGTTCTCCATACTTATCGCTTACCATTTTAAAGTTATCTACTATTTTTTTTGTACAATCGATTTAAATCATTTAATTTCTAGCAAGGATGGATGGCAAGTTATTTGATGTCAGTGTAACACCCACAGTGACGGTTTATTTATGCATTGTTTATTTAAAAAATTAAAAATGAAAATAAAACACATATTCAAATGTTGACGTTGTAAATTTGTTATTTATTCATGGAAAATGTAACAAGACAATAAATAGAACTTCCAGAGAGTTTAATGAAAGATTTCCTTATAGTAAAGACATTGGAAGATTAACCAATATGATGATAATTCTATATATAAAGGCTGTTTCAAATTTCGCGGTTTTTTTAAAGAATAAACAAAAAAAACGTAATTTGCATTGACTTTCAACAACTTTTTATTGGTAATTGAAGTATCGATTACGACATTTATATGCGAAAAATAATATCTGGCCTCCTCTTGCAGCTCCACTCTTTTGTTAAAATTTTCAGTGACATTTTGACATAATTGAGGCCCTATCTCAATGATGACACGAATAAATTCATCTTTCAAAGCAGGAATTGATTGTGGAAAATAATCCACAATCAACCCCAAACAAAATACTCTAACGGTGTCAAATCACATTGTCTTGGTAGCCAATTAACATCACCATTTCATGAGATTACGCATCTTGGAAATTTTTCTCTCAATAAATCAATTGATTCGTGTGCAAAGTGAGGTGTAGCGTCGTCCTGTTGAAACCATATATCCTCTAGATCAATATTTATTAATTCAGGACACAAAAATTCGGTTATCATCTGACGGTCACCATTGGCACTTACAGCTTCACCAGCAGTATTTTCAAAGAAGTAAGGTCCAATTACACCACCTGACCTTAATGTACATCAAACAGTAACTCGTTTAGGATGCAAATGTTTCTCATGAATTATTCGTGGATTTTCCTAACCCCAGATACGGCAATTTTGTTTATTAACATAACAGCCAAGTTCAAAATGTGCCTCATCGGAAAACATTATTTTTCGAGAAAAACCAGCTGGTTGTCCATTGATGAAATTGACAAATGGACGACGTTTTAAATGATCTAATGGCTTCAGTTCCTGTGTTACTTGAACCTTATATGCCTTCAGAGCTAAATTCTTGTGTAAAATGCGCCATGTTGTTGATCCACTAAGTCAAAGTTGTTGTGAACGTCGTCTAATGGACATTTCAGGATCTTCAGCAACACTTTCACGAACCAAACCAATATTTTCTTGTGAACGACCACTACGACTGTATGTGTCACTTTTTTGATCTTCCACGAAACCGATCTCGTGGAATTTTTTAATAATGCGGCCAATAGTGCTTCTAGATAGACGATTATGTAAACCATAAAATTTACGTAATTTTCTAAAAACTCTTTTCACAGAACGCTGATTTTCATAAAATAATTCAAAAATTTGAACGCGTTGTTGTACCGTGTACGATGCCATTTTTATAAATGTCATACATCACACTTTTTAAATGCCCACATACCCAGACAAATTCAGTGCGCCATCAATATTTTATTTATTCTTGAAAAACGCGCAATTTGAGACACCTTTATATTATGTAATAATATTTAATATATTATTATATAATACCAGAAATACTAATTTTTACGTTCGATATGACGTCTAGTCTTAAACAATGGTAAATTTGATGGAACCTGTGGTTGATTAACTTAATCACTTAAGGTTGACACATAACCTATTTCCATATTAATTTTCGTATTCTGTAAAAGTGTTTCAACAACTAAGTTGTCATCATCTACAGATAATTAAACATTGTCGCACCAGAAAACTACGGCAAGAACCCGCACGAAACAAATTCCGTACACGATCTGTACCGTCGAAAGCCAAAACTCACACTGTGCGTTTTGCTTTTTTTTGTTATTTAATTTTTCTATTTATGATTATATTTATATACTGTCAAATTATTTTATTGTTCCTATTTGCTGTTAATAATGATACTGTAGTTAATCGACAAATCATCATTTTTTTTACCTCAAGTTCTCAGATAGACGAACACATCTGGTGCACATAGATAACCATTCGTAAAATACACACTATAGAAGCATCTATTATAGTAAATAAGTGACATCTCTTGAAAAACCTCAGAATTTTCTTTACACTCCAATATAATGGAAGAACATTCTAATCGGATAACAAGTTTATTGCTTGGATTTGCTTTATTAGTTTTCTCCAGCCAAACATTGTAAACTGGGTGAATTGCTATTTCCAGAAAAAAAATTCTAAAAAAATTCCTATTTGAATTGCAACTTTGACAAAGATGATTCGATATTCATTCCTATTGAAAACAACTAAATATACCTCGACTTGCATGAAATCGTTTAATACATTTTTGACGCATTCGATTCCGTTATTTTTTCCAATTACGCCAATCAATCAAACGAAATTTTTCCTCTTTCTCTCCATCGAATGAAAAAAAAATCTAAATCATCGACGGAAACAACACAAATGGGTGACATTCTACGCATAACATGGTCTCTACGTATCTACGGCGCGCGGGCTAAAACCAACGGCACCCCATCTAATTTTTCCGGGATACCAATATCGAGCAGCAAGCAACAGAACATGCCGAATTTGAATTCACAATAAATATAACGCAAGAGTTATTCCGTTAACGAGATTTTTAAATTTACGTGCGGGGGTGGTGGCGGTGTGGTGGTAGTCGTTCGTCCGCTTGGCGTATAATTTTTTTTTTTTTGATTAATGAGAGACGGAATAATGAAACTCTTCGATCTGCATTTGCGATAACACTTATAAGTACATACACACACACAAATCAGTCATGTATTGCCGAGGGTATAGCTTTGGCACCGTTTCATGTGATGTACTGGTTATGGGTGCGTGTGTTCGTGAAAAAGGGAGAGTCCCATAAAATACTGCTTGGCAGAAACAAATCTCTCTGTTTTTTATTTTTTTCTCGGTAAATTTTATTTACCAATCGCGAAACGAGCAATCTCTGAATTTTGCCGAGGGATAACAATTTTTTCCATGTCATTTTTCACTGGAGTGAGGGCAGATATAATTATAATTGATGATTGGTTTTACTTGTCTTGTAAATTTTTTTGCTTGTAAAAAGGCAGTATGTGGTGATCGCTAATGAAATGGTTCTCCCCATGTTTCTTAATTAGACCTGGTATTTTGATGTACAAATATGAAGAACGCTTAGAAAGGTTGTCTAATACGTACAAGAATACAGTCTGTCGCAGAGAAAACCGAACTTTTTTAAAATCGTAATTCTTAGTGGCCGCATCTATTAAACAAAAGATGGTGGCAGTAAGGAATAAACAATTCATTTTAAACTATTTCATACATATTCGATTGGGTTGAGGTCTGGCGAGTTGCCTGATCACAGCAAGACCTGCGAGATGCTGTCAGAAAACATCTTTTATTGATTTTGTTCTGTACCATAGTGCACTACCTTGCATAAATTTGTAAACAATATTTCCAAAACGTAAAAAATCAATATATGAAATTAGTATTAATTCCATTACGGATTTGTTTAGTACTTGCTGAACCCGTCATATAATACGGAGGCCCTAGTTCCTTTCCTGATGTGCAAGACCGAATCATAATAGCTGGACAATTTTTAAACAATTCTAATTACTGCAGCTTCATGGAACCGCTCGTGTGGTCTCCTAATAAAGTGGAAATTTTCCGTTACTGCTTCTAAACGCAATTCATCACTGGATAAAACCTTGAAAAGACGAAATATTCATTCCATTTTTAAGTTTACTATGAATGCTTAAAATTTTATGAACATAAATAAAATAATGATCCAAACCTCAACCATTGAGATTTTTATGTTTTTTCAACTATTGTGATCTCTTTTCGTCACCCTTTCGGTTAGTTTTGGGCTTCTCGCTGGGCGGCGACTATATATTTTCCCCTCATATAATAAAGATTGCAAAATTCGTCTGAATATTTTGATGTTATTTGCTTCTAAGATTCCTAATAAGTCGCTGTCGATTCTCTAATGATGTTTTAACATTTAATCTGTCTTCACAATCCGCTGTCTCTCTTTCTTCCACAATGAATGCAGCCACTCGAAGTGGATGGTTGTTTCTTTGTTGCTTAACGAAAAACACGTTCTCGCCTTGCTATTTCTTGATGAGAATAGTTTCCAGTTTTTAATAAAGTCTCTATTGTCGCTTTTTTGCACTGGTAATATCTTTGCGTTTCCCTGTACTTCGAAAGTGTGCTCCCCCACAACACAAAAAAAAACAAAAAAAATTAAAATATCACAAAATTTTAAAACTATATTAAAAATTTCATATCTGCAATAAAACTTCCACCTTACATGTACATACAACGCTGCACTCAGAATGAGAAAAAGCAGGTGAAAGTAACCGCCTATAATTGTGTTTAATCCCGACAAGGGTGTTTAGTGGTGGTTATAAATACTGAGAATTTTATAGTTTGTGTAAGGGTTTACCGCCAATACTATAAAAGAAGGTACTTTAACAATAGACAATATGATTCTGTATCTATAGGTATTTATTAAATAACTCTTAATATTTCTAAGAAATGCGAATGGCCCTAATTTAATTGCCCGGTATTGTGTTAGAGTGTTTCGCAGGTTTTTACGTGTAACTTTTGTGCAAATTTATGTCTTACGCTGTGCTTTTTTTAGTGAAAGTAGTAAATTAGTTGCCAAAAGATCTATTTAGGATACAAATATTATTGTGGTAGTGATTTCTTAGATTTTTGATAGTATTACTAATCTTGAACTTATCGTTTCTTTAATAAATCATAATCTTTTCTACTTCTATTCTATTCCTGGTTTAAGTAATTCTAATGGTGTTGATATATTTGTTCTTCTTCACTGAAATACATTTGATATTAATTTCGTCTCCGTAATATTATTATTTTTACATTATCATTCCATTTAAATGGAAATATGAGAAAGATCTTAAGCGTTGTTTTCCAAATAATTTTAAGTCCCTAACGCCCTTAGATTGCTTTGAATTTAGATGAAGCAATTATACTTACACTCGCATGTACGGATGTTACCTACTTTGAGTCGGGGCTGTATCTGGGACATCTCTGAATAATTAAATGGTGGGATATTAAATGGAGGTAATTATGAACAGTTTATATATAATGCATTTTAGTTTATTAGATAATAAATTTTGTTAATATTAGCGTTAATATTAATGCATGGGATCAGATAATAAACTAATATAAATGCACGAGCCAATCCCGATTCAATTATATTAATAATTTCGTTATTCTTATTTTTCTAGGCGGGTATTGTATGGGAAAGTACAGAACTAAAATATATAATACATGTGTGAATTTATAATTGTATCTATAATTAAATTGTGCATTTATATATGCATTTATGTATGCAATTATGTATGCATTTATTATTTATTAATTTAAGAACAAATGTAAACAAGTTTCAAATAAATGAAATCATGTTTAAAAATACAATTTATTATAACAAACAGGATCGAAGGAAATTAACACGAATATTAAGTAAATTTGTTAGGTCTAGTTATAATTCGTATCTTCTTTGTAGTGCACCTTTAAACCTGTTTATTTAAGAGGTGAACAAAATTTAGTCAACAATCGCCATTATTTTTGATCACAGCGTTTTGATAGAAGTATTATAACAGTAAGTTTTAATTATAAAAAAAGTTAACGCACTATAATTAATAGACCTTCCAGTAAGTTTTGTAAGGAATTGAGGAAGTGATAGTTGAAGCTCAAAGAGTCTCCTTAATTGTTGACAATAAAGCTCATTTGTGGTGATTTGGTTGAGTGATAACAAGCTCAAAATTCCTTAAATTTCCAGTTTGACTTTAGCAACGGTTCCGAAGTTTTAAACCAATTATTGGCCAATTAGGATCCTCTTTTCAAATTCATCCATATTTCATCTTGTATCAGAATTTTCTCTAAAACAGCAAACGATTTTGTAGTGGCAAAAGATTATTGCAAATAGTATCTCTTCGATCTGAGTTGTCTTTGACTAATTCGTGTCGTATCGTTGAAAAATCTCACCAGGTTATCGCAATTAATGGTATGGCAAACTCATCTTGTATTAGTCGAAGATATCGAACCAAAAAGTCTCGTAATGTTTCTTGATTAATATTGGATACATAGCATTGACCACCTTCATCATCTAATGAAAAGTCTTTTTAAAACGATAAGAGACTTTGAAGTATCAAAAGATAATTGCAAATGATAACTCGTTGATCTCAGTTGTCTTTGGTTCATTTGTCTCGAAGGCATTTTCCAAAAATCGCCGCAAGTGATGGCAAATGCTTTTTTTGCGAACAATTAAATGATGGGAGAAATTTTTCTTTTGTTAGTTGAGGATATTGAACCAAAAGGGCTCGTAGTGTTTCTAGATTAATATTATAATTTTTCACTTTCATCATCTAGTGAAAAGTTTTCTTTACAAAATTTTTTAGACCAACACTAATATTTTCAATTGTCAATAACACTTTCACTGAGCACACTCTAAATGATTTTTTACAGTATCCGTTGCTTTTTCCCTAGTTGAAACTTAAAAAGCATGCAGTATCTATGCTCGTAATGTTTCTTATCCGCTATTTTATTGTTGTCGCAAAAAATTAAAAGTTTTAACAGGAAAACTATAATTTTTTGGACACAAAATGTGTTTATTTAACCTGTACGTAGACTTCCGCAATCATAGTCCATACTATCTTCTTCTGGGTTTCCAGGCTGGAACCCCGTCACTGGTATAACTGCCAACGTTTCGTACCCACTCGTACCCAGTTTCGGTGCAACAAACAGTAGCAGTAGTTGAGCTCTGACGATGTCCCATACGAGTGGTTATGAAACGTCGACAGTTATACCAGTGATGCGGTTCCAGCCCGAAAGCCCAGAAGAAGATAGTGTGTTTATTGAATTTTACGTTATTTATAAACGTAAGATATTTTTACGTTATATTATTTAAATTGTAGCTTGACCAATACATACTATAAAAACGATATAAATTATTGTAAAACGCTGATCGCAACAATATTTTTATCCTAAATTCCTACGTCGACAACTTAGTTGTCATGTTAAGTAGAAAATAAATACAAGCTGGTAATAAAGTTTTGCAGAAAAACTCGCGAAACACTGACAATAGCATTTGTGTGAACATTTAACAGAGCGTTTCGCGCGTTTTTTCCGAGTAATTATGAATCCATAATCAAAACTGTGTTTACTTTCTACTTTGCATCTTCTGTTTACATCTTTGCACATCTTTGGCCCATGGTACTTGAATCTCATTTACATTATCGCTAGCTTATCGCACCCTTACACCAGAAGATGCTATGAAAGTATACTTTCTACGATATATAGCCAAATTAAAATAAGTTAAAATGAACTATACCAATGACTTTAACTTCCAAAATCTGTTGCAAAAAATTGCAAAATGTCGCCACTTTCCTAATAACCACCACATTTAAAGGAAAATATACGCGAAGTACAAAGGATACTAGGAAAGTTTTGCAATACAGCTTTGCTCAATACACCTCTCCATCCTCCGAAACCAATCTTTAAACCAGTTCTGCCAAGTTTCACTAGAGAGTAAAGCACATTCGTTGTCCCAAGCCCGCAGAAGGTCCTCATCACTGGAAAACCGCCTCCCTTTTAGCTTCATTTTCACATGCGGGAACAGTGCAAAGTCGCAGGGAGCAAGATCTGGACTGTAGGGAGGGTGCTTGAGAAGTTTCAATCCTGTCGTGGTCAAATATTCGGTGCAGGATTTAGCGCGGTGAGCTGGAGCATTGTCGTGATGGAGGAACCAGGTGTCCATTCTTGAATTTGGCCGCAGGTTCTTCATAGATCCAATGACTTCAGGCAGGCATTGTTCAGTATACCACTTAGCTGTGACTGTCTTCTGTGTGTCCAAAACGACGCGTTCCACAATTCCACTAGATTTGAAAAATACAGCTATCATTTTCTTCTTTAGAGATCGGGATTTTCTGACAACTACGGGTGTCTCCTCATCATCAAAGACCCAAACTTTGTTCTGAGCTTTGGTCGGTACATCGTAATAGTATAGCCAAGTCTCGTCACCTGTCACGAGATTGTCCCTTATTAAATTTTTTAGCATTTTGTCCTCCGTAACTGTCTTTCGTGGCCTTCCCGGTCTCTCAGCATCCTGCACAGTTAAATTTCCCCTTTGGAATTCTCTATACCACCCGAATATCGTTGTGCGATGTTGTCAAACATCACTTAGTGCAAGAGTCATTTCTTCGAAGTACTCGTCTATGTTTAAACCACGCACGAAATTATAACGCAAAACTGCCCTTATCTCCTTTCCTTACCATGCAAGTACTTTACACTCTCACTGCTAATGAATAACTGAGCCCACCGGCATGGCGCGGCGCCTACTATGCACGTTTGAACATGTCTCAATATGCAGCAACAAGCAGCTTCCTACAATTCATTCTTACGTCATATTGCAAAACTTTCCCAATGCCCTTTGTATGATAGTATTACTATATTTTCTTGCGTCCTGTTGCAATTTGGGCGCCAATTCAATTTCAATTTAATTTTGTGATTTAATTCAATTATTTCTCGATATATCTCTCATATTTTACGTAACAAATCGTTAATATGTGCAATTATGTATATTTTTAAATTATACACAGTTCAACTTGAATGTTTCAGTAACAAAAAGTTTAGGTCCACACTGTGGAGAACAAGAGCAACGTGTCGGTTTTTAAATCATCAGGCATACACTGAAATGCATTAAAATTTAAATTTTTGTACACTTACGTCGTAATTTGCATCTAATTTAGCCGTGCCCGGCATATAATGCGCATTATGAATGTTTATTTATAAATTATGTAAAGTGGATTCTCTTAAAGCTTAACTTTAGTGTAATATATTTGATAAAATGGCGCGCCAGGATCCACGACGGCGGGTCCTTGGCCCGGTCCGTTGTCCTCTTTTACGAGTGGGAGGACATTTCCTTAGAAAGCTCTGCGTCCCTCCCCTCGTCTCTTTATTTTATATTTTGCCAGTAATCTTCACATTTAAATATGCAAATTTGTGTATTGTTTTTCGTACCGCTTCCTTTTTCCTTTAATTTTTTCTTCTGATATCTGGAGCTAGCTGTCCCGGTATTTTTTACGCTTTCTTTTCGTCCTCGTTAGATCAAAATGTATTCGAGGAGAATAACTTGTATATATAAATAAATATTCTATATCTTTTCGTACTCATTTTGTCGGCGTTTCTCGGAATGAATGATTAGATTCATTGTTCCTGACAGCTGAGGTTTGAAGGGAGTTGTATTTGCATATATAATAGGACTGAAGAAAATCAGAAAATATTTAAATTGCTTTAGATGATTTATATCTAGGAAAATATTTCGTAATTCGTATTTCAAATTTTTGTTTTTTTTATTTTCGCAATGCAATTTCTTGGATCGAAAAACTACGAAAAAGTAACTCATCAAATAGCAAAGAACATACGTTCATTAATAATACATAGAATCATACGATTGTATTTTTCGTCTCTACGAAAAGGGGTATACAGGAAGTTATGTGTTAACACCATACGATAAGAACGTTAATACTATTATGCCCATTCATTTACACGGGCGGCTTAATTGGTTAAAGCAACCGTCGAGGGAACGGTAGATACTGATTCGAGTTCTGGTTCAATCCAGTAAAATTTTAGTTAATTTTCTATAATAATAATAAAGATAGAATAGCAGAAAATGTGAATCTTCAAATAGAAATGTATTTTGAATAAACGCCTCGCTGCTATGAACATATTAGAACGGAAACAATAAAATAATAATTGAATATATAAAGTAGTGAGAGAACTGTGCGTTCATTTCTCAGGTAGACGTGAAAGCACTTATATGGCCTTAACCACCATTCAATAGTATATCCGTCGACCAAGCAAACAGCGACGTGTGAATATGAAGACGGCTTAATTATCAAAATAGAGCGAAGTTAAATCAAAGCTACCTACTCCCAAAAAACCAGACAGATAGTTCACCTTCGTCGATAAATTGGGATGTCAGCAAATTATGTATATGCTGTCGAAACTATATATTGTGTATCTTTGTACATAAGAGAAAGCAGTCGGAGGGAACTACACGGTCGTCCCTCAAGAAATAAGATCACTTATATGATAATATAACTTCCTATTTTTTTTGTTTTCAGGGTTCTATAAATAAAATAGAAAGGTGTTTTAAGTAAACACAATACTTTGCTATTTCTAAATATCTGTCTTTTTTCCATGCACGTATGTGAACATAAATGCGTAGTTGTTTTCTTTCGGAATCAGCTTGAAAATAATATTGAGTGAATTCTTTAATGGCAAATTTTAATGGAGACTTGTGGTTGATTAAATTGATCAATTAAGGTTAAGCTCTTTCCACAATAATTTTTGTATTCTGTGTACGTATTTCAACTACTAAGATGTTATCATCAGCACGAAGGCGAAGTTCGTACTAGATTTTCGACGATGTGCGCACTTTGTCTTCGTGTGGATTTTGCCGTGGTTCTAGATGCGACACTGTGATCCATTATTTGCTGATGATGACAATTTAGTAGTCGAAATGCGTATACAGAATAGGAAAATTATTGTGGAAAAGGGTCAACCTTAATTGATGAATTCCTTAATCGTTGTTAAAAGTAAAGTATTTTCTTTATTGACTGCTAAAAGGACAATTAAAGAAGAGATTGCTAATATCACCTACCAGACTACATTCACATTTTAGATGTTTAATAATATTAATTCGATTTAAATTCCTAGGGAGAAGAAGACTGCGAAGCTTTACTCGGCACGTCATAGTGATAAAATTTCTAAGTCTACAGGACATTAAAAAACTCAAAAATTTCATTTTTTTTTTATTTTTCAACAAACGGGACCTAACATGGAGAACGTTAACTACAGAATTGTTTTTTTATTTTATATTCCGCCATGTTTCTTTCCTAGCCGTTATCTTTTTCGTTATATTTTATGCCCTCATGACTAAGAGTTTAATAAAGAAGTTCAAGACGATGAAATGTTACATAATTTGCACTTCTATTTGGAATTGAAAGATAAATCTCTCTGTCATAAACGACGAGGTTTTCGAAATGTGTTTAAGTCGCAAAATTTTGAACATTTTCATAGAATGGAAAGATTGTTAAGTCTTTAAAATATATTTGCAAGTTCCAATGTAATCTATATGTCTCAAATGCCGCACGTGTAAAGCGCATATGAATTTGACTAACGGCCGCTCTTGGTGTGGGTGAAGCTCGTAGGTATATTAACGTAGAAATACGGTGTTATATAATTAATCTGAATTCATGTTACATTATAAATATATTACCCAACTCCTACCAAGAGATAATATATTTTCCAATCATCTTTCAATATCCTCTCCAGTTCTTTTACATAAATATGAAGTTCGTCTTATAAAAATAAAATCAACATTAATAACGCGCCTATAAGTAGCAGTATCATTCTCGATTTAATAAGAAAATGTTTATATTATTTCTGTGAGACGTCCCCTATTAAACAAAGTCCAGACGACGACTAAAGTCGCTGCAAGATCAGACAATCTCATCAAATTAAGGACGGATCTGAATCGAATTAAACGGTTATTTACCCCTATTTACTTCATCCAGTGTCGAGAAAATTAAATAAAATCAGCCGAAAAAAAAAGAAAAAAAACAGACAAATAGAATGTAATGAAAAGGCAGGTCCTTCTTCAGTTTGATGCTGTCTCTTATCTGTTTATGGCGCAAGAGTATAATTGATCGAAATAAATTCGTAATATTAGAGAAAAAGGAAAGGTTGACTGTTGGAATGAGAAGGGAGAATGGATACTTTTAAGGTAAAGAAGATAATCATTCCGCAGCAACGACACAAAAGCAATTATTCGAAATCAGACTAAAATAAAAAGCAATAAGTTAATGCCAGCGTATTTCAATTTAGTTTAATTCGTTCGAAATGAAGAAAAAGTATTTACGTGGATGAGTGAGTGGTAGGGGATCTTTCCGGGAACGAAACATAGAAGGTGGAGAAGGAGGAAGTCGACGGTAATGTAGGAGACGGTGGAAAAGAGAGGGAAGAATATGAACGGAACGATTTCAAGAGTGCGGTTTGAGGGATAAAGATATTGTATTATATTCAGGATTGGTAAAGAATTGAATGCGACGTGCATTAGACGGAGACGACTACGTGGAAAAAGAAAGAAGACGAGAGAATAGGAAAGGACATTGCCAGTGTAAGAGTGGCTTCGAGCTTTTGATTTAATTTAATCTGCGGAGAAATATTAGTTTTCTGGAGAAAGGTTTCCTCCGTTTTGGAGTAATGGCGTGGTAGATAACCGGAGTGGTAATATTTATGGCTCGAACTAAAGCATTAGACTTAATATATTTATATTGTTATTTATAGTGTTTTCTTGGAAATTACTGGCCGCCTCGGGTCTCCCGGACCTCTGTTTCACAGAAAGAGGTGGAGAAATCCGAAAGGATATGGCGTTTGCGTGTTTAACTTGCCGGCTTTGCTTGATATCTGTTATGAACGGAGGTGAATCCTCTACTAAAACTACCTTTGAACATTGCAACTACAGGGATATTTTCTTATTGTACAGTCGAACCAAAATACGGTGATTTATTGAAACAAATGCCATCCTGACGCTCTTTGTTCTTTATGAATTTAATGAAAGCTATAAATAGGAAAAATATTGTTAACTTTGAAATTAATCATTTGGACTGATATATTTCCGACCGATGTTTTCTACAATTTGAAATATGAATCGAATCGACAAAAATATAGCGACGAATCGAAGAAAGTGTTTAATAATGTGTCATGTGAAACAGCTACCATAACAAATTAATTAAATAATTTTGGCCGCGAATCAGCTTCGTACATCAACCGTCGACAGAAACATTGTCATTTTGCGCAACATGCCCTAGCACCCCTTGCTTGATCCAGACAACTTTGTATATTAGTGTAAAATCGACATCATTTTGCACAGTTGTATAACTGTACTAAAGCTCTGTATGTGATAAACATGAATTTAATAAACACTGGCCCAAAAATCAGACGACATCTAAAATGTATAATCATATGAAGGTGTTAAATTCAAACTAAATGAAAAACGACGTAGCAAAGTAATGGTTGTCAATTCCTAATCAAGAACGACAGAAACAGAACAATTAATTGAACAACAATAATTTAATAAAGTTTTCTGTAGATCGAAACTATGATTTCTAAACAGTAATGAAGAAAATAGGCAGGAGATTTAATAAGGAAAAATTTTAATATACATTTACGTAGCAAAATTACAATTGGAAAGAAGAATTAACTAGAAAGTAATGGGTTTATATCAAAGTACCATCATCGTAACGATAGTAAGAAATACGCTGGGTAAGATATGCATCATGCCAACCAGAAAGTTGACACACAACGAGGATACTGACGAGTATAATAACAGAAAATAGGTTAACCAAAAAAAAACTGAATGTAAGCAGTAAAGAAGCATCTTAAAACATTGAGCGTGAAGAATTAGAAAGGAAGTTGCAAGGACGAAAAGGTAAATCAGACCAAATCAAGCCTTAAATCGATAAAACTTCTGTATTGTTACCCATGGTCAAATTGGTGTATTGTATAGTTAATATAAGTATGTAGAGTATTTATAAAGAAAACACCACCGCATAAGAGTATTTTTGACGTAATGTTTAGGGATATATGTACTGGGTCATCACAACCTCTGCGTGTGCATATCCCACAGGAAAAATAGCATAAACAGTTTCAGGGCAACGACAGCAGATGCAGTAGTTAAGAACGGAAAATACTTCGAGTAAATGAAGACGAAACGTCGGTAACAGAAATACTGAGAACTGCCAACTGCGAAGAACCACTAGCCTAGATTAATAGCATAGTACTCTAAACAAACTAACAAAAATCAGAAGTACAAACCATGTAAGACTCAGCATATTTTGAGATTTAAACTTAGCTATCGAAACTAAAATCTAATAGAATTGATCTCAAAACTCCTTTTCAAAGATCGTATTATGGTGCAATATTCATATTTTGGATATGAATAAGATCAAAGCTAGTAGAAAGGAAAATATTACGAAGAATATACGGGAGTAAATAGAAATTGGCTATGTATGGGTAATGAAAAATATTATTTATGACAATCCACACAAAAAACACACTGGTTAGGAAATATGCCAAGATTTTCAGAAAAACAAGGGCAAAAAAAAATTTTCTAATCTAAAAAACTACCCAGGAAGAAAGTAGACCAACGAGAGCACGTTTGTAAAGAGGGAAAATTTATTTGAAGAAGCTGCCTATCAGCAATGGTATCAAAAACTAAAGATGAAAATAAGAGGAAGTCAGATAAGGTTTTAAGTGTCTCTAGCCTCTAATGCTGAGTTTCCAATGGAATATTAGATTTAAAACTTAGAAGACTTTTCATGGTGTAAATTGTATATGAAAAATTTATCATGGCTTGCTTCATTACTTTTACTCCCCAATGTATGAAGGAAGAGTTAATTTTGTCGTTATGACTGACAAAAATCAATAACTTATCTATTGAATATTCGAATCTATTATATATATTCTGCCCAATATCTCAGTGGTAAGTTATTAGCTTACCACGAAATAGAATTCAAGACTTTTCCATTTCAGTGAATGCTAAATATCAAGGATCTTAAGTCGCATAATAATGATTCATGGTCTGCTAATGCCCAGTATATTTGACGGTAAGCTTTTGAAAACTGTGAAGACATAGATTATTATTATCCCCCGTTTTACAAGCCAAACTCTCTTACCAGTAAGACCTTCGATTATTATACTTGACGTACTTTGCTTGGAAATAAGTGGCTGTTAAATTGAGTATTTAATTTTACTTAGCTTCATCAACACTTTACCAAGTATTCAAAAAAATTTTATATTCCGTTCCAGACTGTTCTTGGGTTCCCTCTTTATCCTTCCAAAGATCTTCTTACAATCTTTCGTATAAATTCCTCATTTACGCTGCTTTGCCAACTCCACCATCTTGAACCTTTTGGCTTCCAGTCTAAGATTTGTTTAGGTATTATTGTTTCAGTCATTATTTGGATATGTTCAAATCATACCATTTATTTGCTATCTATGTCTTCTATTACAGTATGGTTTATATCCATAAAACCTCCGATTTTATCATTCGATATTCTTTCCATTCTCGACCTGCTTGCTGTTCTTCTGCAAAAGTTTATTTCCGTAGCTATCTTCGTTATCTTTTATGACTGACCAAATTGTTGAATCATATGTTTTCTTTTGTTTTCTTTATGTTTTCTTGCTGGCTTGATTCAGCCTTCTTATTTGCGGATCACATGTATTCATCAGAAATTCTGTCACATAAATTTTAGTTTACTTGATACGATGATGTAGGGCCTCTAACATTCGGGAGACTTTGAAAGCTTTATATTATGTCACGTTCAAACAAAATTGGAATATGCTTCTGTTATCCGCATGTTTTGTATATGCACTGGATGTATTCTGTCTTATTGTCCTATCTTAGGAAATCTTTGTCTGTTGGGTTTTTATTATTATTATTTTCCTATCAAAATTTGGACTTTATTTGTACTCCTTTTAAATAATTTAAATCCTTTAAGGAAATTAAGGCTTCTCTAAATATTTTTTAAGAGTTGAATATGTTATTATAGTTGTAGAGAATCTTATTTCTATATGAAGAACCATGTTTTAAATACAAAACTGTCATTACTTCGTTTTTGGATTTTGTAATAAGGCGATTCTACGAAAATAAGATTAAAACAACAGAATGGCGATAAGAGAAAAAGCTGACTGGGGGTATTAATATAGAACCAAGGATTAAACAAAAAAAGTAGAGATAATAATGAAAAAGATTAGTCAAACGGTACTTACAATTACACCAAAAAGACGAAACGAACCAAAAAAATGATGCAAAAGAAAAGAGCTCAAAAGGAAAAAAACAAGACGCGCCGGGTTGAATGAAAAAACGGAAGTGCGACTGCGAAATCAAACGGAACGAAACGGCGAAACACCGATCCGTGTGTCTCGCAGATTCCGGAGAAGTTCCCGTGTTAAGTGAGAAATCCTATCCAGCAGTCGTGCCCGTCCGAACCACTCAGCGGCAATTTAAATTCCGGTACGTCGTCGTGTCGTTTGTGGTCGTGACGGTCGTCGTTGTCGGTATCGTCGACGTCGGTCGCTGTTTTACGAGCGACGCCGGTATCCACTTTCCACCAGATATAACTCAAAGGTTAAGCTGAAAAGCCTCCCGGCAGTTGGCGACAAAACACACCTCACTCGAGTTCGGATAACGCAACTCGCCCAACAAGTGTTTCTCGTCGTCGTGTTGGCGCGATTGTATAGTACACGACGACGGTGATCGTCGTGTCGTGGTTTAGTGAAGACGAGACAGATGGAGAAAATGGGAAAAAAAAATTCGACTGCCGACAGGGAGCGTTATATCTTCTTTTGTATTTAGGGTATTTTGTTTTATGACTAGTTATTCCACAGATGATCAGATGTCTATACGAAAGTGTTTCTATTAAATTGTAGCTGTCATATTAAATTTATCGTTTCTATACTTTACTCATTTCTTCATTTTATTTTAGATGAATAACAATCCTAATTAATCTCTATATTATATATAAAAAAATAATAAAAACAGCGTCCCTTTGGTCAATGGTTTGCTCGTCGAATGCATTCATTTTTAAATGAAAATGTGAATGATGAAATCATTTTGAGAATTTGTTACATTATAAAATTAAGGAAAATGACTGTACTATTACAAAAGAAAATATATTTTACACGTAAATAAAAATTTCCAAAAATAATCTTTGAAAAATTAAAAATAAAAATGTCTCTTTGCTATATGAAAAATGAAATTAAAACAGAATTATAAACTTCTATTCTACTAAACGATCAAAACGATTTCCTGTTTCTTCTACATTATTAGACTCGTTATTCTGAAAAGCAATAAGTTGATACCCAAAAGAAAAAAAAATCATTAAGAGGATAAATCAAACGCTCTATGAGTCCAATGAATATTAGTTCAGTAACTAATAACCCATTGTCAAAGATGCTACCCAAATATTCTTTAGCACTTGCGTCATTATGAGCAGGACATTCATGCTGCTAGAATTAAAATTATGTTCACATCTCCTAGATTCCGAAGAGCTGGAATTTCGCTATTTTACAGCAGATATATATTCGTATTTACAGAATTTAAGATATAGTTCTTTCTATGAAAAACAAACCAATTATGTTAGTGCCCAACACGTCATCCCAAATGATTAACTTTTATAGATGTTGAATTCTAGCATTATATTATAAATAAGTTGTTTATTTTCCTATCACCAATATCAATCCTGTCTGATCTGTGTTTAAAGGGATACAAAACGGTCACACAAGCAGGCCCCTTAAAGTCATAATCAGTCAGCACCAAAAAATTCATACCGGGAGATCGAGGCATTTTTAGGTATTAGTAACACCAGCGTGCATAAGATCCTACATGAACATTTAGCCGTTAAGAAGCTATGTTCACGTTGGATACCTCATAATTTGACAACTGCTCAAAAAAGACTCGCGTCGATTGGTGCCAAGAAATGCACGAAAAATACAATGGCGGTGCTTCAAAGAACATTTATAAAGTCGTCACAAGCCAAAACCAACAAAAGTTGTTCGCGCTTAAACCACATCAAAACAAATGGTCGCTTGTTTTTTCGGAAAAACCGGTCACGTTGCAACCGTGCCTTTAGAGAGCTGTAGAACGGTCAATTCCGAATGGTACACAACTATTTGTTTGCCAAAAGTTTTTGAAGAAGTAAGGAAAACAAACCGTGATAATGCGAGCTCACACAGGTCGGTTCAAACAATTGCATATTTGACCGAGTAAAACATTGAATTGATGAGCCATCCGCCGTACATCCCTGATCTAGCACCCTGTGATTTCTTTTTGTTCCTACACGAGACGAATAAAGTTCGTGGTCAACGGTTTTCTACGCCGGAAAAGGCTGTCGAGTCATTCAAAACTCATATTTTTGAGATACCGCCTTCACAGTGGCATCATTGCTTTTCGGATTGGTTTAAACGATTAGTGAGTAATCATTACAGCTACTTGAAAAATTAATCTGATTCTAAAGTATCCTTTATTAATGTGGTTTTTATTAGGTTGTTGCTTCTCGAAGCATTACAGTTTATTCTTTTCATTGCTTAGGTTTTTTTATTTACTTTATTTATTGTCTATCTTGGACATTTACGAGAATGATGTTCAATACTCTAAGCTTAATTCACCTTTGCTAAATTTCGCAATCTCTCAATGTCCTTTTCAAAAACATACAAATTTTCTATCTCAACCAACCCATTGTGTCATTTTTCAAATTCGTTCAACTAAAAATGTATCAAATGAATTTAGACAGGCATCTTTCTGACATGCAAGACAATACACACTGGCGACCGCATCTCAAGCTTTTGTTTTAAACGCACTAAACAAAAAATATGGCGAGACTTCCGGATAATCACAGTAGTAATATTTTTAATTTCTTTCAGCTAAAACTAATAATAGATTTTTACAGAATTATATTCAGTAAATAAACATAATCTTTGGTAAATCGCTCGATCTACTGGAATGAAACAAGTCGCAGTCGATCAAAAACAAAACCGTCTCGACTTTTAAAACGTTTCACAGATGTATCACATGACGGACCGAAGCGTACATTGAATGCGAAAGCTTCTGAGTCTCTCCGACAGGGAGCTTTCATTTTGTACACTAAAGCGGTTAAACATTGGCGACATGAAGCGGATCGCGGCGTTCCGACTGCGCTCAATTAAACACGACCCTGCTTTTGGAATTTTACGTCGCATTTGCTCTCTCGGATAAGACGGGAGGGAGAAATATACCTACTGTAATTTTCGCAAAAATATAGATAATACGGGAATCATCCTGCGACTTGTGTAATTTAATTCGTGATCTTAATAAACATGGATTTTGTGATTAAAGCTCTCGCTTGATTCTTTTTCTTTTTTCAATCAAAACTAGACACATTATAAATACATTTTCGGTGACGTCCAATCATCGTTCAAATATCGAACGGATGTCCGCCGTTGCCAGCTAACAACGAGTTTTAATCTAACGAAAAAACCGAAATGTGATTAACAATTAAAGGATGGGTCATCTCACGCATATTAAACAACTTCAAACAAATCACTTTTTCAATTAGGGTTTTTCATTTAAAAAATTCGCATTTTTATCAAAGCATGTGTTTTTAGCAAACACATGTACATATGTGATTCAATCAGAGGTCTGTACAACATATTCCGGCATGGCACAATGGAAGATGGGGAATCACGTATTTGATTTCCAACCTTCTCGTCATTTTATTAAGTTTGTTATAGTAGCTGAACATTGATATTAATATATACAGGGTGAACGAAGGAGATTGGGAAATAATTTTGGAGATATGAAAAATTTTTATACATATCTTTGACAATTACTTCTTGAGTGATAGAGGGACGTACAGTTTTTTCTCTTCTAACATCTGTATCGCAAATATTACGATAAAGCTCCAATAGTCCGTTAATCGAAGGTTTTTAAAATTCCTTACCTTCAAGATTAGTGGTGCTTACCCACAAAGAGGTGTGTCGCAGGGGGAGTTGCTTCTTGAGCGTGTTGCATGGCATCCTTGATAACAGTGTTAACTATCCTTCGTTACTGCATCCTTTGTGTTTTTTAGTGGCCCGTTTGAATTCTAGGTGCAATGTGTCCTTTGTGACGCCGAGGGCGCGGACTAATGCTCTCAGGAGAACACCGGTCTACGTTTTGAGTAAAAGTGCCAACGAATTTACTGACTTGTTTGCTTAGCATACATACCATATATGTATTTTTAATAACTTTTGTTTCAGTTCGCTTTCCTGATAAACTTTAGTTTGAATTAGCTTTAATTTTTATTATATCTGTCGCACATATGTCTAAACTTAGTTAGATAATTTGTAATTTCCTGTTATTGGGCTACAAGCTTGTTGGAAATAAAGGTTATTATTATTATTAATGAAATCAACGATAACCTGATGAGAGTTGAATTACTTGAAACACGTCGCAATAAAAGACTCATTAACATTTGAATTATTCTCATACGCCCACTCTATCCATATACGTGTTGTAACAACTTAATTGTTCATCAGGCGTGATAAACACTTAACTTCTATTCGTTTGCTTATTTCGGATAATTGCTTGTTTGTACAATAGAGGGAAGTATAGTTTTGTCTTAGATTTACAAAAGTTTATTTGAATATAGTTCTTCTTTTAAGTTTTAAATTAGCATTATACAAATCGCATTGTTGCCATTTGAGCAGTTGTCTTCGTGATGTGACAAATTAAAAAAATTCGAGAATTTACTTTATTGTACTGACTCAATAAAGGCTTTCGTACCAAAATGTGCAGTTTAACTTTTGAATAAATTGTAGTACATAATAAATAAAATTTAAATTAACGCACTTTGTATATTTTCACAAAATTCGTAAATACACTTCTTCGTGTACAGCTCACCTGGCGGCATCGTCACGAGAAAAAGCCGACACTTCGTCAAGGACAATTCGAGGTAGCTAAAAAGAACATAAATATTAGTTAAATGACAATTAAGAGTAGATTATGCGAACACGATATCACTTACGAAGCATAATTATTAAACTGTTGCAGCTTGATAAACATCGATAGATGCGTGTGATCTGGGCATAGGAAAATTCTAGCAGTGATTGGCCCTTTGTATTTACCGAGAATCATCTTCTTGAATCTGGTGCACTAGAACAAAAGCATGGTCGACGGATAAAGAACGTACTGTAAGAGGCTAAGGTTTCTTTAACAAGCGGGATTTCAAAAGTTGTTGCGAGTCATTTTAAATGCTAAATATATGGTGAAATTATATTAGAAAAACTTTGAAAGTGTTGTTTAGAGATTGTTACTGATCCTTTCTTTATATATGTACATACATACATACATACATATATTGTCGGGCGGCTGAAATAATAATAATAGAAATAATAATAATAAAAATTCAAAGACTTGGGATGATGTAATAATTTATTTTATTTTAACACAATGCACCGGCTATCAAACTAGATTAAACATATGACCTTACAATTACATAAAGATACTACTCCCTTTATAAGTAATAATTCGTAGGCCGATTTAGGTTACAAAGAGGATGCACACCCCTTTTATTTAAATAGCGGAAAGATAAAATATTTACGCGTTCAATGAGAATCAGAATCGCTTTAGGAGAGCTTTCTTATAGTAGTAAATCAAAAAATTTTTCTAAAGATTCGCAGTCCAGGCCAGGAGGAATATAAACCAAGACTAAGTAGTAATAAAACTGAGCCTCAACCGTAACCTTTGTAATCAATAGATCAATTAAGGGTGATGCCATATCAAATGTCAAGGTATCGACGACTTCGTAAGTAATATTATTTGAAAAAGCCATCATAACACCGCCACCCAAAGATCTGCCAGTGGCGAGTGCGTCGCGGTCATGCCGAACGACAGAGTACGATGACGAAAGAAATTCGGCGCTAGAAATCGATTCGCATAGCCAAGTCTCAGTGAACAGTAGAATATCGAAAGAGGAGGAACTGCTAGCAGTAAGCAATGCATGAGTCTTACTACGAAGACCACGAACGTTTTGATAGTAGATATGTAGAGGAGAGCATCTGTTGGGATTAATTAGTTTAAAGCGGACACTATTCGTGGGACACCATGAACGTACTTCAATCTAAGATTATCTTCACCGCCGCTCTTGCGCCTTTTGAGCTCCTCTCTAACGTTTCTACAAAGTTTTTGCTGAAATGGCGTACGATCTCGTGAAATCGAGACGTTAGCGTACTTCTCAGAGCCTGCAAGCAATTTAGATCTCTTAAGTACCTGCAGAACTACATCAGTAGAAGCGAGACTAATCCTTAAGGGCCTTTTAGAATCAGCCTTTGTGGCATCAAACCTACCAAGTCTGCCAAATTCAAAATCCGAAACAGAAACACCAAGAAAATCAAAAATTTAATTGCCAAATAGGTACAATAAGTGTATCTAAAAGGAATATGAGCTGTATTTAAAGGATTAACGTTCATTGCTCTCTTAAAACTAATTCTCTAAAATACAAATATAAATGCTTTCGGACTATACAATGCTTTTATATCCCTTATTTAATTAGATCCTTTCTGAGAACTGCATTACATTAAGGGTCAATACACATAAACATACGTAAACTAAATTAATATGAATACCATAAAGTATTAACACGGTCCTTCTGAGAATTATCACATTACATTTATATTTGGAAATACCAATTAAGTAACATCTTTAATTAAAAATAGATAATATTGTATCCGATAAGGTAGGCCTACCATTACAACATAATAGTTAAATTAGATCCTAGGCGAAGACAATAATCCAAAACAGCTAAACAAACTGTATTGAGCGTAGAAGGCTGCAAGTAGTATTAAACCAATGGAATGGTCTTTGCATTCTCCAGACGCCAACGTGATTGAAAATGCACGGGCCCTTACGAAACAGAAACTTCGTGTTAAAGTATGTGTAGAGAATTTCACAATATAAAGAAGACATCGTGGTCACTACGTTTACGAATTATGCGAAAAATTTGGTCGCAAGTGTGGAAGAGGCTATTCTTAAAAATAATGGGGACTGGATGCTATACTAAATATTGCCTTACTAGCATATAAGATATACTTCATCACTGAAGGTTGATATATAACCCCTTTCCACATTAATTTTCTTATTCTGTATACGTATTTCGACAACTAAGTTGCCATCATCAGCAGATAATTAAACAGTGTCGCACCAGGAAACAACGGCAAAATATCCGTACGAAACAAATTCCGCCCACGATCTGGCTTTCAACGGTACTGATTGTGTGCTGAATTTGTGTTTTAATGTGGAACGGGGTTATATATCAACCTTCAGCGATTAAGTTAATCAATCACAGGCTCCATCAAAATTACCTTCAAGATATACTTCGTAACAATATATTTATTTTTTCTATTAGTCTCTTTTTTTGATAGTAATATTAGTCAGGATTTCTTATTAAACTACTGTCACCAGATCGTTTTTTGGGGAAACTAGTTGCATTGATTGCGAATGTTTTTTTATTATAAATCTTCAACGATATTTTCTATTGTTAGAACTTTCCTTTCAAAGAGACGGAGAATTAATTATCCCAAGAAATTTATCAATATTCCGTTCTAATTGGTGTCTTTTTTTTGTCTCGAGCAAGTAGATTACCTTATTCGCGTAATACATACATGATTCATGATTGGCAATATTTTTACGAACTAATTTGATTTACATCGTAAATAATAAAACGTGAATTGATCCGAAGAAAACAGACGCTGACTAATTATATAAAATACATTAAAGACAGCATACCACCTAATCTAAATCTAATTAAAGCTGGACTAAGTTAAATATATTTTTAAATATAATCTTTTAAGCTCAATAAATCATTTTTTTCTCGAAACCATAAATAACTAAAATAATAATACGCCGTATACCATAACGCTCACGTTATCTTATCGATTCCTTTTGAATAGTCCAATTTAATTTAATCTTAAAAATAAATTTAGGATTGCATTTTATTGCCGCCGTCATAAAAAATAACAACATATAAATTCTTTTCCAGAAATACATTCCTGTTAAGATCATCGTCTTTTATAGACTAAGAGGAGAGGTACTTGATGGCACAAAGAAGGATAGAGTGGGACCGAGAATGAACGGGAGAAAGAGAGAAAATAATAATAAATATAAAAACGTTTTGTAATTTTAATGCGTCCGGTTATCTTGTCATTTATCAAATGTATTATATTATATTTATACCCCCTGCTAGTCGGAACCACACCCTGATACTCGTCCGTCCTGTTCTTTTATTAATGCGATACCAATCTTTTAATAACAATATAATAATATATACTTATATAGAAAAAAATGTGTTCCACTCACACACTTGTATAAGCCAGCTGCTCTGATATTATACAATATGAAAATAGATATGAAGAAATATCTAATTTTTTTTTTGTACTATGATATTTCGATAGGTCATCTACAATGACTATATAATTTAATATCGTTTCACATGTGTAGATTAAAAATATATAACAATTTTTGAAACAAAAAAAGATCCGCACAGTATCAAATTGGTTTTGTACTGTGATCTGTTCTAGGAAGTAGCTGAAACATATGTATAGTTACAGAAAAAAACGTTCGGACACTATGCTTGCACTACAGCTTGATTTTAATTATTTTTTCAAGCAGTTATCAAAGCACCTTGTTTCTCTTTTCAAAATATGTTAGACTTTAATAAGTTTAATAATTTCTTTTCAAAAAGGCTATTTTTAAATATAATGGGGACTGGACGTCATATTAAATATTAGCTTACTGGAGTATAAAATATACTACGTAATAATACATTTACATGCTCTTTAACGCCTACTTTAAATTTTTGCAAAAAAAAATTGCTCCTCTTGCAGCCCCACAGACGTCCACTCTTAAAATTTTCAATGACATTTTGACATAATTGAAGCTCTCTCACCATTGACACGAATAATTTCATCTTTCAAAGCAGGAATTGATTGTGGATTGTCTTTATAAACCTGACTTTTCACATAAATCACATGATCTTGGTGGCCAATTAACATCACCGTTTCTTGAAATTACATGTCCAGGCAATTTTACTCTCAATAAATCAATTTATTCGTGTGCAAAGCGAGGTATAGCGCCATCTTGTTGAAACCACATATCCCCTAGATCAATATTCATTGATTCAGACCACAAAAATTCGGTTATCGTCCGACGATATCGATCACCATTGATAGTTACGGCTTCACCAGCAGCATTTTCACCACCTGACCATAATGCACACCAAACAGTAACTCGTTTAGGATGCATAGTTTTCGTGGATTTTCCTCACCCCAGATACGGCAATTTTGTTTATTAACACAGACACCAAGTTCAAAATGTGCCCATCGGAAAACATTATTTTTTGAGAAAAATCAGCTGGTTGTTCATTGATGAAATTGACAAATGAGCGACGTTTTAAATGATCTAATGGCTTCAGTTCCTACATTATTTGAACCTTATATGCCTTCAGAGTTATATCCTTGTGTAAAATACGCCATGTTGTTGATCCACTAAGTCCAAGTTGCTGTGAACGTCGTCTAATGCACATTTCAGGATCTTCAGCAACACTTTCAAGAACCAAACCAATATTTTCTTGTGAACAACCACTACGATTGTATTTTTTACTTTTTTGGTCTTCCACGGAACCGGTCTCTTGAAATTTTTTTAATAATTCGACGAATACTGCTTTCAGATGGACGATTATGTAAACCATAAAATTCAAATAATTTTCTAAAAACTCTTTTCACAGAACGCTGATTTTCATAAAATAAATCAACAATTTGAACGCGTTGTTCTACCGTGTAAGAAGCCATTTTATAAATGTCACGCATCACACTTTTTAAATGCCCACATACCCAGACAAATTCGGTGCGCCATCTATATTTTATTTATTCTTTAAAAAAACCGCGCAATTTGAAACAGCCTTTAGTTTATAAACAAATGCGGACAGTCTGCATAATAAATATCTACGAGTTTACGTAGACATTATTGCAAAAGTATCGCAAAATAGGTTATAGAATAGATACATATTCGCTTCTAAATATTTAAATCTGAAGGTAAAGAGACACAATTTGGCCTGGTTCATTGTCGACCTTAAATTGAAGCCACTGACTTTATAGTGGTAAATAAAAAAGAAGAGGCTTATCGACCGACTCTTGAGGGTGTAGTTAACGTTATGTGGAAATATGTAAAGCGAGCGACCATATTAATATAGCACATTTGATGAATGACAAGATAACCAAACGCATTAAAATTACAAATGGTTTATTTTTTTTTTTTGTATACAGTCAAGTCGAGAGTTGTGCACTCTATTGTACTTCTAGCGATCTGCGTTACTGACTCAGACCATTCTGTAAATGTAGAAAGAGAGGGTGAATTACACGAGAACACGAAGAAGTAAAAAAAGAGCTGCTTAACGAGAAAGAATGAATTTGGATATTTTGTTATAAATTATCATTTTTATTGCGCCGTAAAACCTAATCCGAAATTTATTGCAAAGAATATTAAATTATTTTGTTGGGATGGGGATAATAAATATAAGATATTAAAGTTAAAGACGCGAACATTTTATCTCTCCCATTCTGTAAAGTAGTAGTGGTAGTAAGTCTTTCTATAATACACATATATATGTATGTCCGACGGCAGTGAGTGTATATTTTTATTTTTATATTATAAGAAAGACGATATTCATCGCTCAACATCCGCACATAAAGTTGGCTATTAAAGATACAAGTTTATAATCTTTCCATTTTATATTGCTTCTAATAGCTTTATTCGCCCCGTTCTTCATCTACACAGTTCCTCATCCCACTCCTACTTCTGTCGTTGGCCGCTTCTCCATCGCTTGTTATTATTTTCAGAAACTTTTTTATTACACGAATCTCGCCACTAATATCGAATAAGCAAAACTGCTTCTGTCTGGTCTATCCTATTTCTCATTGCGAAATTCCACATCCCTTATTCATCTCTTTTAACGAGTACTTTATTAGTTTTTCATGTCAGACATCGTCAACTAACTACCACCGATACCCCAGAGCTTATTTCCTAATAATAACAATATTTTTTTTTATCTGAGATACTATTATGCGACAAAAGACACAAATCACCCAGCAGAAATACGTATTTTTAAACCAAATTTTGTACAAATATGAATAATAAATGAAAATTAGTATTTTCTGTAACGCTATCGTTAATTAAATAAAAGTTTCTGTGCCGAAGTATGACTCGAACCTGTATCTGTCGTTTGCTAGACGGCTGCCTCACCAATTAGGCCACCAGGTAACAAGTTTCGATAGTAATAATTATATAAGAATATATAATTAAACGCTTTACGATGGGAAATTAATAAAAATTAGTGTTTTCTGCTATACCATTGTTGTTCTGCGCTGGAATAGGATTCAAACTTGTACCTGCCGGTTGCTAGAGGGTCGCTTTACCAATTAGGCCATCAGGCAGAATAGTTTCGAGTCCCTTAATACCCTATAAATTTCATTATAGACATAAATCTAATAGTTATAACCCAGGTTCAGATGCTAATAATTATATAAAAATATATATTTAAGCGATTTACGATGGAAAATTATTGCAAATTAGTATTTTCTGTTATACCATATTTGACTATAATTACAGAAATTTTTGCTGCGCTGCAGGAGGATTCAAACCTGTATCTGCCGTTTCCTAAACGGCTGCCTTACCAGTTAAGCCACCAGGCTACTAGAATAATAAATGATTATATTTTCATTGAAAAATTCTTACCCTTTATAGAGAAAATTTAACGTTGCCGCTGCACATGAACGAATACATTCTAATAAGTTATTCTAAGGACTTTTGTGAAAACTCTTTCCCAGGAACTTGTAGGGAATCATGTAGTTGTTGTAGGTTCATTGCAGAGTTAGTTTATTGAGTCGTCGAACTATAATATCCCAGATATGTTCGCAGTGGCTAATTGAGAATATTGGTCTCGCCTCTTTACAGAAATCGTCATATAACAGCTACAACATGAGGGCGGACATTGTCTTGCTGGAATGTGGTATTATTTCCTTGGATATATGGTCAAGTAAATTGTTTTAGAACAACATAAATGAGTAATTAAATGGACTCGAAGGTATACTAAGAGTCTTACATTCTATGCTAATTTTAATCCAAACCACCAGTCTTCTAGAATGTGCAGTCTTACGTTCTATAGAAAGTTTAAAAACTGCCCTTCTCCTTTTCGATATCAGATTCATCTATGGCGATCATGGGTCCACAAACAAACATGAGATTTGCCTGAAAGAAAAACTGTTCAAAAATTGTTCAACTCTCTATCCTCATCTGCCGTGCATTGCACCACTCAAATCTAAGACCACGATGACTAGTGAAAGATAATATTAGTCCTGGATAATAGGAAATCAACCCAAAGGAACTAATATGGCAATATATGGAATATATTGTTATTCTATGGCTTATCTCTGCCAAGAAATATATCTGTCACAAACCTTTAGGTATTATGTCTATCTGTAAAGGTGAACAGTTTCAGTCTCCTAACTTTACGATCGATGGTTCTTCCTGGTCGTTCAGAGCACAGAATCTTCTACGATGTTGCTTGCCTTCTTGAGACTAAGGTCTCTAACAAGGATTAACTGTAGCAATATCTCTTTGCATCCGCCTAGCGACTCTACGGAATACAATACCCGGCGCATGCGGTCCAAAACGATACGAGCCCTTTAAAAATCGCTTAGCTGACGATAATTCTCAATATTCAGGAAGATCATCAGACTTTACGATGAGGATCGCCTGGACGGCTTTAATTCATGATTATCCAAGCCAGTGAACTCGGGAATTAGCTATTATAATGGATTGTAACCAATTGACCATAATTAAAAAATTAATCAATTTTGAGTTCAATATAAAACGCTACGAATGTATCAGAAAAGAAAGATCCAGAATTACAAAGGGGATAGAGGAGTTAGAATGGGAGACGAAAGACATTAGTTGAATTGAAAGAATCAGCTAAAAGCAGTAGCAAATGGAAGAAATTGATTCATGGTGGAAATAACATAACCTACAATCGTTAACACTACAACGAGTTGAGAAAAGATAGGTTCAACAATGCGTAAACAATTTTCCCAGAATATTTTTTTACTTTTTTGAAATAGCTCACGGACCTATTGAAGATTTTCAAGAATAACAGTTATAAATTAATCCAAATTTAGTTTTAAAACTAATATTAACGTTATGCCTCGAGATATAACCGTATATTATTACTCCATACAATATTATATATGTTTGTTACAATATATTACAGACACAAAGAATCTTCAAAGGAACAAGATTTAAATCTGGACGCCTATTAAATATATTATATTTTTTATAATTGTTATTCCAGGCCTGGTTAATTACAAATTATACGCCGCGATCAATGTATTTATTATCTTATTTTCTTATACAACGTCCATAAATTTCCAGCACGATAATAAACACCAACTACAAACAAAAATAAGTTGATAAATTGGGGCTGTACCCGGCCGCAGAATACGTATAATATTTCTTAATTTATATCTAATATTTAAGTGAAGGGGGATAATAGTTAATGTTTCGTATGCGCCTTCTGGTTTGCTATTAGCCAACATAAATTTGTTGGTTAATTATAGACTACACAGTGTGAACATTTCTAAGAGGAAATATACTGTTGTATGTTGAAAACTGGTTTGTTTTTCACGTAATTTAGTAGCAATCTAAAACGAAAATCTTCTGACTTCTGACTACTGAAATAATAGACGTAGAAATACATTAGCATAACAATTAATTGTTAATTATTACGTTCGCCGAGGCTCCTTCTTCTTTTTCTTTCTTGCTGTTGTTGCAGTTTAAGTGAGTCTACATAGTTGTCAAAGATTCGGAAGTTGTTATTTAATAATGTATTAATCTAGTTGTTAACTTTTAATAAGAAAATAATTTTGTTTCATGTAATATTAATAGCAAATTATTAATCGTAAAGAGTTTTAATGAAGGTACAAGAAAACCAATTCGAAAAGGAAATTTAAAAACAAAAATGGCAACAAATACATAACCTACTAGATTAAACACATTTCTAAATTAAAAAGAGTAAATAATTCAAGTTAAACAACAAATATACGAGGGTACCCGTTTATATTTCGGGGATAGCAAACAAAGAAAGATTTTTTATTATCGAAAATAGTTTTGTTGCTTTTCAAAATATTCTCCTTGAAAATCAATGCACTTTTGCATTCGTTTAAACTAATCCGAAAAGCATTGCTGCCACTGTGAAGGCGGTATCTCCAAAATATGAGTTTTGAATGCCTCAACTGCCTCTTCCGGCGTAGAAAACCGTTGACCACGAAGTTTATTCTTCACGTGTGGGAACAAAAAGAAATCACAGGGTGCTAGATCAGGGCTATACGGCGGATGGCTCATCAATTCAATGTTTTGCCCGGTCAAATATTCAATTGTTTGAACCGACCTCTGAGAGTTATTTCTATAAAAACTTTTAGTAAACAAACAGTTGTGTACCATTCGGAATTGACCGTTCTACAACTCTCTAGAGGCACGGTTGGAACGTGACCGGTTTTTCTGAAAAAACAGGCGACCATTTGTTTTGATATGCTTTGAGCGCGAATGACTTTTGTTGGTTTTGGTTCATCTTGAAATACCCACACAGTTGACTGCTGTTTATTATTTATGAATGTTCTTTGAAACACTGCCACTGTATTTTATGTGCATTTCTTGGCACCAGTCGACGCGAGTCCTTTTTTGAGCGGTTGTCAAATTATGTGGTACCCAACGTGAATATAGCTTCTTAACAGCTGAATGTTCATGCAGGATCTTATGCACGCTGGTGTTACTAATAGCTAGAGATGCCTCGATCTCACGGTATATCACATGACGGTTTTGCATTATCAATTCAATTAATGTTTTCCGGCACAACATTTGTGGGATGACTTTCACGGAATTCATCGTCGAAAGAACGCCGTCCTCGTTTGAATTCAGTATACCAACGATATACTGTAGTTTTCGATGGTGCTTCATCACCATATAAAGAATTCAACTCGTCGATGCATTCTTATTGAGATAATCCACGCCGAAAGTTATGAAAGATAATTGCACGAAAATTGTTCGCGAGTTAAATCCATTTTTTCGCTAACATAAAATTTTCAAGTTACTGTCGACAATAGAAATAGCGACCGAAGGTTCCAGTAACTTTAACAATATTTGTAACTTACTTGAAATATAATACTAAGTTATATATTTTTAATCTAAGGGGAGAAAGTATAACATTTGGGAAAGTTCCAACTTATGCATATTGTTCTCGTACCTTTTCCTTTTTTTACATGTTGGCTGTTTTGTTCTAATTATAATCTTTACTCTTTTTTATTGGGAGTTTCGACCGTCGAGTTAATAAAAGATTGAATTTATATTAATGACGTTCCGTGAGAAGGGTCCCCCTTTTTCAAATTATTTACTTTCTTCAATCTACAATACCTTTTTTTTTTTTTCTAAATTGCGTAGTTGCCAAAAGACTTATTCATTCTAAATGTTTTTAGTTGACTCTTTATAAAAGCATCTGCTATTTTCTTTTCCTTTTGTCTCATGTTAGGTATATCTGCATGTGTATTTGTAAATTCCCGTTGTTGGATACTTGTGTATACAGGGAAATGCAGACAATATATTTTTGAATTTTTTTAAAAAAATGTTCAGTCGTTATAAATATCATTGAGATTGATAGAAGGAACATTATCAAACTATATGGTGAAAATATGTACTAAAGAAGTAAATATATGCTATGGTAAACTACATTAAAAATTACAATTTTTATTTCTGAACGAAAAGATATCTACATATGATAGTGAATAAAAAATAATTATAATTGGTGATATATCTGTGAAGAAGCTCTGTCTATATGATAAAAGAAGAGAATAGGTAGTGTATATCAGTAATATATGCATAAACCATACAAAGACAATTTATATATAAGATGCGCAACTAAGTTCTCGCTGTTTTTCAAAAGACGGCTCCAGTAGTAAGTGCTGGTCGATTGTAACATAACCAAAACGTCATGAACCAAGCTTAGACATATGGTAAACAAACCGCTTTGACACATTAGTGATTTTGTTTTTGAGTCATATACTTTTGGTTGTGTGAAAATGTCTGATTTTGTGCCAAATAATCGTCATTTGCGGGAAGTCTTGCTTTTCTTCTTTCATTCGAAGAAAACGACGGCTGAAGCGCATCGAGAACAAAAAGTTTACGGAAATGCTGATCTAAGTGGAACAACGTGCCGTGACTGGTTCCGTCGCTTCAAAGGCGGTGATTTCGATGTTGACGACCGCTCGCGTGAAGGAAGACCAAAAACCTTCGAAGACGCTGAATTGGAGGCATTGCTCGATGAGGATCCGTGCCAAACGCAAAAAGAGCTTGCTTCAGCATTAGGAGTTACCCGCCAAGCCATTTCCCAGCGACTGCATGCGTTGGGAATGATTCAAAAACAAGGAACTTGGGTTCCTTATGATTTGAAGACAAGAGACGTTGAGCGTCGTTTTTTCGCCTGTGAACAACTGCTCCAGTGGCAAAAAAGGAAGGGTTTTCTTCATCGCATCGTTACTGGTAATGAAAAATGGATTCATTACAGCAACCCAAAGAGAACAAAATCATGGGGACTGCCCGATCATTTTTCTACGTTGTCGGTTCGGCCCAATATTCACGCTGCGAAGGTTTTGCTGTGTATTTGGTGGGACCAGGGCGGTGTTATTTATTATGAGCTGTTGAAACCGAACGAAATCATCACTGGGGAACGGTATCGAACTCAATTGATGCGATTGAGCCGAGCACTGCGCCGAAAGCAGCCACAATACGAGCAGAGGCACGAAAAAGTGATTCTACAGCATGACAACGCTCGGCCTCACGTTGCCAAAGCCGTTAAAACCTACTTAGAAACGCTCAAATGGGAGGTCTTACCCCACCCGCCATATTCCCCAGATATTGCGCTGTCCGCTTATTACTTGTTCCGGTCGATGGCACATGGTCTGGCTAATCAGCAGTTCCGCTCATATGAAGACATCTCAAAATAGCTTGATTCGTGGATAGCCTTAAAAGACGAACACTTCTACCGTGACGGTATTCGAGCTCTGCCAGAAAGATGGGAAAAAGTTGTCGCTAGCGATGGGCAATATTTTGAATGATTCATTTGTAAACATTTTTTCACAATAAAGTTGCATTTTCATCAAAAAAACAGCGAGAACCTAATACGAAAAATAAAGAAGTTGTAATTAAATTTAAATAAATTATTTTTTTATGTAAGTATTTATATTGATTGTGAGAAAAATAGAATAACTTAACTTGTTTTGAATTAAATTAAATAATACAACTATTTAAAAGATTAGTTTTTATGTGTATAACTAATATTTTATATAGTTATATTGGGTCTGGGAAAAAGTTCGTGGCGTTTTTTCAGTAAAATTCAACTGGTCCCCGCATGGCGTGTGGACGAATTCATTTGAACCGAATATGCTCCATTATTATCGACAATGTTTCGCCATTTTTTTGGTAGATCCATGATCCCATCGGTGGAAAACTTCTGTGGTTTCTGGTCGAAAAACTGAATCAAGTAGTTTTCACAGGCTTCTTTTGAAACCAACTTAATTCCATTGAGAGAGTTCTGCAGAGATCGAAACAGATGATAGTCAGAGGGTGCTATATCCGGACTGTAAGGTGGGTGCATCAAAACTTCCCAACCAAACTCTCAATTTTTGACGGGTCATCAAAGAAGTGTGTGGTCGGGCGTTGTCATGATGGAAGACAACACCTTTCCTATTAATCAATTCGGGCCGTTTTCTTTCAATCGCCTGGCGTAATCTCTCTAGTTGTGCACAGTAGAGTTGAGAATCAATCGTCTGACCAGTTGGAAGTAGCTCGTAGTGGACGATTCCCCTCCAGTCCCACCATACACACAGCATCACTTTTTTTGGCGTCAATGTTGGCTTAGCGAACGCTTGTGACGGCTCACCATCTTTTATCCACGATCTTTTACGCTTCCGATTATCGTACGTAATCCATTTTTCATCTCCGGTTATTAAACGTTTCAGAAACGGCTCGATTTCATTCCGTTTCAGCAGCGCATCGCAGATGTTAATTCGGTCCATCATGTTTTTCACGCTCAACTCATGAGGAACCCATACGTCAAGCTTTTTTTTGTAACCGGCTTTGTGTAAATGGTTCAAAACAGTTTTGTGGTCAATGCCTAGCTCCATGCCAATATCGACACTGCTGATATGCTTATCTTGTTGGACTTTTTCAAGAATTTCATCAGATTTTTCAGTGATTGGACGACCGGAGCGTGGCTCATCTTTCACATTGAAATTTCCAGAACGAAAGCGAGCGAACCATTTCCGCGCAACAGATTTCGATAAAGTACCTTCACCGTACACAGCACAAATTTTATCACAAGCCTGCGCAGCGTTCTTCCCCTTTATCATAATAATATTGCAGAATATAGCGAAATTTCTCATTATTCTTCTCCATTTTCAAGTGCGAATAACTTTCCAACCACTGCACCGATTACAATGTTTCTACGCTCAAACTAACGTTCGGAAGGTCATCTAAAAAACGAGCCGTCGGTGGTGTCGCTGTGACTTGTTGTTCTTTAGTTATCGGCAACCAATGCCATCTATCGGGAAAAACGCCACGAACTTTTTCCCAGACCCAATATATTCAAAGTTATTTTTAAGAACCTGAATCAATTCAATTATTAACCATAAATAAAATGAGAAATATAAATATTCATATAAAGTCGATCCAACGAAAAAGAGGTAATTAATTTTTATAATTTAAAAGCAGGTATAAAAAGTAAATTATTGGAAAAAACGATAGAGCTGGTTTGGTTCCCTTGAACGAAGATTATAAATGATAAAACTAATATGAAAAGAATTGTTATTTATGGTAAATTGTTAAATAATATTTCTTCATGGTTTTACGATCATTTTATTTTGCTAATGCCTGACAATTGTAAATTTAGATTCTGCTGCACCCCAAAATTCGTAATATTCTTGTATGTGTCACCCAATTTTATTAAAAATATATTTTATTTGTATTCTTTTTTTTAATATGTTGATCGTTTTGTTGTAATTATAATTGTTGCTATTTTTTATTGGGGGTTTCGACCGTTGGATTAATACATTTAATTTATATTAATGACGTTTCGGGAAAGCGCCCCCCCTCCCTTTCCAATTTATTTTCTTCAACTTACAATACCTAATAGATTAGCTTTTATTGTTCTCTTTCTAGTTTGAGTGTTTTTTTTTTGCATCATCTTTCTTCGTTTTCTCCATATGTACTCTTTATATGGTTATAGAACGATTGTGTGTCTGTTATTTCACTTTTTCTTTCAGCCTAGCTTGGCTTAGCGTATTCGTTTCTTTTTTAATATGTGTTAACCGTGCAAGAAACGCATATGAAGAAGAGAAAGAGAGATGGTGCAAAAAATACTCAAAGCAACTACTCAAACTAGGAAGAGAACAACAGAAGTTAATATATCAGGAATTGCAGGTTGAAGATAATAAAGGGGGGACCCCTTCCCTGAAACGTCGCTAATACAAATTAAATATTTTATTACCCAATGGTCGAAACTCACAATATAAAATAATAAAGATTATGTAAAGAGTGGTTCAAATTGCGCGGTTTTTTTAAGAATAAATAAAGTACAGATGACGCACTAAATTTGTCTGAGTACGTGGGCATTTAAAAAATGTGATGTATGACATTTATAAAAATGGTTTCGTACACGGTACAACAATGCGTTCAAATTGTTGTATTATATTATGAAACTCAGCGTTCTGTGATAAGAGTTTTCAGAAAATTACGGTTTATGGTTTACATAATCGTCCATCTGAAAGCACGATTGGTCGAATTATTAAAAAATTTCAAGAGACCGGTTCCGTGGAAAATTAAAAAAGTGGAAAATACAGTCGTAGTGGTCGTTCACAAGAAAATATTGGTTTGGTTCGTGAAAGTGTTGCTGAAGATCCTGAAATGTCCATTAGACGACGTTCACAACAACTTGTACTTGGTGGATCAACAACATGGCGTATTTTACACAAGAATTTATCTCTGAAGGCATAGAAGGTTCAAATAACATACGAACTGAAGCCATTAGATCATTTAAAACGTCGTTCACTTATCAAGTTCATCAATGAACAACCAACTGATTTTTCTCAAAAAATAATGTTTTCCGATGGGGCACATTTTGAATTTGGTGGCTATGTTAATGAACAAAATTTTTGTATCTGGTGTGAGGAAAATCCACGAATTATTCATGAGAAACCTATGCATCCTAAACGAGTTACTGTTTGGTGTGAATTATGGTCAGGTTTTGTAATTGGACCTTACTTCTTTGAAAATGCTGCTGGTGAAGGTATAACTGTCAATAGTTATCGATATCGTCGGATGATAACCGAATTTTTGTGGCCTGTATTAAAAAATATTGATTTAGAGGATATGTGGTTTCAACATGATGGCGCTACACACACCTCACTTTGCACACGAATCATTTGATTTATGGAGAGAAAAATTTCCTGGGCGTGTAACCTCAAGAAACGGTGATGTTAATTGGCCACCAAAATCGTGTAATTTGACACAGTTAGACTATTTTCTTTGGGGTTATGTGAAAAGTCAGGTCAGTCAATTCCTGCTTTAAAAGATGATTTTCGTGTCATTGGTGAGATAGAGCCTCAGTTATGTCAAAATGTCATTGAAAATTTTAACGAAAGAGTGGACGTCTATGGAGCTGCAAGAGGAGGCCATTTGGCAGATATTATTTTTCGCATATAAATGTCATAACTGATACTTCAATTACCAATAAAATGTTTTTGAAAGTAAATGCAAATTATGTGTTTTATTTAGTCTTTCAAAAACCGCGAAATTTGAAACACCCTTTATTTTATGCCATGCACGGAACAACAGAAATATAAAAAATTATAATAAACACAAAAAATATATGTTCATAAATTATAATATTTTTGACACCAAACATTTCTCATGGTTTTAAGGTCAAATAAATAAATAAAATATAAACTTAAATAATTAATACATAAATTACATATCCTTTCTTTTCTGTTCGTTTCCCGACGTTTTTCTAAGCGCGTGTTTTTATCTTCTTTTTTTTTATTATATATTTTTTATATTCAAGGTTAACCCGCAAAAATGATATTTATTGAATTTAAATCGATTAAAAACATTTAATTTTTATTAAATGAATTATTGTTTTGTTTTGATTGTCGCCAATATTATTATTAATATAATTCCTTTTATTTTCATCTGTTTCGCGTGTTTTTATATTATGAATAAAATTAATTAATTTTTTTTATTTGGTTACAGGTAAGTCGCTGTCACATTTATCACGGTAGGAGTGCAGAAGTAAGAGGTAAAGTCAATAAAAATTCGATTATTTCATTAACTCGGAGGAGTAGGTTCAACGATCCCTGTTTATTGACGATTCTTATATTAAATGTCAAGAACATTCTAATTATAAGTTATCAGAATTGGAACGACGCTTAACTTGGTATAAATCGCTTAATGAATTTTTTAGATATTAAAAGTTGCGAAAGAATTCTTTCAATATATACATACATACATATATAATTTATACAGTACGTGACAATTATTAGTGTATCGAATTGATAGAATTTCGAGCAGAAGAATAATGCTTTTTAAATGTTTTTTAAACGAAATCGATGTCCGAAAACTTGGCAACGGTTTTCTTTTATACCCTTCCAAGATACAAAAAGAAAACTATCGCTATTTAGTTTGAAATAAAAAATAAAAAAAAATATTCATAATTTTAATAGATTTTGTAATTACACAACGAAAATAACTGCTCACGCCTTTTTACACTGCTCCAGTGTTCGTAGACAATTATAGATCTTGCTTTCGCTTTTACACTGGTCAAACGTTGATTTTTTTTCTATTTTTCCTTCTTTGTTAAAACTTTCACGTTGTATTGCCAAACTATGTTTGGTAATATCTGTTTTTTTTTGTTCCTTATTACATATACGAGCAATTTATGTCCATTTTCTACGATTAATTGTTCCTTTTATTTACTTTCAAACGCTATAGATTTTTATTTTCTGCAGGATTTCCGAGCTGAAACTGCGTCTCTGTCGCTGCTACTTTATCACTGAAGGTTGATATATAACACCTTTCGGCATTAATTTTCGTATTCTGTATACGTATTTCGACAACTAAGTTGTTTTTTTTACGAGATCGCCCACATTTGGTCCAAAAAAGCAACCCCATATCATGACTGATCCTCCATCGTGCTTAACAGTAGGGGCTATGCATTCTTCCCGGGCACGCTCACCCACAGAGCTCCTCACGAAAACACACATGCTTTATTCCAGTCTTTTCTGGTCCAATTTTGGTGATCGCGTGCCCACTTTAAACATATTTGCTCGTTGTGCTTGCGTAGAAGCGACTTCTGCATTGCAATTCGTCCGTGAAAACCTGCTTCTTTTAATCGCTGTTTTTTTGTCGAAACATTTCCGGGATTTCGAGGAACAGCATTCATTTCTGCTGTGATTTCTGGGGCTGTTTTTCGTCTATTTCTCTTGCCTGTTACCACCATCGCAAGATCTTCTGCTGAGGTTGTTGCCTTTGGTCTGCCTTTTCGAATTCTGCTCAACACACTTACACATTCGCGGTGTTTTTTGATGATGTAGCCCGCGGTGGACTTATTTAATTTAAGTTCTGTGGCAATTTCGCGGTTGCTTTTGCCAGTTTTATGGTATGCGATTATAAACGATAGTGTTTCTACACTCAATTCTTTCCGCTTAGGGATTTCGAACCGATTGAACTTCTTCGAAACGCACGATGTTATCACTATGAGCACCTCACAAGAACTAACTGCAATTTTGCCAAAATACCCAAGTATAAATACTTAATCGTTTACAATAACACCTTACCTTAAAATAAAATCATAAGTATCGAAAATTTCCAAGAATTGAGAGATCTACTCCATCAAGTGCAATTATTCTTCCTGGAGTTTTATTAGGGATGTTGTCATTCATTGTGAATAATAGGGTAATCGCATAATTACATTTGAATAAGCTTTTATAGATTTTAATGTTTACTATGAAACTATTTCTTACTACAGAAATAAAGTTTATGATTACAACTTTTCTATAGAAACAGGGATGACCAAGTACTTATGAGCGGTAGTGTATATATTTACATAACTGTTCTGGCTGGAGGAAAACATAAGTAATTCGAATCCATACTTAATTCTTATTTTTTAAATTTCTATATCGCAACATTTTGAATATATTTGGTTTATTAGAAAGCTATTTATTCAAATTATAAAGAGGGATTATTATTTACCTCAAAATTTGCTTGTTTTAAAATAAAAATGCGTTCTTATTTTTAATGTTCTTTATAGCTTGGGAAATTATTTACTCATGCATAGGAAAGAAAGCGCCTCTGATATAACAAAACTTTATATTGGCAACAAAAGTTTACATTAACCTATGGATGTTGCTATTTATTTTAATAAACATTTTAATAATAAAATTGATCGTTAGGTTTCCTATAAGTTGAATGAAGTAAATAAATGGTCGGTAAATAGGACTAAACAGGCAAACACAATCTTTTCTTTATCCTCTATCTGAGTGTGAAGTGCGCAGCGTAATTCTTAAGAAATACTTACTCTTGCTGCAAGACTTTCTAAGATCAAATTTTATTTTGTTTAGCAATTTATATTTATCAATTACTAAACAAAATGAAATTTGATCTTACGAAGGGCTGATCTACTACTTTAGCTGTTTTGAATTTGTCGAATCTACTTCGTAGTAATTTAGATAGTAGCAGAACTTGTATAGGATGGTATTTGTACCTTAGTAAAGCGTTGTGTGATTTACTACATTCTTCTGAGAAAATTGGAGAACTATGGCGTTAGAGGATTGACGTACAAGTGGTTTGAGGACTATTTAAGTATCAGGAAACAGTATTTTGAAATTAGTGGATCGCAGTATTGTTGTCTGCTAGTATAACGTGGCGTTCCCCAGGGTAGTGTACGCGGTCCTCTACTTTATATTTTATATATTAACGACTTGTCATTGTCCGATACTGTAGTGTTCGCGGATGATACATCATTCATTGTCAGTGTTAAGGATTGGGGATGTATTGCTAGTGAAGCAAATACAAAACAAAATTAATTGATATAAATAATTACTTTAAAGAAAATGAGTTGCACTTAAGCAGTAAAAGTCGTTTTTATAGAGTTTAAAACAACACACACTGAAAAAAATTATTCAAATTACATAAAAGTCATAGTATAAAAAGAAATAAACTCTACCAGATTTTTGGAATTGATAACTAACAGTAGTTGCTTTGCGTTGTCATGTCTTAGAGAAAAGTTGAGTTTCGATGTATCAAATTGTATTACTTTTCACATTTTCATTTTCTCACGTATTACGATCTAATAGCTTGGGGAGCTTCGTAAGAAGTGGAAAACATTTGCGCGGAATTATTCTTTGCGAGTGGTACCGCAGGTCCATATGCGACACTGTGATTAATTACCTGCTGATGATGACAACTTAGTTATCGAAATACGTATACAGGCTAAAAATATCGATGTGGTAAGAGGTTTTATATACCTTTTTCCATTACACTATTATAGGATTTGATGTTTGTATTACGGTTGTAAATTCCGATCTGGTAAATAGGATATATGTTGCAGTTGGTATTACTTAATGATTTTCGTAAGTGGAAATCATTTTAATATGTATCTAATATAAGAACAACTTAATTTTTGCGATTTCTGTTGAGGAAAGAAACAACTAAATTACTTAAACAATTGATGAAAACCAGAACGTAGATGTAAAAAAGACCGTATAAGAAGTGAAAAACATAATCGGACGCAATAGAATCCCTAGTATCAGAGCATCAGTATAGGATGTGAACACAATATCTGGAGATGCAAAGAGCAATTCGGCCGATTTAAGTCTCGTAATCCGGGTGGAAAACAGAGAAAGACCCGCGCGATAAAACGAAAGAGAGAAAGGGAAACGGCACGGTGTAACTATTGAAAGTAAAACTCGACGTGCCGGCGAGAGAGGACTCCCGTATTACGTTCTCGGTCTCGCCACTGATCCCCCCAGTAAAGAGCCACTTCCTGAAAACCGTATAGCTTGGGCTTTCAGTCCACGCCCGGAACATCACATCCTCTTTAAGTCGACACCTTAGAGTGGAGCTTCGGAGCTTTTATTTTCCCCGGATTTTCGAATCGCTCGGTCGTGCTACTCTGTCTCCGTCTTTGCGAGTGTATGTGTGTGTGCGTGTGAGTGTATGTGTATGAGAGTGTGCTGGGGGCGCTGTTACCTCTACTACTATTGCTATTTCTACTACCTTCTGTCGACCTCCGTTACACATCAACTACAGCAGACGCGCCACGCTGCCACTATTACGTTAGACCACTACGCGCCATTCTAACTCTCTCTTTCGCTTATCAAATTAAACTTTACCGTGTTTCACGTGTAATCTTCTGCGTTATTTTTTTGGTTTTGCGTTATTCCTTCCCTTTTTATTTGTGTTTCCTCTTAATATTCCCGTGCATTTTTTTCGTTTGAAACACAGCTGTTTTCTCGACGATTCGAAAATCAAAATTTATCGCTTATTCTTTCGAACAATTATTTTTTTATATTGTGAAAATTATTAAGATATAATCACTTAAGACAATTATATAGTTAAAGGCATGGTGATTTTAATTTACCAGAAACAATACTAACTACTATACTGTCTGATTAAAATGTTTCACTTTCAAATATCAACATTAATTTCTTGTTTATTTGATCAGTAATTAACCAATTTACTTGTAGTACAATCTTCTTGCAAGTTTCACCGTCTGTCATGATTTCAATCGAAGTTTCGCTGTCCATACTTCTTTAGTATCTGCTATCAGACTGATTAAATTGTCCGACGTAGCTATTCCCGTGCTCGCTCATTAATTCATAGATTTATTATGTTGTATATGAGGTTATTATCATTTAACCATTTTTTCAGTTTCTCCATTATGTAATTGCTTTTTTATTAATACAGAATAAGCTTCAACTTTAAAAAGTAAGGTGATATCATCTGTATAATTGATGAATGTTAAAAGGAATCATTCAAATGTTAATAACACCCTGTCTACTACATATGTTTCAAAGATTCACTCACCCTCAGGTTGACTTGTGTTATTAACGAGCGATTCCTTCGTAGAGTTTATCGTATCGTTTCGATACAGAAAAATAATGAATAAACAGTGTATGTGTTGGACGTATTGTGGTGGACGAGAGAGGGAGGCACTGTTTATTCATTGTATAATTGATGACGAAGCAATTATCAATATTAGTTATGAGATAGTTTATAAATATAATAAAGTAGACTGCCCTGTGGTACACCCATAGTCACCAATAGCTTCCTAGATACGATATCGAAGCTATTAGCAACATTTTGCACTTTTACAATTTGTTTTCGCTCAGATACATAAGATTCAATATATCAAACTTTACGCAATCAAATACTTTTGATATATCTTAGAACATACCATAGGCCAATTCCCTGTTATTACCCAAGTTGTAAGTGGGTTACGAGTAAATTCTAAAATAGCAGTTGCGTTGCTTTTAAATTTTAGAAAACCATGTTGTATGGTTCAAATCAAACCCTTTTCAGCTTGCGAATACTTGTGAATACGCGCATGCACCACTTTTTCAAAAGTTTTTGAAAATGTACACACTAATGAAATGGGCCTAATATTCTCAAATAATTCGGGGTCCCGTTTCTCGTAAATAGGTTTTACAATTTAATGAATACTCAAGTTTCTCAAGTAATATTTCACTCTCAAAAAACGTACTTATGATATTTCATAATGGTGTCAGTATTTATTGCTTTGCACATTTTTATTATGAATATTGGCACATCATCAATCACAACGCTATAACCTTTATTTGAGTCTAAGATCTGACGAACTCAATGTATTTTTTTCTTCATTTAACCAAAGCTTAATCTGAAATTTTAAACGTATGTATGTGAATGCGGTATAGTCATTTTATAATCGCAACACTAAGCTTTATTTAAATACTTCTAAAGGAAGTACCATCTTAGTGTTTTATTATGGGTTTCGCGTTCATTTTTGTACAAAAGGCATATTCTACCATTAAATATAAAATGAGATTGAGAAGTAAATAAAAATAAGGGAACTGAAGCATGGAAAAATTTCTCAAGTAAACAAATGGAACATTTTAAGCATTACATATCCTCGACAAATAAGAATACCACACAACAAGACCTCTACAATTAACAAATTGGAAGTAAAATAATTCAGGTAGCCGTGTGAGCGGTCGTCCTGTTTAAGTCGAAATAAAACATTTTTTTCATGTTTCGTGTCCCCCGGAGCATCGGCGATACTATCGAAATAAAAAAGTAACTGTGGGTTCCTCATAAAAGTTAAACGTTACGTTAACAGAACAAATTATCGTCTACCGAACAAGTGAGATCCGACCACCGCGATCACTATATACACACCGGCAACAACAACAACACGGACAAGTAGTAGGTAACGAGATAAAATCACGGCGGCGTCATCATCATCGGCATTGAATAAACTGAGGTAGCCATTATTCCATCATCGCCTAATGGATTCACGATGACCTGATGGTCATCGACCAATATTGAACGATCGTTTGATTCACACTTATTACGATGGATTTCTGTTCCATTCTGTTCCACGTGACCGGAATAAACCAATCGTTAAATGGAAATAAACTAATCGTTATTACTTTTCAGAATAACCGCACATCGATAAGTAAAGTAGTGTGATGGTGGCATTACGTGAATGATGGATGTTTGCTTCTGGATCTTATTGTCTATAATACAGAGAAATTTTCGTTGTATTACCACCTATACGATTTCAATATATGTTTTAATATCACACTCACAACATAGAAAAGAAATTACAAAATACAGAATTATATATACATCCTTACGTTGAAATTTAAAGTTCAGATTACAACATTGAATATATTTTTACATCTTGGTCTATATGTATGTGCGTAATCAAAAAAGGTAAATAAAGCACTTCTACACATACATATTCTGTATACGTTTCCGACAACTAAGTTGCCATCATCAGCGGTTAACTAATCATAGTGTCGCAGCTGGATCGTAGAACCACCAAAAACAGTCTAGTAATTGATAAGTAACATATGGTAATATATTGGGTCTGGGAAAAAGTTCGTGGCGTTTTTTCAGTAAAATTCAACTGGTCCCCGCATGGCGCGTGGACGAATTCATTTAAACCGAATATGCTCCATTATTATCGACAATGTTTCGCCATTTTTTTGGTAGATCCATGATCCCATCGGTGAAAAACTTCTGTGGTTTCTGGTCGAAAACCTGAATCAAGTAGTTTTCACAGGCTTCTTTTGAAACCAACTTAATTCCATTGAGAGAGTTCTGCAGAGATCGAAACAGATGATAGTCAGAGGGTGCTATATCCGGACTGTAAGGTGGGTGCATCAAAACTTCCCAACCAAACTCTCTCAATTTTTGACGGGTCATCAAAGAAGTGTGTGGTCGGGCGTTGTCATGATGGAAGACAACACCTTTCCTATTAATCAATTCGGGCCGTTTTCTTTCAATCGCCTGGCGTAATCTCTCTAGTTGTGCACAGTAGAGTTGAGAATCAATCGTCTGACCCGTTGGAAGTAGCTCGTAGTGGACGATTCCCCTCCAGTCCCACCATACACACAGCATCACTTTTTTTGGCGTCAATGTTGGCTTAGCGAACGCTTGTGACGGCTCACCATCCTTTATCCACGATCTTTTACGCTTCCGATTATCGTACGTAATCCATTTTTCATCTCCGGTTATTAAACGTTTCAGAAACGGCTCGATTGCATTCCGTTTCAGCAGCGCATCGCAGATGTTAATTCGGTCCATCATGTTTTTCACGCTCAACTCATGAGGAACCCATACGTCAAGCTTTTTTTTGTAACCAGCTTTGTGTAAATGGTTCAAAACAGTTTTGTGGTCAATGCCTAGCTCCATGCCAATATCGACACTGCTGATATGCTTATCTTGTTGGACTTTTTCAAGAATTTCATCAGATTTTTCAGTGATTGGACGACCGGAGCGTGACTCATCTTTCACATTGAAATTTCCAGAACGAAAGCGAGCGAGCCATTTCCGCGCAACAGATTTCGATAAAGTACCTTCACCGTACACAGCACAAATTTTATCACAAGCCTGCGCAGCGTTCTTCCCCTTATCATAATAATATTGCAGAATATAGCGAAATTTCTCATTATTCTTCTCCATTTTCAAGTGCGAATAACTTTCCAACCACTGCACCGATTACAATGTTTCTACGCTCAAACTAACGTTCGGAAGGTCATCTAAAAAACGAGCCCTCGGTGGTGTCGCTGTGACTTGTTGTTCTTTAGTTATCGGCAACCAATGCCATCTATCGGGAAAAACGCCACGAACTTTTTCCCAGACCCAATATATAAAAAAAGAAATTGTTCAAATTTAAAGTCTTTACAAAAAATATATTCAACATTTGGACTGTAATGAAGCATTTCTATTCTCTAATTTTATAATTCACATACTTATATTATATTTAATTATTAATATATTGTTCTTCAAGAATGCATTTAATTCCAAAATGTAGAGAATATTTGAAAAAAAGAAACAAAAGACTGAAGTACCTCCTTAAAAAAATGGTTTAAACAAATAGTTCAAACTCAGAATATAGTACGATACGTTCATTTATTTGCACTTAATATAATAAAGAAAATTTATTTTATTTTTGAGGCACTTAAGAAAGCTTGTATTGCACATTTATTAAAAGAATTTCATTCCTGAGTTCCTGAGTTTCCCACTAGAATAGCCTCTGATTATAGATATTATGGTATGGAAATAGAACATATCGGCACAAGAATGACCTTCACTTTTTCAATTATAAAATATGAAACAAAAAAAAAGGAAACTTGAAACCAATTTCTTTTAGAAAGTAGACTTCAATCTGTTGTCTACAATATGAAGATTTTTCTTCTTTCGAACGATTTGGATTGTAATTGAAATATTTATTTGAGGTTTTCACTTCTGCTTCACTTTGTGGACGAAAACATTTTGCAATTATTGAAAAAGGTAAAAATCCAAAGGTGTGGAAGAATACGGTAGATGTGCTATTAGTTCCCAACTTTTTTTGTATCGCTGAAGAAGTATCTAGCATCTTGTCTAAATTCATCGCGCTGGAGAACAACTCTTTTCGTATTGGTCAGAAAAGCTGATCGTTTTTATTTGGTTTGTGCCTGTAAATTTGTCAGTTGTTTCAAGTATAGGTCATAATCGAGCTATCACACTAGAGACGGTTTTCTTTTGATGCGAATCTGATTTAGCAAATTTTGGACTGATTACTTGTACTCTTAGTACCCTTATTTGCACTTCGTACCATTTACCAGCTTATAACTCAGTAATAAGTTATGGTTATATTATGTCAGGGTCTTGGAGTTATAGCCGAAAATCTCTGTCTAAAAAAGTTCTTTTACTTCCGTAGTTTTTCTCCTCGTTTAAAGTTAATTCTGACAGCCATACCTCGTATCACGGACATCATCAGTAATGATAACTCATGTCAATGTTTATGTATGAATTTTAAGTAAAGCGTCATAAAGTTGTGCCTTTATAGTTTAGACATTTACCTGCTATATCAAACTAAACTGAATATTTTCAAAAATCGTGACAAACTCTATTGATATTGAAATTTGATTTTGCTCCGGTTGCAAGCTTCTTTTCAATGTTGATTGTGTCAATTCAAATTAAATTAGGCTTTTAAAATTTTGTTCTTTGTACGCTACGTACATATATTCATAACAAATATTCCAAAAATTAATAGACACAATTTTGGGGCAATCACTGCGTTGATTACCGTTTCATATTCCTTCAATAAGCAGTGTCCCAAACGAGGCACCTTTCACGTTTATACACACAACACACTCTGATGGCTGCGTTGTAAATTTTTCTATGCATTTTTCATGGTAAATTTTGCTTTTATTTAAGTGTATAGGCAGATGGTCTTAACTCCTCTACGAGAACGGTTTAGATGCAATGTCCCAAACGAGGCATCTTTTAGGTTTATACACACAACACACTCTGATGGCTGCGTTGTAAATTTTGCTATGCATTTTTCATTGTAAATTTTGCTTTTATTTAAGTGTATAGGCAGATGATCTTAACTCCTCTACGAAAACGGTTTAGATACATTTTAACGACTGCTGCCAAATACTTATTTTCTAGGAAACAAAAAACATATGACAATACCTATATAATATTTCCTCTTGGAATGTATTAGACATGTAACGATGTAATTATTTTTTAAGTATTATCTAGCATTCGCTCAAATTTTACTTTTCGTGAAAATTAAATTTTTCCACTAGTTACCACTACTGTATCCTAACTTTTGAAATAAATATTACTGAAGTCAGACGAATCCCCGGCCAACGCCCTCTGTCGCCTAACAACCCCTTCGTCTGTCTCCTTTATGTAACTCTTTTTTCCGCGGTCCTTTGTACTTACTCTTCTTTTTTTTTACTCATACCGTTACAGCTTTCCAATAAAAGAACCGAAATAATCTAATTTACACATTTGAATTTCTCTCTAGCAAACGAGACGGACAGAGAAAAGCGACGGCGAAAAATGAGAGACTTTTTACATTTATATAACCAAAATGGATGGAAATATTCTTAGCATCCTTTCTTTTCTCGCACTTTCTCTAACGTCCTTTGTCGTGTTCCCGCTCCGCGTCCCTCTTACTCCACTAACGTCTTGTAAATTTTATTTTGCGAAGTACCCGGTTCCTTTTTATTCGATTCAATATTTTATTTTCTCATTGCTGCCGGCGAACGCCTATCCCCCTTTTGCACGCTGCATTCCGGCCGAGCCGCCTCGAGTTCTACCCCCATCTCCTTAGCTCGGCTCTTTCCTCAGACACGCAGCTCCCCATACCGTCGCCACTTCATTTCTCCGATTCATTTAAAATTTTTATATCCAGACCGGACTGTATAATTACACTTTTCGTTGTTGTAAAAGGACCGAAAGAGTGGTAAAAGTAGAATAAGAGAAATTAGTTCAATTGGAATTTTCCCTTTTTTCTTTTATTTCTTCTTCCTTTTTACTCCTTCTTCACGGTCGTCTTGTTAATGGTGCAAATGATACAGACACGAACTTGTGTACGTGTGCGTTCGTCTGAGTGGGCGACTTTTGTCGCTTTTATAAAATTTTAATTTGCAGCTTTTTTTACCTTCTTTTGCCCCTTTTCCTTTTATTACATAGTGGAAATTATACTGACGAGAGTGGAAGTATTTCTTTCTAATTTTACTCTTTTTTTCATCAAAGGGAACGACTTATGTATTCAACAGAAAGTGAAAATTCAAAGAAATTTCAGGTTTCGAAAACGATACATTTGCGCGCTGTTTCAATTGATTGATTCGAATTCCTTGTCCTTAGATTTACTGGTCTTTCCTAATCTATTAGTAGCCCCCTGATATATTCCAGGATATGTGAATATACCCTTCTGGGTGTTCTTGCTAGCAACTATTCGTACCTACCTCCTCGTGTTTTTAGTTGAACAGAATTTTTATTTAACTCTTCAGAATTAAAAATCTATGAATCATTTATCTCTACCACTTATTTAGTTCTAGAGAATGCAATCATTAGCAGTCATTAAGTCTAGCTTTGCACTTTGCAATAACTTTACTTCTCTTTTTAAAACTTCTCAAATTTATTTCTGTAATTCTTTTCAACTTAATTTAAAAGCGACGCATAATACTCGCTTGCTATTATTTTTCCGTAAAATTCAGTAAAAAGACAATAGCCATCACTTTTTCGGCAGATGAAATCGTCTTGTTTTTCTTTGGAGTTTGCTCGCCATACTTTGGTCGCTTTGTGCTCCCTCAACTGCAGTGATGTATTAGATGTAGCAACACAGATCGTTCAAAAATCAATAGAAATTAAAATTTCTCTTCCTTTTGAATAAAGCAAAACTTATTCATCGATGTTGCAGAGCTAACCTCCAAGAAAGAGAAAAAAAAAACTCGCTTTAACGCTAAAACTCTATATGCTCAAAAAAATTACTTGATTATATGAGAAAAGTCTTTTCACTTCACTGCGAAAACTAGGGGAAATTCATGAAACTCACGATTTCAAGAAGATAACGACCCCAAATACCAGAGCTGTGTTTGTACGATTTGCAGCGAATAGAATATTACAATAATCGACTTATATTTTTAACCATTGAATACTAGTTCGCACCAAAATTTTATTCTGGGGCGCTATTGGATCACTTACTTACTACTTTGTCTTTCTCGAAGAAAGAAAAATTATTAATTCATCTTATTACAGTAAATTTCAGTAAACAAAATGACAAGGTCTCTTAAGCAGAGGCGTTATACTTCTAACAACATTGGCTAAATTGGGTTGGGACGAATTCTGGGTTCCCCCCATGTAGTCTGGATGATGACTGCCACCCCTTCGTGTCACTTGACAGGCAAGCGAGTTACCTCTAATAAGATAGTTAATGATGTGTAGAAAAATTGGCTACGTCGTAATATCAGCAATAAGTACAATATTTGAGTTTGTTGACTAATGACCAAGGAATCATTAGTGTTTACCTAGTCACTAAACTATAGTTGAAATTATGATAGAAATTTCGAGATGTAATTCTTACAGAACTATACTAATTTTTGACGAAGGATGTTTTAATTTTAAATAACTTTCTCAGACATCCTAAGTTCTAAAAATTCATTTTTCATGTGCAAAGTGTTTCTTGAGACGTTCTCCAACAGAGCGAACCACGTAGTACAAGTATTGACGTGCCTATGTTTGTGTATATCTTTATTACTTATACGGCAGTCCATTTCAAATTTTCAACATCCCCAGAAACTTATTACGATTTTTTAGTGTCGTATATATAGAAATCCCGTCGTATAGCAGCAGCCTCTGGTGTATACCTATATATATATATAAAAGTAAGTACATCTTTCGCGTTTCGTCCGAAGGAAATCTTTCATAGAAATGCTTTATTACTTCAGTTATATTCTCAATAAAACTTTTCGTTACGTTCTTGGCAGTTATATTCTTTATACGTATGCCGTCTCTGTTCCCATCGCCTCCGTTATAAGATGAAGCGACGGAAAAAAAATTACAATGTTTGTAGTACAGTGCGGTGTAGTTTTTACATTTTGTAATGTTCTTTATAGCAATATATACAGTCGGAACGGGACTCGTAAAGCGAGTATACACTGCCGTTACTCGTTTAGAACAATTCTGATCAACGTAATAGTGTAATACAAATACAAAACAAACCATATATGCCCGTACTCTTTGCACAGCCTATTTATACGTACCTATATAATGGGGAACGCGTTCAATAGGCCGAGATCGTAAAAAGTTTTCATATAAAACATAATAAAGTTGCCTACCATTTACGTTTTGTTTGTTATAAATGTGTTCATATTGTAGATACCTGAAAACGCTAAAATCTAGTCAAAATGTACGTCATAAAAGCCGAGTGAGTCTGTTTAATTTCATGGCGCATCCATGCACTATGAGTCTCCCAATAAAAACGCACATAAGTATATTTAAACAACACGGTTATGAGGTAGTTTCGCGCAATCATCAAATATTTAAAAAAAATCGCATTAAAATGCAAGCGGAAAATGAAGAAACAAAAAAATTACATTCGTGTACATGCGTTTGCACGGGATATTGTTGCATGCATGTATGGGAAAAGCTTTAAACGCGAAAAATGTATATGTATACACGTGAAATGTAGAATTTATACAAGTTATTGCTTTGTGTGTGTCCAACAGGAATTAAAAAAAAAACGTACGCTGATGCAGCGGTGATATTAGTTTTAATTGCATTTCTAGCCATAGGTGAATAGGTTGTAGAGATTCGCAGGACTATAGGTTTCGGGCGGAGGAAAAAATGCCAGCGCTTGCGGGGATGAAGTTTCCGCAAATTCAACGTGCATATCTCGTAAAATGTTTGGAAAATGTCCCCACTAGAAGTTATAGCGGTGTAATAAATAAATTTTAAATGGAAAAATATGTTTTCGCAATTTTTTTGACAAATCCCATTTCGTGGAAAAATGTTTGTCTTCAGTAATGGGGATTTCGTTTCTCTATTTTGCCAAATTGTCCTACCAGTTCTATTTATATTATTATATGATGAGTTTTATCACTAATTGAAACGAATCGTACTCTTCTTTAAATATTATTGAGCAATTAATTTATGTAGTCACAACCTAACCCGTATTATTCCTTCTCGTAGCTTCGTAAACTGTCGACTCCATGGAGTTTAGTATAATATGCAATTACAACGGGTCTTCCAACAGGGACTTCCGAACTTTGACAGTTGATAGCGGCCATATTGTTGAAGCAACATCTGTCGAATTGGCTGTCATTTATTCAGTCTGTTTTGCCAAATCACCATAGACGGTTATAGCGTTCAACAACACTTGCACACGATAAAATTGTTTTATCAAAATGGGTGTTCTGTTCGGGCAACGTTCCGCGAGCTTCGCCTATTTTACAGTCACCATAATCGTCTTACCGAGAGGACTATTCGCAGTGTGGTGGATAAATTTGAGTCCACTAGTTCAGTAAACAATGAACCAATACCAGGATATATAATATGCAGGAGAATCCGAGGCAGTCACTTTTGCGTCGCTCACAAGAACTCAGCATTTTGCAGATCATAACTTGACCAATTTTGCATTGTGATTTGGACCTGCACCCGTACAAAATACAACTGATCCAGAAGCTGAAGGTAAACGATCAAAATTAATGACGTGTGTTCGCTGAGTGGACCCTGAAGCAGTTGGAAACTGATCCTAATTTTCATCAAAAAATCATCTTCAGCGACGAGGCCTATCTCTGGAAGAATGGGTACGTCAACAAATAAAATTGTCGAATTTGGAACGATACCAATTCACATGAGATCCAAGAGCGTCCAATGCATCCCGAAAAGGTCACTGTTCGGTGTGGATTTCGACGATATCTCACACACACTTTGTTTCATTTCAATTTAAAGATAGGAAGCGCTTAATGAAAGACCGGTTACATAGGTTACACCTCGAGAAATAGGAAGGAATAGAACATTTTTTTTTGAAAATATTAAAGCAATAACGAGAAGAAACATTGCATAACATTGCAAACTGCCTAACGGCATCTGCTAGGCATTGTGCAATGTTATGATTTGATACATGTCTTTTTATTCTACTGACACCAAGTTTCAAAGCCATAGATGTTATACTTTGCGAAAGTACTATTATCATCAACCCCGGTACTTTCCGGTACACCTAGTATATTATAGGCTGAACAAAAAATCCCAAAAACGCTGTTAAATGATCTATGTGTTTTATTATCGATAGTAGTCGAAAACCCAAACACGAGAGGATAAAGTTTTCTTGAGAATATTATATTTTCCAATTACAAATAACCAGTTTTCTATATTACCATTTTCTAGCGGCCTTAATGCCCGGTTTTGATTCTTTAGCTGCTAAGTGTCTAATGTCTCTCTCCTAAATCTTATAACATTAAGAAATACTTAGTTCTTCTGCAATATCAGTTTGAAATACGATTTTGGGCAAAATGTTGTTCTCGGTTTTATTAAAACATTGGACTGATACGAACTTGCTAGATTTATATAGATTCAATTTAAGTATGTCAACTAGCACATATTGTCAACAATCAAAAGCAAACAAAATGAAAAGAAGAATGCGATTTCTTAAAAGGTAATAGAAAATATGAAGCTTTCCTTTTATGTATATTTTATTAATCACAAATTCCGCCTTGACATTATGAAGAACATAATATTCTTGGCTTTTCTTTTTATAATTACGAATGGCATTAAAATGTTTTTTCAAAGATTTCAACACAAGAAATTAACACCCAAAACGTCAAAGAATACTCGGAAAGTTTTATTAGTTAATGGTACGTAACTGAAGAAAACAGAGAGTACTGGGACGAAAGCAAAAAAAAAATATATTAAAAATTAAAACGAACTCGGTCTCCGATGAAAAACAATCACGCGGTCTTAAGTTCTTACCAAAAGAATTTTAATTTATTTCTTTGCCGAAACCGAAATATTTATTTAAATAAAACACCGGAGTGGAGAGGCCGAAGAGAACCGCCGCTCTGGGTGTTGGTTGGTCAACGAGCCAGAATGAGAAGGGGAATAATACAAACACGGGGAGATGGCAAAACAACATAAAAGTTTAATATCAGTGTTCTCGCTCGTTGAAATATTTCCCAACTGCTATATTTGAAAAGATGTAATTCGCGAAATTAGAAATCTACCTTTTTATTGTGTGCAGTCGAGTCGTTTTCTCCTTCAAACCGCCAATAATACAACACCAGGCCGTCGAGCTATAAGCGGTTCGCTTAAATTCATTTGATTATAACAAAACGAAATATTTATGAAAGCGAAGTTAAATGCTTTAAAACTTCTTTCAAGCATACCTTGTCAGGCCAACGTTGCGTGACGAATTTTCTTTTTAGTTTAATAAATTTAATGAAATCGGATTCATAATTGCAAATCTCTGATACACAAATGGAAGACAGTAAGCGTGTAATTTAAACTACATTTTAAGCTCAGATAATATGGAATTATATTTGTCCTTACGGGAAATTATGGAAAATTAGAATTTAGATTTGGCTAAAAAAAGAAATAAGAGATGTTCAAACGAATAATTTTTTAAATTTTTTTTTACATGAACAATACTAATTTGTTATACCTTCGTTAACTGTTCCTCACCCAAAAATCTGAAACTACAATAAGATCGCTAAAACAACCTTCAGACCTAATATGTCATGAGCTACTTTTCAAACTTTGTAAAAACGTTCTCAACATTAACAGTTTTTCAGGCGGAAAATAGCCAAATGGCCTCCTGTTGCAGCTCCACAGATGTCTACTCTTTTTTTAAAATTTTCAATGACATTTTGACATAATCGATAATCTCACCAATGACACGAATAATTTCATCTTTCAAAGCAGGATTGATTGTGGATTGTTTTTATAAACTTGACTTTTCACATAACCCCAAAGCATATAGTCTAACGGTGTCAAATCACACGATCTTGGTGGCCAATTAACATCACCGTTTCTTGAGATTACACGTCCAGGAAATTTTTCTCTCAATAAATCGATTGATTCATGTGCAAAGTGAAGTGCAGCGCCATCCTGTTGAAACCACATATCCTCTAGATCAATATTCATTAATTCAGGCCACAAAAATTCGGTTATCATCCGGCGATATCGATCACCATTGACAGTTACAGCTTCACCAGCAGCATTTTCAAAGAAGTCCAATTACACCACCTGACCATAATGCACACCAAACAGTAACTCGTTTAGGATGCATAGGTTTCTCATGAATAATTCGTGGATTTTCCTCACCCCAGATACCGCAATTTTGTTTGTTAACATAGCCACCAAGTCCAAAATGTGCCTCGTCGGAAAACATTATTTTTTGAGAAAAATCAACTGGTTGGTCATTGATGAAATTAACAAATGAACGACGTTTTAAATGATCTAATGGCTTCAGTTTCTGTGTTATTTGAACCTTATATGCCTTCAGAGCTAAATCCTTCTGTAAAATACGCCATGTTGTTGATCCACTAAGTTCAAGTTGTTGTGAACGTCGTCTAGTGGACATTTCAGGATCTTCAGCAACACTTTCACGAACCAAACCAATATTTTCTTGTCAACGACCACTACGACTGTATTTTTCACTTTTTTGATCTTCCACGAAAACGGTCTCTTGAAATTTTTTAATAATTCGACCAATAGTGCTTTCAGATGGACGATTATGTAAATCATAAAATTCACGTAATTTTCTAAAAACTCTTTTCACAGATCGATGATTTTCATAAAATAACGCGTTGTTGTACCGTGTACGAAGTCATTTTTATAAATGTCATACATAACACTTTTTAAATGCCCAGATACCTAGACAAATTCAATGCGCCATCTATATTTTATTTATTCTTGAAAAAAACCGTGCAATTTGAAACAAACGCTCTTTATGAAGAGAATTTACGGAACTTATGGCTTGCAAATGGAAAATATTTTATAAAAATGAAGTGTGGGAAAACTTTCTTGACATTCCATGTTAGAATATTTATCGTAGTTAATTCTTTTGTAATTGTTAATAATAACAGTGTTCATATTATTATTATTAGAGGTTTCAAGACTTTTTTAACATTATTAAATGGAAGTAAATATGCTTTATTATAGTTCGATGTTCACATTTGATGATATTCAGCATTAATTGAACGAATAGTTTTGTCACCGACTGTATATGTCACTTTAGAAAAAATTCTTATCCTGCTAATTGCATGGTATTTTTGTTTTCTAAAATGTCTGCCTCAGGGGAATTGAACTTACGACCTTTCATTTTCCAAGCGACTGTCCTACCACTGGACCACTAAAGACCGTAAGATTCGACTTCTTTAATCACGCCATAAACTCTTTATGTAAACATAGATTAAAATTAACCCGCCATAGGTATATTCTTAATGCAAACGCAATTATATTGTATATACACATATACGTAATTACGTGCTTTTTCCGATGTTAATTGATGAATTTCATCTTGAAAATGAAAGATCGTAAGTTCAATCTACCTAAGGCTAAAATTTTAGAAAAAAAATTCTGCAATTATTAGGATGTAATTAGCATAAAAGCAATTTTTCCAATTTTAAATGATTACACGATTTTCTTTGTGAAATAACTCAAGAACAGTGTATTGACGGATTCATAGACGACATTAAATACCCTACTTGAAACAATTAACGAATACCCTATGTAATTGATAACAAAATTTATTGTTAGTTAACTCAGATGTGCCTGTGAAAATAATGCTTATGTATGAATGTGTAGGTGGCTGATATTTCAATCGTAAGTCATGCTATCCATGAAAGTTTTACGCGATTTTGCTTTCTCGTTTAGGAGAATGCTGACAGCCGAAGTTATTAAATGGCACTCCGGCATGTTACCAGACAGTTTACTTTCACAGCAGATCTTTGCATAAGTATCAAATGCTTAATCTTCAAAAATACATGATACTATAAATTTAATTTACTATAAATTTAAATATAAAAATCAAAAGTAGTTTTGTAATCGTCAACAAGTTACTAGAGGTTTGTAGAGTTTCTTAACGTTGTTAAATGGAAGTAAATATGCTTTCTCATAGCTGGATGTTTTTATATTTGATGATATTCAACAATCACGGAGTGTACGTACGAACACTGTGACTGACATATATATCTTTTTAAACATCTATTATAAAAACGTCCTCAATACGTAACAACGTTTTGCGCAACGTTATTACCTTATAAATACTCTAGAAAGTAAATATGAGTTATTTAAACTTCAAAATAACGTTTTTACGTCTAATAAAATTTCGTTTTTCAATAAAAATCCAGTTATGATATTTGATTTCCCTCGAATTTTTTCACCGCCGTTTTTCATCCTTCGTTTTTTCCTTGCCTCCTCTACGAATGAAAAAGTAATTCTCAATCGAATATTGTACATTCGTGTTACACACATGACGAGAACAGTTTATATTTTTAAGGTTATTGTTGAGGACTGGGTCAAAAAAAACGGGAACGGGAGTGTGGAGGGAGTTCGGCCTCAACAGGGGAAGAGAGCATAAATATATTGAGTTATTGTCTTGTTGTTTTATTCTTTATTTCAGAGCTCTTTTTTTTTACTCGGCAATCAAATTTTTATATCATGTGGAAACATATATTTTATATTACAGTTTTTATATTTTTTGCTATAAAATTTATTTTTTTCCGGCGTATGCCGTTCGATAGGTTGAATTTTAAAGCTGCGTTTGTATAGAAAGAAAAAAAAGTTCGCTTCGTATGTGTATAAGGAAAAAATTATATAGGCGCGGTAGAAGCGATATTGTGTTTTCGTTACTGTGTTTTTTTTTATCCATATTACATATACTCTCTTTCTATAAAAGTTATTTTCGTTTTTATTATATACGGTTGTAAGCGAATATACTATATAGAGATATAATAGAACAGAACATAATGCCATATATTTTTTATTTGCCTATATAACATCTTTGGAATAATAAGCAATTTATTCTGACACTTTTACGAATTACTCTGTGAATAGGTTTTTTTTATATGGGTTACCCGAGAGCACTATCTATACATAGGACTATTTTAACGTTTATAAAATATGAGTTATTAAATATACACAGTCTGTGTCGGAGAAAACGGAACTTCTTTAAAATAAAAACAAAAGCTTACTATTTTAATAAAGTGCATTTACTTTATTCAAAGTAGACGCCTTCTGCTTCGATACAACGTTTTGGACGGTCAATTAACTTGTCGAATGAATTCTTAAGTTCATCTTTAGAGATGTGCTTCAAGATCGTCGTCGACGCTTTTTTTTAATAGCTTCGACGTCGGCATAACGCTGTCCTTCCATCGGCAAATGTATTTTAGAAAATAGATATAAATCACAAGGGATCAAATCCGGTGAATACGGTGAATATTTTGTAGTTAGAAAATCAGTGATAAGGGTCAAGAGATGAGATGCATTATCATGTAGCAAATGCTAGCTACCATTTCCACAATATTGAGGGCGCACACGACGAATACGCGACAAAATACGCTTCATAGCCCCAAGATAATATACAGTGTTGACTGTTTGACTAGTTCAAATCAACATCGTCTTCCCATTTGAATTCTCCAAATGGCTTTTTTTCGGTCTTTCTTCGTTTAGATGCTTCCATTCAGAGCTGTGACGCTTGGTCTCTGGATCATATTAAAAACACCGCGTTACGATAGAATGCCTGAAGTTTTCGTCCTTTTTTGAGCCTTTAAAGTCTGTACAATGTTCAATTTGGAGTCATTTTTGATAAGTTGTGTGGTACAAACCTTGGACAAATCTTTCTCAGTCTCAGATACTGTGTCAAAATGCGATAAATTGAATCTTTGGAAATATTTAATCCTATTTCCACGTATCGCAATGAGGATTTCGGCTTATTTCTGAGAAATTCACGCACAAGTTAGATGTTATTTTCCGTAACTACAGATTTTTTTGCTAAAGGATGTTCGTCGTCATTTATGTCCGTACGACCATCTTTAAATCACATATACCACTCACACACAATTGTACGTGATAAACACGCGTCACCATACACTTGTTTCAGAAAACTAAACGTTTCAGTAAGCGATTTACCGAGTTAAAAACAGAACTTGTTATTTGCTCTTTGTTCCAAATTCATTTTTCCAAATACACATTTTTATGCGCAATTTCTCTGCTTCTAATGATGCAAATATCATGATATTTTAACATAACATTGGTGATAGACTTGCCTTACCGACGCATATTTTTCTTAATAGATGGCGTCACTAAGAATTACTATTTTAAAAAAGTTCCGTGTGTATATGTATATGTAAATTTAAACAAGTCTTTTCAATACTTGTTAATACAGCTATGGAGAATTCTGTTCATTTTTAGAAGTACTAAGTATTGTAAAGAGAAATTAAAATATAAACGAGTATTTATAACGTTATAAACAATATTAAAGATATTACTCATTATTTTGTTATACCCCCTCGTGCTTTGATTACTGCATGCACTCTTTTGGGCATATTGTCAACAAGTTGACAGGAATTTTTTTCCCATTCTTTTAAAATTTTTCTTGTAATTCTTCTTCTGATTTACATTTGTAAATAGACATTTTCTTTTTTAATATTGTCCAAACATTTTATATTAGCAACAATGGGACTGTGAGAAAACATGAAAACATCATTATTAGTGAACCAATACGCTGTCTTTTTTCCTTTATGGCAAGAAACTTTATCTTGTTGGAAGACATAACCGGGGTCATCCTCTTCAAATAATTTTATTACCGAAGCATTTGGAGCTTCGCTTAAAATGGTCGTTTTTAGCGCTCCAAATTTACTCTCGCACAAAAAAAATTCTCCTGCACCACTGGCGATTATACAACCACAAATCATAATATTTCCACCACCGAACTACACACTCCGGGAGAGAAGCTTCGTTCGGTCTACTTCATATAAAGGTGCTCCCAACGTGCCCAAAAATGTAAGTTAAAAGAGCATAAAGAACAACTTTGATTTAATAATTTTATAAAATGTAAAATTGAAAATTAATTAAATAATTTTTAGCAATATTTTTTTTATTTGGATACTAGATAAACCATGACGATGCCTACCATGATATTAGATTCATCAAACAAAACAATCTCGGCCCATTCATAAGGTGTCCAATTTACACGTTTTTACCTACTCTAGTCAAAGTTTCTTATGTCACTCGCTTAATAGTTGCCTATGGTGAGCTCTTCTTCCATATAGATAATTGGATAGATAGATGACTTAGCGCGTTTGTTAAGAGCACTTCTTACTATGATAGAAAACAATACTCTACGAATGATTACACGTTTTGTAAGCTATATCCCACTTAGAAATAGAATTCAAAACTGTACAAATTGAATCTATAGCAGTAGCTATGGAAATACCATCTGTGCACATGTATATATTCGCGTTGATCATTTTTGAGCGTAATCCGACACTTCGGAGCCACCTTCGTCTGTACATCAAGCGTTAAACTCGTCTCCCATCTATTCTACGCCGCATCAATCAAAAGCGGGAATCCCCCCGTTTTCCAGCGCATAACCGCACAACACAAATCGCATCGGGCGGTGCTTTTAATGCGATCAATCGGACTGATCAATCGATATATTGTATAACACGCTAATTATGAAATAGTATTGTCAAGTGTTGACCGCGGGATCCGCTTCGGTTGAAAACAGGCCCGCCGGGGTGATTCTCGTCCAGCATCATTTTGACTTTTCACCGCTCGCGCCAGTTTTAGATTCCAATGTCATTTTAATGCTGTTACAGGATAGTAGCGCTGCGGTGTAACTATAATACCTATCTATTTGTTCCTCTACATGTTCATAGCGATATACATACACGTATAGTTATACGTTATTTTGCGTTCTATGTGAATTGGTGCACTTCGGGTATGAATAGAACGGCACGGTTTGATGTGTAACAGTTGAAGTACACGTCGGTTTTCGGAGTATCACGCGAGCTAATGCGATTATTTATCACGAATGGATAATATTATTGGCAATTAACACTGTGGTGTTGAAATCGAAGAGGCTCTGTCACGTTTATTCGCTGTTTCGTGTAATATAATATCGATTATAATTTATAATATCCTTAGGCTACTTTTCCTACTACAAAATATGTACGTTGTCTGATTTAAATCTTTAATGACCGGTAAGGATGTGAGAGTAAGTGAATTTTAGAATACTGTATCCAGTATACATTCCCAGAAGAATTTATGGACAGTTAACGCTTGTATATTTGCAAAACGATTTGAAACGTTCCAACTTTCCAAGTCTTAGTATGGTGCATTATTTCTTTATCACCAAGTTTGCAAGACTTCTTCAAATATATTATAAATCAGTAATAAATAAAACACTAAAGTATAAATAAATAAATAGTATGAAATTTGAACAAAGTTCTTTATTTATTCCTTAGTATTTTATTTATTCATTAATGTAGTGGAATTTAACAAAGTAACGACCTCAACAGTCAACTATTATAAATCAGCTATATAAGCTATACATACATACATATTATGTATATGTATATCAGGTTGTTACATATGAAATGTCCGATTTTGTAAGGAATAAAAAAAGTCTAAATTTAAAAAAATATAAATATTTATTCTGCAAAATAGTCTCCATTTACATCAATAGTTTGTTGTCAACGGCCTGGAAGCTGAAATATTCCCTTTGAAAATAAATCTAGATTTTGACGGCTCACATATTGCTCAAACACTGCTATTACAGACTCCCGGTCAGGGCAGTCCCTATTTTTTAAGTGATTGTCTAAACTTCGGAAAAAATGAAAATCAGTTGGCGAAAGGTCAAGTGAATAAGGTGGGTGAGGGAGAATTTCGTAACCAAATTCCGAAAGTTTTTAGATTGTCTGTCGTGCAACATGAGGTCTTGCATTATTATGAAGAAGTATGGGTCCATGTCTACTGACTAGTGAGGGCTGCAAGCGGCTCAATTTTCCATGCATAGTTTCCAGTTCGGCACAATAGGACGCTGCCGTGGTGGTTTCACCAGGTTGCAAAAATGAATAGTGAATAATACCCTTATTGGTCCACCATACAGTCACAATAATCTTTCGCGGGTGAAGTGATGCTCGCGCATGCCGTCTTGGTGCTTCACCTCGATCTAACCATTGTCCTGACCATCTCCGATTATCATAAAGTGTCCACTTTTCGTCACACGTTACCACTCGATGAAGAAACGGTTCAACTTTCTGTCGATTAGCCAAAGAGGTAGCCTCTACCTCTAATTGTGTTCATTACACGTGGTTTCACCGAACGTCTGATTAATTTCTCGCGTTGCTGCAGCTGCATTTAATCCCTTTTTAAATTGAAAGAGATAAATTGCCCGAATATCTCTTGCCGACAGCATTTCCATAGGCGAGACAAGGACAGGTATATTAATCTTTCCAAGAAATGGAACAGATACACACTTCAAAATAAATACCCTTTTCTACAAATACAATAATAATTTTCACCAAAAGCATACACGTCTTCACACAGGTGCGATTCAGTTCAGACTGAAGGAAAAAACGGACATTACATTTGTAACAACCTGATATATATACATATATGCTTTCAGTCAAGTTTTCTAAGAGTTTCTGAATTGATTACGTATCCATTACGCAACAGCTTCTGCAAAACTACTCCATCTTTTGAGCGGAGTCTTTTAAAAATTCTTTTAGTAACCTAAAAATAAATAAGTCGGGGCTATTTGCTGGATGTAAACGTTCGGCGCCAATAGCAAATCAAAATATCTTATCCATCCACCTATGTCACACGTATTGTTGGATAAGCAAATATAGTTAATTGGATAATGTTATTTGTTTAAAGTAGTTCTTGTTGCTGTTATCTCGTAAGGCGTTTCACCTTTGAAATTTCAGGAGAAAATGCGTAAAAATTTTAATTTGGAAAATCTGCTACTTTAAACTCTTTAGTCGTAAATCTAGAAACGCAACTTCATTGTCACGGTGTACAGTCAAAGTTCAGGAATAAAGTTTATGTGTCGAAAAAAGAAAAATTCCTATAGATTCATGATTTGTTAAAATGAGGTTGGTTGTATTTCAAATTACAAATTGCGGAATTATTGTTCAAACAATTGTTAAAGCTATGTGATACAGTGAAAAAGAAGCTTATCCTTAACTCTTAAAAAACACTAAGAAAGTTGCATCTTTCTCAAGGTTTAACTGGTTGCAGCTGCACATTAACCTCATATAACTTAATCCAAAGTCTTTCTACCGTAAGATGTGAGACTACTGAGTTGAGTTCGATTTTACTTTCTTTTTCAGTCTTTTCTGTTCTGACCTAGTTCTTTCTCATCCTTCCATTGGATATTTTTGTACTTTTTGCTTCTTCTTGCTAGATTTGCTTTGGTCTACACCTTCTGTGCTTTACTGATACCCTCACCTCATACACTTGTGAGTCTCTACTTCGCTATTCTATTTATCTGACCTAGCCGTCTAAGTTGTCTTTCCCGGATTTTTGATAATAAAAAGTACTAAGAAAATTGCATCTTTCTCAAAATTTAACACCTGGTTGCAGCTGCACATAGATCTCATATAAGTTCCCGGGTTTTTGTTGCCACTGGCTTTATTTCTGACTGTTCTCTTAAGACTTCATTTTTGATTCTATCGCTCTTTTCATTTCCCTGTATGTTTTCTTATGAATCTCATTTCAAGTGGGTTTACTTGACCCCTGTTTCTATTTGTAGACGTCTATGCTTCACTAGTATATAATAATGTTGGCGTCACTATCTTTTGTACCAACTGTTTTTAATTGTTTATTTAATATAATAACTTTGAAAAATGAATTAATAATAAAATTTGCAAAATTTAAAATATAAACTACAAGTACTGCAATAACTAAACCCAACATTTATTCTGTTAATTTCAATATTATAGTTAATACATGATATTTATAACTGACACAGTTTCTATTATTTTAATGGCAGCTATGGAATTTGTTCTCTTGTAAAATTTATACAACAATTGCATACTAACTTAGTACAAATTTTGCTAATAATAAGTCATTACGTACGTCAATAATTTCTTACACAAACGTAATACCTACATGTATTATACATATCCATTACGGTATATATGTATTTAATTTAAAGTCGCATAATTCTATATACTTCAGTTGCATCTACTTGGAATCCATTCCAATTATTTATTGATCCGATTCGAGCAGGTGTAGGTTTTCAGGGCAAGAAAATAATTAAGACAGGTCTACATCATCACGACAACTTCATCATCCAAGTTTTAGCAGTTCATATTTTAATTATTAACATGTATTTAATGAAGATGTACGAGTCCTACAAACCTATGACACGATTATTCATTTATAGTTTTGCGATCATAACATATGCATATTTAATCCCGAGAAAATTAAATATTTGATATTGTTTTTGTTCGAATTTGGTTTGTTTTGTTTATTGTATTTGAAATGAAGATGCTACTTGTTTATTTCTCCTTTTACTTTATAATTTATATAAAAACAGCTACTAATTTAATACTGCCAGTTGCCAGCAATGTGTTTTTCAAACATTCACCTATTACAAGGAGATTATGATAAGTACCTGTGTAAAGGAATACAACGCAATTGTTTCGCGTTTACTAAATCTATTTCGTTTTTTTTTTAATAAATTGTTACTAGTCGTTGTAGACTAACCTAGAATTTTGCTCTATAATCTTAAAAACTAGGTGCTCGTCCAAGAAGTCCCCAGTGGAACATCTCAGTTCATTTAGTTCAACGCTTTTGTTAACACGTTATACACAAAGTCACTATGCTCTGCTTTTTCAGTGTCACTACGCACTACACAGTTCCAATGGTTTGATCCTCTTAAGCCTTCTGTTCAAGTTGGTGTTATCTAGAAGCTGCAATATTTCGGCATATACATACATGGTTGTGAAGCCTTTCCTCGTACTTTTCGGCAAACCTCTTGATTTCTTCTCTAACAGTTGGTATTTTTAGATCTCTGTGAAGATGATCATTGCGATAATACCGTGGAGCATCCACAATACCTCGCAGTACCTTGTTTTGAAATACTTGAATTTTGTCTATATTGCTTTCGGCTGCACACCCCCAAACCTGAATTCCGTATGTCCAGCGAGGTTTTAGAACTTGATTGTATAGTAACAATTCATTATGCACAGAAAGCTGTGATTTCCGCCCGCGCAACTAGTACATTGTTTTTATATTTGAGGTCGAGCTTCCTCCTTTTTTTTTCCCGAGATGGTCTCCTTTTTTAAGCCATCCAAATAAGATTCGTCGCACTCTGAAAAACAGACTGTGTTCGGCAATGATCTCTTCATTTGGCGTGAACCGCTTTCCGCTAAGGCATTTTTTCAAGTTTAGATAAAGAAACAAATCGCAGGGGGCCAAATCTGGCGAAATTAGTGGATGCGGAATCAACTCGTATCGTAAATTGACTACTTTTGCTGTCGCAATTGCTGATGAGTTGGCCGAGGATGAGTTCATGATGAATTTTTTTCTTTTTTAAGTGGCGCCTTTTTCTCTTTAGTTCAGCGTCGAATCGATCCAATAAATCAGCATAGTACTTTCTTGTGGTTATGCTTCCCTTCTCCAATTCCCAAATCAATTAAGATTATGCCTTCTAAATCGCAAAGTAACGTCCCGGCTGATGAAATCGTCTTCGCCTTCTCTGGTGCACGTTCGCCGGGAAAAACCCATTGTGCCGACTGACATTTGGTTTCTGGCGTGTAGTGGTGTATCCACGTCTCATCTATAGTCACTTAACGCTGCAGACACTCACTCATATTGCGCTTAAACATGTTCAAACATTGCTTTAAAGTTATCACGCAATTCCATTTTTGATTAATCGTCCGCAGACTTAATTTTTCGTGAAGGATGTTTTGCACACGTTCAATTTAGATGTTTACCATATTAGCAATCAATATAATCTACACATTACTAATATAATATAATGATCTTTATTAATTATATCGTCCGTAGTCACCTCAGTGGGACGACCTGATTCACTCCTCATCAAAGAAGACTCTTTGGTCACGCTTGAATTCATTAAACTAGTATCTGATGGTAGTCATCGAGGGTGAATGGTCTTTATAAACTGCATCCAACATCTCTTTTATTTCCGCGTACGTTTTCTCGACCAAAAAAGGGAATCGAATTACTGACCGGTATTTTCTTTTTCCATGATTGCACATGTAGATAAACTTACTCACTTTCAATAGTTCTCAAAGCAGCACTATTCAATGAATTTCTCCAAAATGTTGACAGACGCCAACTAAAGAATAGTATTGACAGTTGATAATGCAGATTTTGACACAAAGCGCCATCTGCCTTCAAACACCAGTACTTGTTACATCATCCTTCTATGAAACTGTTATTTCTTTGAGACTATACAATAGAAATTGGGTAATAATAGATTCCATAGAAATTAAAAAGAGTATAAAGTTTTGGGATAATTTTGAACTTCTGGTTTTAATGATTTTCCCTAATATGTTCAAGTGTACATACAAGCATTTCAAATCATCCAAGAAAATATACAAAAACATAAACGCACAGATCGAAATTTCGCTTTCCCCAATCACTCCACCCCAATCGACTCCCCAAAAAAATGCAAGCTCCGCTGATTAAAGCTAATAACGTAAAATGTTGTTAGCGGTGACGCGAACTCGTCGAATATAAACCTTAAATTAGATACAACCGGCAACCAAATCGCAATGTTATATCGAATTGGACTGGTATGGGGTGGCAGCGTTCAATGTCCCCCTCTAACACACATGCACTCACAAGTGCCACCATTACTAGCAACGCACTAACAGAAGCAGCATCAACAACACCACTACCATCGTCGACAACTGAACAAATCCCAGTACGAAAACGGTTATTGCAGATTAACATCCTGCTGCATTGTATTAATACTGGAAATTATAAAGCCGTGCATATGATAGATAGAGAAAATTTGATTTTAAAACTGTTCTATCTACATATATTGGATGTTACTTAATATACGATGCAATCTAGTGTTGTTATTACATAGATGGCGTACCGGCGGAACGAACCTATCTACCTGTGTTACTTCAATGTGTCCTTTCAGTACACACGTGCATGCACAGACACACACGTGTGTGTGTGTGTATATATGTATATGTAGTACATACATATGCATGGAAACATTGATTGCCAATTTACAGCTCTAATATATTAGTCCCTGATTGAGTTTTGCTGTAAAATAGGAATAATGCTGACGTACAGGCGCTGCACATTATTACAGAGCTTAAACTTTGATTAATTCGACGGTCGAATTGCGACGAGACCGTTACATACATCTTCATTTGAGCGAGGGGAACTCCCTGAGTGCAAGCGAGACCGAACCCAGGGCATACACACAGATAAATAAATAGATGGACGGATCGCCGATAGGTGGAGGACCAGTTGCGAAACTATGCTAGAGAGAAAGAGATAACATACAGCTTTTGTGAGCGTCATCGATGGATGTGGGTGGGTTGTGCAATTTTGGCACAACCCCCATTGAACTCAATCCTTCGTTATTTTTTATTGTGGCAAATACGCTCGCGTATCTATAATTTGGAGGAGATAGCGACAAGTTGCCGATAAAATTCGAAAAGTACCCTCTGTATATGTATATGATAAAGGGCTTTCTTTCTAATTTACTAATTCATTCACTGTTTTAAGACTTGTAAACGGTCAGTAGACTGTGCGGCCGATTGCCCACTTATACATTAATCTAGGGGCTACAATGTTAGATTTCCTTAAACCTTCCCAATCTGCCCCATATTCGAATGTAGAGTAAAAGGACGAAGGACAATACACACTTCTTATATCTTGAAGTTGAAATTGTTGGCGATAGAATACTATTTTAGTTATTTGGATCATTGCTTGAAGGTTTACGAGGTATGGCAATTAAATAACGAGATTGCGTTCTGTGCATCGGGCGAGGCTGTAATTAAAATTAGACCTCGTTACTTCTCAAGCAACAACCCGTACTTTCGTCTCTCTGCCTGCTTTACTTTATTTTCGAGCTTTAATTGTAAAGGAAATTGTTACTTTGTAGTGCTGTGATAATTGTTGACATAAAAATCGAGCAGCGAATTAACTCGAAATTCCCTGCCAAATTAAAAAAATCGCCAACAAAATGTTAAAGGAGGTGTCTGGTGATAATGTATGTTGTGCCACGTGTGCGAGTTTTTGAATGGCATAAACGATTTTCTGAAGTTCGGGAAGAGCTTGAAGATGATGAACGTCCTGGTCGACCTGTGACTGCAAGAACTGAATGGAAGGTCCAGAAAATTAATGAGATTGTGCGGAAAGACGGACGCCTGAGCTTTCGGATAATGCCGATATGGTAAACATTAACAAAGAAACAGTAAAAGACATTTTACATGATGAATTAAACTCTTATTTCCCACTTAAAATAATCGATGGAACTTCATAAATTTTTATGAAATAGTTAATTTGTAATGTGTTTAGTTATCTTCTTCTAGCTGCTAATATAACGTCGAGACGTCTACCAAGCCCGTCTATCTCTCAGCTCAGAAGCAGTTACAATAAGAATAACTACGTCTTCTTAACTAAAGGAAGTTTCGATATGACTTAAACTATATATTTGTTAAATTATGTCTACTTTCGTTTTTTTTATCTTTAAGCTCTTTTAATTGTTTGAAAGTTGAGAACAGCTCATGCGGAATGCGTCTAACGTTGACAGCTTTAAAATCAGATAACCTTCATTCACGTATGTTGTGGTAACGGTAATTTCTTTGTCACAACTATTATTCAATCGAGAGAACTTTAGCCGGCATTTGCTAGGTATTGTGAAAAGAAAAAAAAATGAAACTGTCGGTTCAAAATTAATTCCCTTCGTAAGCGATCTATTTACAGATGCGCTAAACTTTAAGTTGTATTTTCGGATTTAAAGCAAAGTTTGTTCGCATTTCTGGTCAATTCAGAGTAACTACAAAACACATTCATAAGAGAAAACAATACTTCATTATTTACACTTTAATACAGTATAAGATAAACATAAATATCGCATCGTAAAAAAATAACAAACAATCATGTAATAATATTTCAGTTTTAATGTTTTTGTTTCTTGTGCATTAAACATGGTTTACTTTACATCGAAAGAAATAGCAGTATTTCCCTCTTTTCTCACCATAACTTACAATTAATTAAAATTCAATCTATAATCAAGTCGTCGCATTTAAAAGACATCTCCGACGTTATGCCACGTGAAGTCTTCCTATTGCTACTCTTAAAAAATAAACAAAAAAAGAGAAACCCACACTAACCGACAATGCATTCATTTAGCGAAAAACTTCTCAGGGGGATTTACAAAGACACGATGGAAATATCGTCCTTGTAAATCGTCGCTCGTTTTATTGAGAAAAAAAATAAATACGCACAATTAGAATATTTAAATTCATTATTTATCGTTAAGTTTTGAATGGCCAGGTATGACGTCTTTTATATATTGAATATTTATTTCCTTTGCCTTCTATACGGGGGCAGGGATACGAAATTAAAAAAAAAAGGATAAATCAATATATGTATGTATCATGAAAGACAAGGGACGTGAATAAATTGGTGTCCATCCAAGCTGTGCTCAACAGCTACGTCGTGCAGAGATTAATCCTTCTCGGCAGGTTGGATGTTGCGAAGTGACTGCGCGACGACTGCACAGCGCAGAGTCCACCGTCAGCCGCACAAGACCAACTTAACAACCCAGGAACATAATCTCCAATGAATAACAACACACATGTATAAATAGACAGATGTAAAAGAGAACAATTAACACCAATGCCCTTATAAATGATATTCAATAGACTATGTACGTCATAATCCGAGAATTGCACAATCCAATACTCAGCGTACATCATCCTCCTCTCTGAAGCCCATTTGTCCTATATGGAAGGCATCACTAAACTCATCAGTAGAGTACTTCTTAAAAATAATATCAAAACCATCTTTAAGCTCCATTCAAAACTTTCAGGCTCATTTTCGGTAAGTTTTTCTCTAGGATCACTTGATTTGTACATCTTTGCTCGTGCAGCAGTGTATATTTTTGCGAAACAAAGCGGTCTGTCGGCATCATGTTTCAGAGCATGAGCGCTGTATCAGGTTGCTGCGCGTTGCTGGTTCTGCACTTGCTGAGAATAGGCTTGAAACCGAACACCATATCTAGTTCGATTTGACCAAAATCCTGCCCCGCACTACTCATTATTACGGTCGAAAAATTCGTGAATCTATAGAGATCACTAAACACCCCAACAACCTAAATCCCAATGATAGCACGACCGTTTTGGTTGCTTCAATCGTGGTTTTTCCCTTTCAGGAAGTAATACAGCGCGATACGCCGAAAATGCTCATTTTCTTTGTCCATTTTCACTCTGCTTAAGGCCACAAACTGCTTCGTTAAATTAATGCAACTACACGAGAACGTAGCCACAACTATGGTATATGCTACAACTAGATTAACAGAATATTCTAGTCGCCTAACTATTCCCGTCTCACTACGTATCAACGTGAACACGCCAAAACAAGAACGGACTTATATAACAAACAAATAGTAATTGGTGTCAATAGCCATCTCTAGTATCTTATATTGAAATATTTGGTGTAAATCAAAATTATATAGAGGCTGCACCCCATAATTGAAAAAGCTTTTGAGTTACGTACAGTTGTAATCCAATAAAGTGGTTCAATTTTTGCCTTTAGATAGTGTCGGTTTAGTTTTTTATGTAAAACAATTATATTTCTGTTAAAATAATTTTTGCTTCTTACTGAAAATGACAACTTATTTGACAAAATATTTAAATATGTTTTTAAAATTTTGTTAGGGTGTCATCCCTGTAGAATTTAATCTTGCAAATGGGAAAATCTAGTTGACAAATTGCAAAAGTTACTTAAATTGCGAAAATATATTTCAAATTTTTGCGCATTTGTTTTCGGGAAAGTACTTGTGTGCGTATTTTGTCAATTTTATTTTCTTTCACTATACCTTTTCGCACACTCAATTCACTCTTCAATATAATAAATTGCTCATTGCTCTATCTTTTGAATTTCAATGGAAAAAAATTCACCATTCAATATCCGGACTTTATTACTACACCGCACAGGAATCGATACGAGCTTCCGCTAGAAATGCTGTTGCCGCATTCATTTTTTTCCTATGCGCTCTTGCGACTCAGAAAATAATACTAAAAAAAATCCACCGCCTCCACCCCCCCTCAAAAAAGGAATATTCGACATACTTTTAATCAATTAATCCCCAGCCAATATTATGTGTGTATATGCGAGTACCTCGACTGCATGAAACGATGCAGCAGCCTGTCCCTCCAAAATGATAAAAAAAAGCGTTCGATGTGAAAAAAGGGAGCTTGAATATAGAAATGAATCAATCCTAGCTGGCGCTGACGTTGCTACTCCTACTTTCCCGTTGAAGCACTGTACGGTAGAATACATATCTTCGCAGTCACTTTTCCCCCTCGTTGCGTTAGTTTCGGTAAATGGAATATAGTATAAACTTCGGATTAAATGTACATATATTGAAAATTCCTCACTGCATATGTGCATATCTGTGCATATAGAAGGATGGATATTATATATAGAGGGTGTGTGTACTTATATTTCGAAAGCTTGAATACGTGTTTTTTGAAACGTTTGCTTGATAAGGGAAATTACAATTCGAATAGTATGTATGAGTGCACGAACTAAAAATTTATATAAGTATATATGGCATTTTATGGCCTTCCTTTTATACTATCTCAAGCAACATATAATGTTAAAAACTTATCAAATTATCTTACTATTATGTGTCTTTTTATCAAATTATTTCATGTTAAAATGCTTTACGAGAGTTGGTTAGATAGCTTCCTACATTATCTGTTAGATTCCCTGACGAGACTTTTAGGCGATGTACTATGCTCAGGACTTCATTTGAAGACAGCTTGCTATTGTTGAATTTGAAGATTGCTTCTAAAACGATTGAATAATCTTCGGAAATTTCCTGTATTTGTGTATGTATGTGTTAAACAATTGCTGACTTAATGGAATTACTTGGGCTTTTGGTGAGTTTAATTTCGAAACACGGTGTTCAAGAGTGTGAAACTGTTTCTGGTAGTATGCTACTGCTTGTAACCACGTTCCCTAGCTCGCTAAAACACTGTGGTGGCAGAGGAATACCCGGACAAGAATGTTTAAATCAACGAATGTGTTTGGGAGATTTAATAATGTTTGGTAGAAGCTATTAATTTATCTGGTTTTGCATAGTTGTTTCCAATATACTCGGCTACCAGATGAATTGCATGGAGCAAAGATGTTAGATTGTTTTAATATTTTGCCAGCAACCACATTTGAATCGCCATTTGTACTCAGCATTATAACTTAGGTTGGTGTTACACAAAATTCTAACAGCATTTTTTATAATTTGCTCTATGCATTCCGTGTTGTATTTCGCGTTTGGTTTTTGTAATATTTTACTGCATCAAAAAGTGCAATGAACGCAATGAAATCCAATTAAAAAGTGTCTAATTAATACATTTACAGCATAATTTTTTAAGCATCCGTGGTGTCATGAACTGATAGCCATATTTTTTAATTTTCTAACTCCATCTTTATAAGGCCCATAATCATGCCTTTCACTTGCAGTAAATTATACTGTAAATATATTCCACATTGGAAGTTACCAACTGGAAGACAATCTTCCAGTTGGTAACTTCCAATGTGGAATATATTTGTTCCAAAATTGATGAAGGTCCTTACACATGTTGTGGAATGTCACAAGCAGTTAATAAAATAATAAAACCAAATCCAAATTTATAATATGGTATTACATGATTTACATTCTACACGTGACTTTCGCTCTTAATGTGTCTTTCAAAATTCATAGTGTTTTACGGTAAAATACAAATGTTACAAATACGAGGCGTGTTTTTTAAGTAAGAATACCCTCTTCATGGAAACTTGCCACCTGCTTCGATAACCAAGAGGTCATGACCGTTTTCACGTCTTAGTCATCGTTGTAGTGGTTGCCACCGAAATGATGTTTGATATAGCGAAAAGATGGAAATCGCTCGGCGCAAGATGGGAGCTGTAGAGGGGGGTGGTCTAAGACATCCCAGCCAAAAGATCGGATTTGAGTTACGGTCTGGAGCCTTGCTTCTGTCAGCATGCCGCGTCTTTCGTTTTGAATCGCTCTGCGTACTTTCGCAGGGTTTGGCTGTAGACTTCCGCATTTATGGTGGGGCGGGCAATTCGATAATCTTGAACATTTTGAAGACAGAACAGACCGTATAGGTTACCTACACGACTGCAACTGGGCACAGTTGCTCTCAAGGAATGCCGGGATACGACGCAAGCACACGTTGCGGCGCGCTCACCACCTACGAGGGAGCGTTTTTATATTCGCGGAATGGGGGACAAGGGGTGGAAATAAAAAAACTAAATTATTTTTCTTTTTCAATATATTCACCTGCAAGACGGATACATTTTTCACATCTTTCAATTAATTTATTTATACCCTCATAAAAAAATGATTTCTCTTTATCTGCAAAATACGCCGAAACTGCCTCCTTGACTTCATCATCGGCAGTAAATTTTTTACCCGCAGCTCTTTTTTCATTTTCGGAAACAGGTAATAATCACTCGGGGCCAGGTCTGGGCTGTAGGGTGGGTGATTCACAATTTCGAAGCCCACCTTATGCAGGGCAGCTAACGCAACGCGGCTCTTGTGGACGGGCGCGTTGTCGTGCAAAAGTAGAACACCTTTTGTCAATTTTCCCCGTCTTTTCTCTTTAATGGCTTCTTTTAGTCGCACTAATATTGAAGCGTAATATTCTCCGGTTATAGAAACACCTTTATCTTTATAATCAATCAACAATATTCCTTCCGAGTCCCAAAATACCGTTGCCATGAGTTTCCCAGCTGATTGTGACACTTTAAATTTCTTGGGAGGTGCTGTGCCCTTTTGATGCCACTGCATGGAGTCTTGTTTGGACTCAGGTTCATAATGATGAACCCAAGTTTCGTCTCCAGTAACAATTCCACTTAATACACCATCCTTGTCTTCATTACAGAGGTCCAAAAATGCACGCGAACACTCTACGCGCTGTTGTTTTTGCGGCGGCGTGAGCATTCTCGGCACCCATCTTGCGCTGACCTTAGACATGCCGAGATGATCGCGTAGGATTTTAAAAATTGTTGTATCGGATACTCCAACCATTTCTGCGAGTTGTTTCTTCTTTAGTCGAGCATCTTCGAGTACAATTTGTTCAACTTTTTGGATAAGTGCTGGCGTGGTCACCTCAATGCTCCTGCCCGGCCTCGGGTCGTCTTCAAGGGATTCCCTTCCTTGTTTAAATAAACTACGCCACTTGTACACCATGGTTTTTCCTGGACAAGAGTCGCCGTAAACCAATGACATCTCATTCATTATGGTCGCGACTGATTTTCCTTGCCTGGTAAGGAACTTTATAACGGCACGATATTCGACTTTTTCCATATTTCACTTTTCACTCCTGATTATGTTACTTGGTTGACGATAGCTCAAAGACTAACTGTCTAATAACAATGAAACTTCGTATTTATACTAATCATGAGTCGCTGCACAGGCCACGCCCCCAATGCGCCTACTCACCCCTCTACAACCCGCTCATTCCGCGAATATAAAAACGCTCCCTCGTATTAGTGTATACGACAGAACGGCCCTTACTTAAAAAACGCGCCTCGTAATGTATTTATATTACACTTTCTGTACATTCTAATGTAGAAAAACGGTTTAGAAATTTATTTACACCAGTTGCAATTAGCAGTCCACCTTCGCGTCACTGACATCATACAAGCTATCGGCAATGCCTGCAAACGTTCGTCCTTACTGGTCCCTTTCGCTGGTTACCTAGAAGATTGTCCAACATATAAAACGTATTTCATTACTTATGAAAATAATAAATTGTCTTGAAATATAAAGTTTACTTATTGTGAAATTTATATTATAGAAAAGTCAGATAAGTGTTTGCTCTGCAATAAAAGCTCTTTATATTTATAAGTTATTTTAGAAACGGAACAATATTACTGAACGGAGAACGGCAATATTCAACTGAAACATATAGGGAAGAATTTATGACACATTTTTTGAATCCTGCTCTTAATAATTATCAGCTTATTATTAGTTTTCATTCTTTTAATAATAAATTTTCTTTATTTCAACCTTACTCAAATTTATTTCTCAAAGCATTAACGTGAATCGATCGTCTTCTGAAAACTTTAAGAACTTTTCTGGAACACATCCTATTAAAACCCGTCGCGTATCGTAAATCACCCAGTGTACTACTTCAAATGTATTTTATATACCTTAATATTTAGAGAAGCGGTTGAGTCTCATTAACGGCCACTTAAAAGGGTCTTTAATGATGCGATTCCGTTTCCAAAATGGCAATAAAACGCGGCGCGTTCGATGACTACCCGTCGATGTCACGAACTGGAACAGTCAATTCGACAATTTTTCCGCCGTTCGCCGCTCCTTTGAACGGTCCCGACACTTTGTAAATTTCCACATACGTACGTGCACACGTACAGATTTATGCGCGTATTATTTGTGTCATCGTTTGAGAAAATAGCCGTGAATAAAATCACAACCAGCTGCTGCATTTAAATTTATTAGTCGCGGAATTAGCGCATTCCTGTTCGTGCAATATCGAAGACGTTTAATATAGGTCCTGTCAATGCCAGAGTGTGTTTCAATCTAGAATTATATTCGAGCACATCCACGGTGTTGCTGCTAGCATACCGTATTTGTAAATTTATTATAAGACCTTGAATTAATAATGTATTTCTTATTAAGTGGGCGTTATTTATTGATCCCGAACTGTGGATTTCGTATAGGTGTTGTTGATAGCAAAATAAATTCACGAATATTATATTGTTTGCCGTATTTCGCACATTGAAATATTCTTTTCGCTATTAATGCCTCTGTTTTCTTATTGTCGCCGTGTAACTGCATGTACCATCTATTCAATAGTAGAACATGAAGTAACTTTTATGACGTTAGAAATTATACATCTATTGTCATTACCGTAAATTCTAAAATCAACAAAACAGACAAGAAAGGAACACTTTTTAATAAATATACTAATTTAGAATCATTTAAAAGCAGCTTAAGAAACATCATAGATAGTTAATCTGGTACATAGACTTCCGCGGTCGTGGTCAATGCTATCTGCTTCTGGGCTTCCGGGCTAGAACCGCGTCACTTGTATATCTGCCGACGTTTCGTACCCATTTGTATGGGACATCTTCAGGGCACAACTACTGCACTGAAACTGACGCAAACAGTTTCAGTGCAGTAGTTGTTCCAGCCCGGAAGCCCAGAAGCAGATCATAGATAGTTTTTAACTTATTAAGAATATAAAAAAACTGTTGAGATGTTACATCAACGTAACTTCCTTTGGTATAGCTTAAACAGGAGAGTGTCTTAAAATACTCAAAGAAAAAATTGCAGGAAATAGCCGAATTGGAAAAATAGACTAACCTCAGAAGTAGAAACAACTGATTACTTGTTATTACTGAGGTATTAGAAAAAGCACGTGAAAAAGTCTCAATACTTCAACATAACCCCAATAAAAGTGAAGAAAGGGTGAAAATCAAAAAGTAAATAACTACTTATTCAGAACGTATCAGTGATGTCCTTCAGTAATTCACAATGAAGATACATGAAGTAGTATACGATAAGCTTCAGCACTCCGTATCAAGAAAGCCTATCAGCTCAAATTTTGTTTTCAGTAACAAGTAGTTTGGGTTAAGGAAATAAATGGAATTCGACGAATAGGATGGGTAAGGTACATGCTGAAGTCTAAATTTGTCTAATTTTTTGGCGAATATTTTAGCTGGTGTAAGAAGACGCGCCCTAGTGATGAAAAAGAACTTTGTTAGAAACACTTCCGCTTGTTTTTTTTGCGAAATTGCTTTGGTCAAGTCACCTTGTTAACAGTTTTTTGCAAGATAATCCATCAAAAATTATCCTATTTCAATCCCAAAATATTGTAACTTGTTACGTGCTCGTAATACCTTCACTAGAATAGCTATATTTATGACCGTACCGCATTATGTCAGTCTTAAGTTTATATATCTGCATGTTCTTTTCGTACGTCTCTTTTTTATATATAATTTGTTTTCCTTTTTCTCTTTGCTCAACAGAGGTGAAAAATTTTGGTGTATACGACTCCTGGTTATGGGCCTCAATCATAAAAAAGTGCAAAATACAGATTATTCTTCATTTAGAGACGTTATCGTCTGCATTACTGTGATTAGTCCTTTCCCAATTAGAGTAAAAATTAAGTGGAATTTTCCAACTTTCCTCACCCACAAGAAGAATCAATTGATGCACGTTTGGTTTTTCGCCGAACTCACAAGAGAGTATGAAAATAAAACCACCGCAAGAAAGTAATTCGCGAACGAAGGGACTATTATTCGTAAAAGAAACTTGCGGGTACGTCACCGTCGAATCATCCTCGGACAGCCCGTGCAAAAGGTCACATCGCCCCAATTTCTTTCATTCATCGCTTAATAATATATATATAATTTTAAAAAAGCTGTTTATTAGGCGAGTCTCACAAATAAGAGACTGAAACTTGTATTTTTTTTTACTCTTTTACTACAACAATTATTTTTTTGAATCGTAAACATAGTTTTATTCATGTTTCAACATTAATAATTCCTTCGAAATAATTAAATAGAAAACATTCAGTAATTTTTAACGTAATAATAAATGTAACATAGTTCTTTTTGGTTGAAAACCAAAAGCTGTAAATAATACAGACCATAATTTTAGTAATTATCATTTTAATTCTATACAAGGTGTAATTTTTGAGTAAGCAATGTAATTTCTTTTCTTTTATTGACGGCTATTGTAGCTAATCTCTGTGAACTACATATACTATATTTGGCGAAAATTTCTTTTGAAATTTATATAGAAAATTAATATTGCCTATAGCTGATTTCGTACTTAGCCATTGTAATAACACTTTTTTTTTTATTTTGTGCAATTACACAGTTTGTCACCAGAATGTCTGGTTTCCTTCTTTTGTGTGTGTCGTTATTTTCGTCTGTACCCTCCTTTCTCACTTGCAAATTGGATAACTGCTCGTTTTGACCAAACCGAACTCGTCTTCAGTGTTAGACGTTTAGGAATTCTTAATACTGTGGCACCCGTATACCACTTCTGTTAGTTCGAATTGTTGTACGTGGCCATAGGTAGGTTCGAGAGTGGTAGCACCTTGGGTATATTTCTTTTTATTTTTTTTTACCTTCCACTTCTCGTATACTCTTTTTCATATATATACTCAATGACATTAGAAGTGTTACACCTAGAAGGAATAGTTTCCTGGACGTGATTTTTTGGTAATGTGATAAGCTTAAGTCAAGAATGAGACGATCAGATTTCCAAGAAATTTTATTAACATTAATTTGAAAAAAAATCAATAATGTGTTTGGCGACCCCGTAGCTGTAGACACTCCTGTACACGTCTAGGCATCGACAAAATAAGATGGTCGATGTCTGCTTGTGGCACCTCGTTCCAAGCAACTTGAACTTGGTGGATTAACTGTGCCAGAGTTTGTGGAGGATGGTTCAAATTGGTCAGTCTTCTCCCCATTATGTCCCACACATGTTCGATGGGATTTAAATCCGGTGAACGGGGTGGCCACGGCAAAACATTAACGCCAGCTTCTCGTAGAAAGTCCATAGTACGACGAGCAATATGTGGACGCGCGTTGTCTTGCTGAAAAAGGACGTGTGGACGGCCATCTAGATAAGGCAATAAAGTGGTTTGTAGGACGTCATCAACATAACGTGCAGCTGTCATACTGCCCCGAATAAACAGAAGAGGTGATCGGCTTCCATATGCAATAGCCCCCCAAACCATTACTCCAACAGTCCTGTGCACATGCCTCTCAACAGCAAATCCAATATCACGTCGCTCTCTACGACGGCGTCTTACCCTCTGACGGCCATCATGCATGCCTAGGCAGAATCGCGATTCGTCGCTGAATACGACATTATGCCATTCTGCTTCCCAATGCTGCCGTTCTCTGCACCAGTCCAAACGTTGACGACGATGTTCTGCAGTCAAAGGAAGGACTAATCGTGGACGGTATGAAGCAAGTCCAAAAGCTCGAATGCGGCGATATAATGTTCGCATACTGACAATGCGACCTTCTACACCAAACCACTGGTCACAGAGTTGGCGCGTAGTAGCAAAACGGTCTCGCAGAGCTAGTAGTCTGAAGTGCCTGTCTTGACGCTCTGCGGTACGCCTCGGTTGACCTGTTGGTCTGTTTCGTGTTCCTCTACCTTCTTCTGTCCACACTCTACACACACGCATTACCGCCATTGCAGTGGAACCAACACGGCGGGCAATTTCGCGGTAGGCCAAACCGACTGGGGAGAAGACTGACCAATTTGAACCATCCTCCACAAACTTTGGCACAGTTAATCCACCAAGTTCAAGTTGCTTGGAACGAGGTGCCACAAGCAGACATCGACCATCTTATTTTGTCGATGCCTATACGTGTACAGGAGTGTCTACAGCTACGGGGTCGCCAAACACATTATTGATTTTTTTTCAAATTAATGTTAATAAAATTTCTTGGAAATCTGATCGTTTCATTCTAGACTTAAGCTTATCACATTACCCAAAAATCACGTCCAGGAAACTATTCCTTCTAGGTGTAACACTTCTAATGTCATTGAGTATATATATATATATATATAAAATTAGATATCTTCTATTGCTTTTAAATTATTAAAAAATTTATTTAATAATAATAATATTATATACTATATGTATGTGTGTATGCATTGCAGTTTCTTATTATATGAGTTAAGTAAGTCATCTCCCTTCCAGTCACTTTCAAAACGAGATCTGCTCATTTCAATTCAATATTCACCGTATTAACAAAAGACGATTCTTCCCTGTAAAACTGCGTGCACTTCACTGTAAAACTCGAAGTATTCTCGTCGTCAAAGAAAACAAAAACGCAAACATAGATCACTGTACAGCGTACAAAAAACAAGATTAAACTCGCCAGCAACTGCCCCTGATTAATCGCCTCGTGTACGTACTTTTATAGCTCCGGTCTTCTTTTTTTTTCGAGGCCGACTCGACTTGACAAAAGGGAAACAGCCATCGGGAACAAGTTAAAAAAACGTTCAAGTTCCTGTAGGTACTTTACAATATCGCTTTGTAGGTGGTCTTAATAATGACATTTTTCAGTTTGTTAAACTGACCGACGAAGAACCGGCGATCGGAGTCGATCGAATTATGGTCTCGATTGGGAAAGTCGTAAAATAGGAGTCGAATGGAAAATGTGTCCGTTAGGTTTCGCCAATTGGCTCGTAAACTGTTTTAAATGCACATTCAAGACTGGTTGTATATAACCAGTATGACCTAAACTGAACGGAGTAGGGAATTTACAGTGTGTTTGCTTAAGATTTCCTTAAAATGTTTTTCTAATAAATATATAAAATGCCAAAAAGAGTACATTCGCATAAAATAATGCAATAAAATATTATTTTATTTATTTTAATAGGAAATATTTCACAGAGCTCAGTCTAAGTGCATTGCGAGAGAAGGATCTTCATTTTGTGAAAAACTGTTTGTGTCTGTTGTATAGATTTCACTTCATTTGCTTTAATTTAACTAATAGTTCGTAGCCGTAATTTTAAAAACATTTTTTATTTTTTGTATACATTTTTATTTTAATTTCATTCAAGTAAACGATGCTGCTTAATTTGTATTTTCCAAAATGTAAATGTATTTATATTTTTCCTTAGTGCATTATTTAATTGCCAGAAAGGTTTTAATTATACAAGAATATAAATGTATTCTAATGTCCAAATGCATTTATATTCATATTTTCTGTTTAATTTGAAGAGTATAGAATTGTCTAGTTTTATATAATCTTTAAATTGTACTTTAGTATAGTTTTCAATATACACGTAGTGCCTCTATCATGTATATTTTCAGACACGTACATACATATATAATAAAACAGTTATCCGTCTGTAAAGTTGAAGGTGTGCGAACAATAGGATAACCCCTTTTGTGTGTAAGATCTAAACTTCGTGGTGGTTACACTAAAGTTTATGCAACTCACTACTCAATTTCATTTAAATGACGGTATACTTCGGATTGTTATCGTGCTGGAAAATGTGATTATTTTCAAATAATTGTTTCTGCTGGTATAACATGGTGCTGCAGAATTTTCCAGATATTTCGTGGACATTAATTTTCCAGTCATTCCAATGAGCCAATTCGTTGCGTAGATATGTAACTCCATGCTTATATAGACCCACCTCCATGCTTCATTATTGTCTGTATACATGATGAGTTATATCATATATACTGTTTCCTATTGGATCTGAGTATTTCATATTCGGACTCATCTGTCCAAAGTACGCGTCACTTTTCGTCAAATGTCCAATGGAAATGAACTAATGCGTATTCCAACCGTGTTTGTTTATTACCCCGTTCTAAGTAACTGCTTTCTCCTTCCAACGTAACCTCTAAGTCTCTGTTTAATTAAGTACCGTTGAAGGATACACAGAAACTCATAGAAGCTCTATTAATTCTTTAGATGGTTTCGACCTCTTTCGAAAGGATATCAATCACAAATATCAATCGTGACCTTCGTTTACTTTTTTAGGCTTTCCTGTTCTTTTTTTATTAGCCACCAAAGTGATATCTTCTTGCCAAAAAGAACGAAGAAACCAGTTTGGTGGCTAAACTGGATTCTTCGTGCTTTTTGTTAATTTTAAAAAAAGTCCCAGTGAAAAACACTATCCCGTAACGAGTTTCGTTATAGATATTCAAGCATTTTATTAACCTTTCAAGAAATTAACAAAATCACAATAGGGATGATGGAATGAAATGAATTATTACTTACATTAAAACTTACTTCGAAATCCAGTGATATACTAACCCACATTGCACAAAAACTCTTTAAGCAGGTAACGAAATAACTGTCGATAACGAACAGATTACCCGCGCAGGATGCTAAGAATATTTTTGAAGAATCTGCTTTCTCTTTCATTTACCAATACAGTTTAAATTCATTATGAGAGTAAAAGTAGAATAATATTAAATGTGGTAACAATATTGTTAATGAATTGAATTTTTTGCAATTGGTCAATTACTTATGTACACTATTGTATAAATAATCCGTTTTTAAAACAATTTAAAAAAGTTTAACTGTCGATAATGTAAATTACACTACGACACTTTGGTTATGTTTTTATTATTTCTTAACGATAAACTAAGAAATAGGAAGACCAAAAAACCCAAAGAATTAAGCTTTAGATGGTACCGGAAACCATCATCTTTGGCTTTTTCTATTTCAAATAAACAAAAAAATAAAATTAATGAAATCCATGCCATAAATACGCAGGATGTCAACATATGAATGCAGCAATTTTCGTATGCAGTTGACAAGATGGCATCTCTCTCTCTCTCTCTCTCTATATATATATATATATATATATATATATATAGTTTTATATATATATATATATATATATATATATATATATATATATGCGTACATACATATGTACATATATAAAACACAATGCGAAACCTCGAGACTTGGCTGGCTCCTGATCGACACATAAAACATTTATAATGGGGTTTATTATTTACTTCTCCTGAACCGCTGCTGTTCCCCCGATGGCAGATCTCATTCGTCAGTCTTCGGCGTAGTTGCTTATGCATTTGCTGATCGATTCCGTTGGCTTTCATGTCAAGCGAGGAACGATTGACAGTAGAAAAAAATCTGGTCTTTATTAGATATGTATCTAGAAACTGCTGGAATAATAACATTTGTTTCCAATTCTCCATTTTCTCGTAATGAATTAGTTGCACATTTACCTGTGATTTATAGACGTCGATTACAGTATTTTATGTATGTATATGAATGACTTTATTTAATTTTCAATTATTTCTTAAAATCGTTTTTATATTAATGATTACAAATGCGAAACAGAGCTCAGTTTTGCCAATAACTATTACATGAAAAAAAATATTGCAAGCCTCAGTGCCTAAATGAACAAAAACAATGTATTACTAACATTTTAGATTATTTTCAAAATGAAGTAGAAGATGTACGTGGGTTGTCTTTTAAGTTTTGCATACAAAACTGAAATAAAACAGTATTAATGAGCTTTAGCATTCGCTCAAACCAATTCTGGAAGCACTCGTTTGTTGGTACAGTCCAAATTGCGTTTTTGAAGGCATTTTCTGCTTGTTTAGACGACTGGAACCTTTGACCATGCAGTCCGTTCTTAATTTTTGGAAAGGTAAAGAAATCGCTGGGACATAAGTCCGGACTGTACGGAGAATGGTCCAACAATTCGACGTTTTGTTGCGTTAAAAATTCAATTGTGTTGCGTGCTGTATGCGAACTTGCATCGTCTTGGCGGAGGAAGATTTGTCGTTGGGAGTTGGTTGTTTGAAGCTCAGTGATGACTTACGACAAACAAATGTTTGTATACCAATCGGCAATAACAGTTCTTTGATCTTGTCGAGGGATTGTTGCTATATGACCTGCCTTCGAGGCAAATGTCGCGATTATCTGTTTGGATTTTGTCGGCTTTTCTTCACCTTGGACCACTCAAACAGACGACAGGCGTTTATTTTCTGGCTCGTATGAATAAATACAAGATTCATCACCACCGATAGTGTTATAGTCGTTTTTAGAGTCTCCGGCATTGAAGTGACAGAGTTTGTGATACCAATTCACCATTACATCCAACGGGAAACTAATTTTTTACACACAATTTTTTATGCAAATTTTTTTGAATCGAAGTCTTTGAAATCTCCAATAATACTTCAATCTAGCGATATATCACATGACGATTTTCGTTGATGATCTTGCGCACAGCATCGACGTTTTCCTGAGTGGCTGCCGTTTTTGGTGAACTTTTGGATCGTCGCTAAGACTAATCCGTCCACGTTTAAATTCTTCATACCAACGAGAAATTGTTGACGGATGTAGTGCTTCATTGCCGAAAATAGAAACCAACTCGGCGAAGTATTCTTGTTGAGATAAATTTCGTCAAAAATTATTCTGTGGAATTGTTTTCGGTTTAATTCCATTTTTCAACTAACTTGTCAACTACGACAGTTCGTTGTAACTACAACACTACACGTATCGCAAAGAAACTTTGAATTTAGGTTAACTAAAGATGGAGATTAATCCTTAGTGCTGACATTTGATTAGTGGCGTCCTCTATGTTCCACTACGCAAAACTTAAAAGACATCCCACGTATAAATCCTCACTCCTGTGCTGAAACTTTCCGTACCTTAAATAAAATATTTTCTTATCAATAGGAAAGTGAAAACGTTCTCACAGTTGTTTCAGCAAACAGAACTCACCTTGAGGAAAAATTTTCTTATATGCAGATAACAGCCGTTGATATCAGTGTACAATAGTATTTGTATAATTAAAGTTACCTTTGTTAGTACTTAACGAATTTGTAGGTCCACTATTACCAAAATTTTGTTTTATTGTGGGAAAATCTGTACCGTTCTTTAACACACTATTTACTTTGGCTACACTGATATTTTTTACATCGCTCGTCTAGCTCCGTGGCTAGAGTGTCCACTACGTGCAGTGACTCCACTAATGACAATGAATGCTTTTGTAATTCTGCTGCAACTTGAGCTTCTCGAAATTTTGTTTGACTTTTTTGATGCAAGTTGTTTCTTCACGATTAAGTTGTAAAACTGCAGGTTCGGTTTCTCGAAAAATCTAAGGGAGGTCGAGAGATATAGGAACATTGTAAAATTTTCAGGGATTTGAGAAGCACTGCTCGTGTGTACATCTTGGTTTTGAACGGTGTGGATCGCGTACGGAGTTTGATTTTCGTGCGGTTGTTTTTCGCCGTGTTTTGCCAGGTGCGACACTTTGAAATTATCTGCTGATGATGACAACTTGGTTGTCGAAATGCGTATACAGAATTTACAAAGTTAATGTGGAAAGGGGTTATATATCAACCTTATTGATCAAGTCAATCAACCACAGGCTCCATCAAATTCAACGTGTGCGCTCTATTAAAAAATCTACTTCTGGAAAACATTCGACTAATTTCTCCTACAAGATATGAAGCATGAAATCAGTCTACAGAACGGATGATTTGTGGCATCATGTCTTAAACATTAACAGTTTTCTGAATGTTTAAATCGACCTAAGGTAATCGATAGATTTAAAATTTAAGTCATCTTTGTAAATACTAAACAAAAATGGTCCAAGGTTAAATCCTGAGGCACTCCCGAAGTGGAACAGAAAAGCCAAGACCTAAGTCCATTATAGTCTATATAAATGACTATATTAGACAACTGAGAAACAATCTTAGGAAGGATTTATGGCAGCCAAAGGAACTTAATTTTTCAAAAAAAATTCGACGAATAATTAAATCAAATGCACGGAAAAAGTGTGCGTAAAATATGTCAAAAATGCGCAATTTCGAAAAGAGCTCTTATCATTTTCTAAACTGTAATCGAACTAAAATTAATGAATGCTATTTCTTTCTCGATAATTGAAAGACTTGTTCGTTTCAATTTCGTTCATTTTCATATAAGAAAAAGTCTCGGAATCAGTTGTTTTACGTCCTTGTTCCTTTGTCAGACAACGTAATCTTCGTGTATTAAGATTCGTTTCTTTTAAAAAAAAACGCGAAACACAAGTGCAAGGTTATATAATCTGTAATTAAATTTATAATATCTAGGACGTGTGATACAAAATGTAGTAATTCGAGACATGCCTAAAAGTTAATGCTATTTTCATCCCTTTAGCAAATACATTCGTTCTATAACTCATACCCGTGTGTGCGTTTGAAGTGACGGCTTAAAATCGAGCAAGTAAAAGTTTGTAGAAGTACATCCTGTAATAAATGTACCAGTTGCAATTTAGTAAACTGTTGGAATATAGATGTCAAAACTATGGCGTCTAGGACACCACCTAGCGTCACCACCGCCACAACCACCGCACCGTCGACTAAATATTAAGGGAATGGGTCTCATCGTCTCTCTGTGTGTTAGATTCCCACTAGTAACATCGGGAACAGTGGTAGTTATATCGCAACGGAACAGGACTACCAACACAACGAACACTACGACACCAGCACATTAATTATAACTTGCGTAAATGTAATATTACATTCCGGCAGTGCCATCCAAATGTTAAATTACATTGGAAGTTGGCTCAGTGGCGCACGTTATCAAAAGCAATGGCGGCGACTGCGAGGGAAATGCAGGGAGGATTCCGAGAACGGAAGGTTAGGTCCCGACGAGAATTATATTATAATGAAAATTAACTTTTAATTGACAGTGCGGATAATTTCAGAATTGCATTCCAGGAATAATGCATGCTGTGCGGAGAATGGAGTGAGCTAAAGTGTTGCAAATAACGGGGCGCGATAGTTTTCATTGCAGCGTCCGCTTACGTAACAAAAGCCAGATTAAAACAGATCAATTATTGTTATTATTATTAATGCAGTTGGTGGCGGTGATATTATTAATATTTCTGATATCCGATAGCGGACCAGCCGATCACATTTGTTCGATTTGCTCGTAAAATTGCTTTATTAAATAGTTTATCGTTAATGACTTTACTGGTGCTTGGTTTTTATCATTATAATTTATTATTGCCGGCTATTTAATGTCTTCACAAAATCTTAATGAATAAGAATCTTGTCGAAATATCTTTGTAGCATCATTTGGGCTAAATTTAACTGGCTATTCCAGAAAACACTGTTTTTGAATTCATCTGTTAGAAGAAACTTCGTCTAAACAATCTTGAACAAGGCATTGGAAGCAGATGGTATCATTAGGAATATCTGAATCTGCTGGATTCGGGTGTAAAACTGCTAACGTTAGAGTAAGCTATTCTCTGAGAAGTCTAAAGTACCTTTGCCTAGTAATATTATAATATTAATAGATTCACAATCATTGATTGTGCCTGTTAAATCACACTGTGGACATTGGGTGTGATTGTCACCCTTCCAGTGAGGATTTTTGGCAGCCGAATATCTAGAGATTTGACGATTGACATCTCCATTTACAGTAAATGTAGACTCGTCAGAAAAAAGGATTTTCTCTAAAGATACAACATGTGTATCAAATAAAGTACAGTAGATGCCACAAAAGGGGTTACGATGAACACACAAATATATGTATATACCGACTTTATGTAGGATGGTCTTTACACCATGTAAACAAAACAGTGGCAGTCCGAGCATGTCTATGATTCATAACATAATAGTGATTTATATTCACACAACACTTTTTGTTATCAGGTCGAAAATGAAAACAAACTGTATGCTATTTGAATTGCACACTGCATGCTATTGTTCGTTTTTTTTAATGGAGCATACAAGAGCTCTTTTTCTAGTTTGATATCGCTACGACTTAACCCAAAAATATAGAGCAACAATTGCGATTTAGATCGTAGCACTTTTATGGGCAGTAAGTGTGCATAATTTGCTCGCAAAATTGGTTTCGACGATGCAGGTCGCTCTCTTTTAATTCCTGAACGTATTTAAATTTATACTGATAAAGTTTCCCTTTCTTAAAACATTTTAATATTGTTGTATGAATGATAGCGGCGTTTGCCTTGACGTAAAAAATTCGTAATTGTTCTAGAATACGCAAAAGGGCGTCAATTTTTACATCGTCTCAACAAATTTTGTGAGAATGTTGGCGAAGGTTTTACGTGGAAAGCTCGAAAGAGTAAATCAAAAATCATGTTCATACTCGGTTGTTTTTTTATGGTAAGCGGATTGTTCACAAAGAATTTATGCATTAAGTTCTTGAAAGGTGCTTCTCATAAGACTCGACATTCTATATACTTGGATGCTCCACCTTGACAGCGCCCTCTTAAGAAAGAAATTCCTTCTTTGCTCTTCGTGATTATAATCTATTTGAAAGAACGTCATTTTGGTACGGCTGATATCCAAACGAGCATGATGGCAATACTGAAAACGTTCCAATTAAAACTTCAATCAATGTTATGAAGACTGATAACAACGCTTCTACACACGTATAACTGCACAAAGAAACTACTTTGAAAGGAATAACATATGTGGATGTACAAAAACTATATTACTTTCTTGCAAAAAATAGTCACATTACTTTTCTGCCACACCTTTTAATATACAATATATGCCAACGTAATTTCAACTAATATTATATCTCCGTACCAGCAAAAAAATTCATTGTTACAAACATTAAACTTTTTGTTGTACCTACATCGTCTGGAATTGTAACTGTTTGACTTAATTTTATCACCGGAATTAATTTCAGACGCTCGAATTACGTTGTTTTGAAAACTTTTTATTACTTAATTTAAAAAAAAGAGAGTTAGGATGTGAACTCCAACGCAATATTTTCAGCGCGTTTAGATTTTAATATGCCGTCATAAAATTCACTGGATTTTGAATTATTTCAAGGCCTTCGAAGAATCTTTCTTTTCTTCTGAAGAAATATTTGACGTGTCTTCCAGTCTTCTATTATTTCTCAAGCGTTAATTCCTGCAAAGTAGGTCCATGACTACTTGCGTTTTGGAAATGTTAATATGAAGAAGGCGTTAAATTTCTTCGCAAGCTCTATATTTATGCCTTCATTTTATAAATAATTTGGTGAAAATTTAACTCTTCATTGAATTGATGAAATTTTGCAGACAAAGGAAATGTTCTTTATTGGTGGCGTGAGATTTGCGAATTAAACAAAATTCAATTGGAAAAATCTAGTTTATATTCCTCTTTTGAAATGTTGTGGGATTTCCCGAATCTTTACAATAAACACGCCATCAATTTTAAATGTAATTCCAATATTACATCTCCAAAACTGATTAAAAATAGTTTTAATTCCGCATCTGTTCCCGCTTCGTGGACACCGAACCTAGACACCATCCTCTAATGCAATTTAACCGGACAAATTTTCGCATAAGAAGGCCCATCACGTTCCGAAATTAACGACCATACATAAATTTCACCAGGAGTCCGACCCTGACGCCCGCTTACGCCGACCGAACCGACCTGAAACGCCCCCCTCGGCTGCTTAATAATGCATCGCTCGGGTTTACAGTCATCCAAGTTTTATCAGGACGCAGATAGACGAATGTATTATACACGACCGATGTAAACGCGGCGGCAACCTGCGCGGGTCACCGCAACTCGAGGATCCTCAACTTGAACGCACTCACTACCGGCAAACGAGCACGACTCATATAAGCGAAACAACGGGAACAGGGACCCCTCTCTGTATGTATATATATATATATGTATATGCGAACCATAACCCCGTAAAGTATGGGGAAAAAAGAAAGGATCTTCAAACGCCACGCATATACATACACACGCAAACCTTCGGTGAAGAACCCAAAGGGCTTATTATGAATGGATAACTAATTCAGAGTTACTGTTCTCCTTAGAGTAGCGTATATCAGTAGGATGGTCTGTATCTTGAAATTTATACTCGGAAATGAAACTTGTATGCTTCTACTAACATACATATGTTTGTAAGTCAGTTGAAGAGGTTGGAAAGTGTAGAAGAATATGCAATGCATTTAATTTTTTGTCCAATGGAATGATCCGTTATTTTTATTGAATTGTATTGACGAGGGTTGCCATGTATATTTCGGGAAATGGCAACACCGTTAGTGTTGCTTCCGATCTGATAATTGTATCATGAAGTTTGTCATTTTTGACAATAGATTTACCTTGACGGTTTTATTATCCGGTCGCTATTTCTATTGTTGATAGTAACTTGAAAATTTTACGTCAGCGAAAAAATGGAATTAACTCGCAAACATTTTCGTGCAATTGTTTTTCATAACTTTCGGCGTGCATTATCTCAACAATAATGCATCGACGAACTGAATTCTTTATATGGTGATGAAGCACCATCGAAAACTACAGTATATCGTTGGTATAGTGAATTCAAACTTGGACAGCGTTCTTTGGACGATGAATTTCGTAAAGGTCGTCCCACAAATGTTGTTGTGTCGGAAAACATTAATGCTGTGTCTGAATTGATAATGCAAGACCGTCAGGTGACATACCGTGAGATCGAGGCATCTCTAGGTATTAGTAACACCGTCGTGCATAAGATCATGCATGAATATTTAGCCGTTAAGAAGCTATGTTCACTTTGGGTACCACATAATTTGACAACCGCTCAAGAAAGGACTCGCGTCGATTGGTGCCAAGAAATGTACAAAAATACAATGGCGGTGAAAGAACATTTATAAAGTCGTCACAGGTGATAAACCTTGGACCTATACGTATGAGCCCGATAGTGAACACCAGTCAACTGTGTGGGTATTCCAAGATGAGCCAAAACTAACAAAAGTTGTTCGCGCTCGAAGCACATCAAAACAAATGGTCGCCTGTTTTTTCAGAAAAACCGGTCACGTTTCAACCGTGCCTCTAGAGAGTTGTAGAACGGTCAATTCCGAATGGTACACAACTATTTGCTTGCCAAAAGTTGTTGAAGAAATAAGGAAAACAAACCGAAAACGACAGATCATTCTCCACCATAACAATGCGAGCTCTCACAGGTCGGTTCAAACAATTGAATCTTTGACCGGGCAAAACATTGAATTGATGAGCCATCCGCCGTACAACCTTGATCTAGCAGCCTGTGATTTTTTTTTGTTCCCACACTTCGTGGTCAACGGTTTTCTACGCCGGAAGAGGCAGTTGTGGTATTCCAAACTCATATTTTGGAGATACCGCCTTCGAAGTGGCAGCAATGGTTTTCAGATTGTTTTAAACGAATGCAAAAGTGCATTGATTTTCAAGGAGAATATTTTGAAAAGCAATAAAACTGTTTTTGATAATCAAAAACTTTTTTTGTTTGCTAGTCCCGAAATATAAACGGCTACCCTCGTATATATTGATGAAATCATCATCGGTTTTCCAGTCATTCGATTTGTGTGTTATTTACTAGTATGATAGGCCTATTACATATTGTTTTGTCGGTACCATACATATCGTTTTCTCCCAGCAAAGTTTATAGGTTTCATTTTCATTGTATTTTCGGGTATGTACTGATAGTATGGTAGCTGTGGTATCTGCGTTTCGTGTCCGTCTGTACTAAGCCGTACTTGCAAGCTTTAACCCCTCCCAATTTGCTATTTCTGTTTTCTCTGATTATATATTTTCTGTAGTTTTTGCTAGCTAATTTATTTAGAATGGCGCTCGCGGCTCTTTTTCTGTTTCAGAGAAAAGGTTCCCCCAAGATCAACTTTTTGTACGATAATTTTGTGTCAGTGTCATTATGTTATAATAGTCACCATGGAGAAGTTGATTGCCCATTTATATTTCTTCTATTTTGCATTTGTTTTGTACATGTGCTTTCGTTAGCGTCCTTTTGGTGTTAGGTTAAGTAGAAAATATGTTTATCTATTTCTATTATTGCATAGTGGAGTGGAGTGTTTTTGTTTTCGTCATTATTATTATTATTACGTAGTAAATACTACTCACTTCCTCAGCATAACTCTGGCAAACTTTTCACTCGACCCACGTTTCTATTAGGTTTGAGCTCGGACCATACGTGGCTGATATTAAGATGTTATTATAAATCATAAAGTGATAAATGAATTTAAAACTTTGTGATGCTCTATATCTTTATCATTATTAATCATCATTATTATCATTGTTATTTGAATAAACTGATTTGCATTATGAAAGAACAATGTTGTTAAAACTTACGTTAAATGAAGGAATATTTTAACTCTAAACTCTAGAAATAGATAAGATTCTGCTCTGCGGCGTTGAACTTTCAGGTCAATGCCCTAAAATACAAAAAAAGCCACGTTTTAAATCAAAATTTACAGCTCGAGGAATCGATATCCAAAAGAGCTCGTTCGACTGAATAAGATTAATATAATAAATGACCGTAAAGCATCTGCATCCCCTATTTTTTGTTAATACAAAATTCCCCGTAACTGCCATTATTTTCTCGCCCGCGTGCACTGAGTACTTGAACTCACTCCTCGCACACTTTCTACTTTCGGTCGGATCCCTCCGAACCCGCCCACTACTTGCAAGTTTCTCCATAATATGCAAATGCGAAGGGTACGACGGTGGAGATCGAAGACGGGCGTCTACGACCCCACTGTAGTACAACACCTCAAAAGTTTCCAGCATACATTTTTACATGAAATATGCGCCCTGCCATACGTATATATTCTAATTTAAAATATAGAATACAAATTCACGGCGCGAATAGAAAACGATGGCGGCGGTGGCTGTGGCATTGGCGGACTTCGTTTCGCAATTCCCCGTGGGAACGTTTGAATTTGATAAATGCCGAATAAATATTAAAAGGTGGAGGAATTTTGTTTATTTCTGGCGATAATGAGGACATCGGTATGCAATTTCTTCAGAATTTTTTTTTATTTCTCTTGTAAATATACAAAACAGGAAAAAACGTTGGAAATGATAACAATTCCATGCAACCGAACACTATTCTAATTTGACTCCACCAAATACATTAAACGTTAAAATAAGCGCTTCGCTACTAAATTATCTTGTATTCTTGATCACAAAAACCAAGTGTTCGAGATGCTTGTTTACATATCTTCAGGATATGTCGTTAAATGTCAAGCTTTGAATGAAATGGCTCTCTAAATGTATTACAGTTTTCTATAGTTGTTACATATACATTGTAAACAAAAGCTTTACACTTCGCAACATTCAGCAACAAATGTTTTTGTCACTCCATTTACAAAGAGCTTCAAGATCAACCCTGTAAAGCATCACGATCACCTAAAGTATTTATTCGTCTATAAATTTTCAAATCTTCCGCATACATCAAGCAGCTCGATGACAAATCATTCGTAACGTCATTAATAAAAGTAAGAAATAAGAGTGGCCCCAAGACGGAACCCTGTGGCACACCGGAAATTGACTAATATCAATTAGACTTGAAACCAAAATCCTCTACATAATTCATGCGCCGATTCACATACGAACAAAGAAGCTCAATAATATCATCCGGAAATCCAAAACAATACAACTCAAACAAAATCACATGTTATTCTCGATCAAACGCTTTTGAGAAACCAGAGTCCACGCTTCCACGACCTCCCACAACTTAATGCCAATTATAATTCGTGCACCTAGTCTACTTCTATTTTAGCTGCTCACACTTCCACCCGCTTCTTTTTCTCTTTTTGGCTCTTGTCAGTGCTTTTCTTTTGCTAATGCAGTCGGCCCTTTTCATTTCGCTTTTTTGATTTCACCAATAGAACACCAAGGCTGTTTTGCCATTGCTGCTAAAGAGTTGGCTTTCCGTGTATGCCTATTTCAACACTTTTCACAGCACTATTCTTCATTGTTTGCCGCACATCTTTGACATTTTAGTGTTGACAACCATACTAATGTTGTTCTAAGTATTTCCCAATTTGTTTCCATTTCCATCACATCATTGATAAATTGTCTACTGTTTTTAATAAGGGTTGGTTTCTTCCAAACATTATGTACCACTAAATCTAATTTGACTAACCATTTCCCTAAATGTATATCTCTATTGTCCTCTCACTCCCCACTGGGGGATTTAACATTAAGATCTTCTAGAATTATGCTTCTACAACTGATGCTCTAACGGGGACGCTTATGCAACTTCGCAGGCCGCTTCTACCAAACGCCTGCCAGAATGGACCAGATAATAATAATACCTAGCGTGAATTGTAATATCTTTCAGTAGGTAATTTATAAAAGTAATCCCCTCCAATCTCAAAATACCTTTCCAAGCGACGGAACTGCACTAGCTTTAAGCGGAATCCTTTTATGGGTTTGAAATTTGAAAATTCAAACGTTTACTAACACTAATTTCATGACAGTTATTCGCCTATCATTTTCAAATAGGTTCTTCGCTGTAGCAACGGTTTTTTCATTTGCAGAGGTGAGTGTGTCCACTTCGAGGATCGCTTTCTAATGATTGCTAGATTTAAAAAACGATCTCCTCATAGATAAACAGTAATTTTACATTCTGCAGGCTTCTTAAATACATCTTGCAAAGATTGAATGATTTATGAAGGCTTTACATAAATCCTTTAAACAAACAGAAAATACGATTTAGCCGCGTCTTCCACGATTGTAAGATGAACGGTACGGAAATACGTCTGTATATGTCAAGTAAAAGTAAAATATGTACATAATATCGCACTTGATAGCTGCGTACACGTGTCAAAGCTCATCACTGATCAATTGTGTATTTTCTATATGATTTATTCAACTTTTGAAACACGCCTCGTATATACACGAACCTATAAATTATTCGGTTTAGATACATATTAGTCTATGCATATTCATGATAGTATTCTCCATATATTTTTTGAGAAAAAAAATGGAAATCCTTTTTATCGGCAGCGAGAAGTGTTCAAAAAATAAGCAAATCATTAAAGTACCGGTAAAAACTTGCCGTATGTTGGTGTTAATATCGATTGACACATATCAATTTTATATATTTTGTAGCGATTTATTTCAATTTCCAATTTTCCCCAATGAAAAATTATTATGGACAGATGCAATACTGGCGTTGGTCGACTGCCTGTTGGTCACCGTCCATTCAATATTCATAAATTTTAAACAGTTTTATTATAAACCCCCTAAATGACATTATCAAACAGTGTGTTTGATTTGTTCAAATTTTCACACACACACACAACACACAGACACGTATTCGCGAAATACATTAAATACGTTCACTCTCTCAATTTGCAGCAATAAAAATAAAATAAAATTACAATTATCGATACTCCATAATTCATCGGAATTATTATTATATTGTTTTAAATTGTTCATTTTGTACGTATCGAAATACGAGAGACGAAAGTTAGAGGCAATTTTTCGACAATACGGGCATTATCAAAGCGCTCATATCATTTTGTTGTAATTGGTCATCTACGAGGGTAGTTTGACAAGTAGTGAGAATGGAAAAGAAAAACGAATTTTTTAAATACAAAATAATTTTTATTTTTCAATATATTCTCCTAAAAGAGCAATACATTTATTCCAACAGTGCCGATAAAGTGGTTTTCGCTTTCTTTGGAGGTGCAGAACCACGTTCTAACACTGTTTCGACTGTTGTTTAGTTTCGGGTGTACTGTAGTGTATCCAAGTTTCATCGCAAGTAACAAATCGCCTACAAAAATAAACCGGATTCCGCTTACAGAGGTCTAAACACTCATTGGAAATGCGTAAACGAGTGAACTTTTTATCAGTCGTAGGTAATCGCGGCACCCATCTTGCCGAAAGCTTGGAAAGGCCCAATTCTTTCGTTAAAATGTGGTGTACGCATTCTGTTGAAATGTTTACCATGTCTGCTATCTCTCTTACTTTGAGTCGTCGATCTTGTGTAATAATATTATGGATTTTTACAATCATTTCCTTAGAAGTCACGATTTTGGGTGCTCCAGAACGTGCTTCATCAACACAGCTTGTTCTACCACATTTAAATTCATTTACCCATCTACTTATTGTGGCGGATGATGGAGCAGATTCACCTAATGTTTCCCGTAACCCATCTTTTATTTCGGTAGCTTTCATACCCTTAATTACGAAGTATTTAATCACCGCACGATACTCTGCTTTTTCCATTTTAACAAAACGACGTGTTGCTTCTTTTTCAATCAGCTGTCAAAAATAAACTAATCAACCGATTTATCTAAATATAGGAATGTAAACATGAATAGGCAACCTAAATTACAGTGCATTTGTTTTACTAATTAGAGCGCCACCTATGTGTCATTCTCACTACTTGTCAAACTATCCTCGTATATTAACAAATTGTACGTGTAAATGTGGATAATAGCGTTTTGGGAGACGAAATAAATTTCTAACGAATTAATACATGTGTAATATCAGATTGTTCGAAAAGTTTGTGTCAGTTTTTGCAGAAAAATTCATAAAGCGATTGAAGAAATTCTTAACACAGTCATCAATGTCAACACCACCATCTATCAGGAAGTGCAGATTTCTTGCTGTCTTGCTTCTCCGCATTTTATACATCATCGAATTATAAAAATATTTTTCGTTAAATTAATTTCGTAAAGAACATCAGGGGTAATATGGTGGAAAAGGTAAAAACCTCTCATCCAAATTGATGCAGCTTTTGCCATATCTACAAGTAAACATGATCTCGAACATATTCATGATGGAAGACCTTCTCTATTACTAAGTTCTGGTATGATTTTACACCAACTTGACTTTTAGTCGATTTAGTAACTCGTAAATCTTAATTATTGATTTTGTTGAACGTAAGATTCCTTTCTAATTCCACCAAACCTCAAGTTTAGTTTTATTTGAGTGTAAATCAGCCTTCAGATGTGTTAAGGTGGATCGTTTTTAAAACTCCACAATCTATCGTTTTCAATAATATTGCAATGAACTCAGTCATCATCGATTGAGCAGAGCATAACACATTGAACCTATGATCCATCAAATTCTTTTCTTTTAAAGTGCTAGTAAACGAAACATCGCATTTATTGACGTAGCCAAGTTTCTGTAAATGCTTGAATGTGATATTGTTTGATATGTTCAACACTGCTACTATCTATCATACAGCATAGCGGTTGTTGTCTTCCATTGAAGTCTTTATTAGTTTTAATTAATCTTTTCGACGGTGTAGAGTCTTTATGTGCAAAAAATGCACTTTATTTTCGTCCAAACACAACTACAGTGAAACTTTTTAAACTACCGACTACTGTTTTCCTAACAGAAGCAAAACTTGCTGTTTCATCTTCCTCGAATTGCATTTAATTTGTTGCAATCTTTATACATTAAGTTGTAAAGAATCTTCATATCCGGCAATTAATGTCCTCTAGTCATATTTGGTCGACTATTCTAGTCATGTCAATAATGTTTTTCCATTGGCAAATTACATGATCCAGCTTTTAGTGCAGTCGGTTTCTTACGCAAAATGTTTCTCTTTCAAAATTATCAAACATCTTCAAAATCCGCCTTTTTTCTATAAGCAACTGCAAGATGAGTACTCCAACAGTTGTTTGATCTATAGTTTTTAGATGAAATTTTTTCATGCAATGAATACTTGCGACTTATTGCCACTATTCGCATCCCAAACGCCATCAATTTTTGACCTTCAAGTCCCTTCCACGCAATCTTTTCTTTCCCGTTTCACCTTTATTGTTATTTATCCATTTCTTTCGTGGCCATACTTCGTTTAAGTTTTTTGTAGTATTATCAAATTTTCAGTGTCTAATGGAGTTTTTACTGGCCTTGTGTTGTATCAAATTGATTCATAGCTATTCGTCTTTTTGTTTCTCTTTCACATATGTACTTCTGTTGTTGCTTAAGATGCAATTCCCGACTGTGGGTTTCAACCATTAGACCGTACTTCTTACCTTGACTCCTGATGGTTGCCCTCTGTTTATTAAAAAAGCAGCATTATGGAAAACGTCTTCAGGATGACAATAAAAACAAGTAGCTGGATTTTCTATTGCTTGAATCAATATCCTTAAATTCCTGTGTTTTCTCTATCTCCTTTTCTTGTTTAATTATCCTTTTTCACAACGTCTTTTAATTTTTTCCCACTTCTCATCTCAACATTTTTTTGTCTCTAGATTTTATTCAGTTTTCTTTGGTGAAGATCTCTGATCTCTCTGAATATATACCTTTTCACACCTGCTCGTCTTCGTTTATAATACGACATAATTTAACGACGACACCTTTAAGTTTCAATATACATTAAGAACGTCGTTTTTGTCCCACAACTCAGTTTTGATAAAATTTTCTTCAACAACCATAAAATGCAAAAATCTCATTAAAATGTACGTGTCGTATAAATATATTATTCACTCAAGAATTTTAGAGACGTAATTAACCTTATTATAGTATATATAGTTTATACCAGTAGATACGAACTTAGAAATTATGAATAAAATTATTAAGAATCATCTCGAGTATCAGCGCGACAAACTTACATACATAAATCCATTCGGTATCTGGGAAGGTGTAACGATGCATGCACACTCTGCGTACATGGGTACATATGGGACCGACTACTTTCAAGCAACGCTAACGGCGTAACATCTGCTCTCGCAGACGTTAGATAACTCAGCAAAACAATTAAAACGTTAACGAGGTTCTAACTACGGCTTTAACGATTCATTTTAAAGGTGTCTTATGACATACAAATAACCACTGATGTCATTTTGTACAGCAGCATATAACGTGTTTGCTACTGTAGGTGTATTATTCCTAATTTGAAACTCTTGGTTTATTGCGGTGTCTGTTTTGAGTATTTTTTGTTATTTAAATTAGCAACAGTTTACGAAAGTCCTGACTTGTAGTCTTTATCTTTAATTCGTAGATGATTGAAATTCATTATCAAGGCTTTTTGCTGATTAAATAAAACTGAAACTATGTTCAAAGTGTGAAATATTACGAAACGAAGGTGTTTCATTACAATTTATATAGCAATTGACATCAGACACTTGACTTTTTGTCGAAAGCGCTTTAAAATATATGTAAAGATTGGATCGAACTTTTCAGTTTTTATGTCGAGTATAGAGAACATACGAAAAATTATTTACGTATCTGTACCTGTTGTATGGGTTTAATTACCTAGGATAATCCGGACTTTAGGTACTAGACAACAAAACTAATTCCTAAAGAAACAGTAAAATCAATTATTCGAGGTGTATGTTTTCAAAACGCGGTTTTTCAAATTCCATGGCTTAATTAGGTAATGCAATTATTTTTGTAGCCGTAAAATATTATATATGGCTGCACAAAATATTTTTCAAATCCGTGACATCGTTTCAGAATATTGTTGATGATATCAAATTGCAGTTTGACAGGCTATGCTTTGAGAAAAAATATATCCTACATACGAACTTGAATAATATATTTTTGGAGCATCGATGACTGATTTAACCCCATATGAAATAAGTAGCTTAAATTACTCAGATTAACAATTAGATTATCAATTACCAAATATTTTCAAAAACAATAATGTAAAAAAAAAACTATATGTTTTATTGATGTCTTAGTGGAAACTATAGAAGTCATTCACGTAAATGCAAATACAGTATATACGAGGTATGTTCGATAATTCCGCGCAAAACCAAAAGAGGGAACCTAATAATGTCATGTCAGTATCACTTTCTGTTTCTAATTTTTTTCTTAACAGCATACACATTGACTATTCTGTTCTTGACGGCCATTTTAGTTACTCAAGGATTTTAATTTGTACAAAACGGATGAAAAAAATTTCGTATATTCAAACATTTTTTTGAAAAGCAAAACGTGTCAGTGCAAGCATATACAACGTCGAACTTTCTAGGTGACCTATCCAAATCAAAACTGGAGATTATTTAGAAAACTCATATTTTTTTAAAATTTAAATAAATTGTTACTAGTCGTTATAGACTAACCTACAATTTTGCTCTATAATCTTAAAAACTAGGTGCTCGTCCAAGAAGTCCCCAGGCTGTCGTTTCTTCACTGTCTGCATGCCAGATCAATGATAACACTTTTTTACACTTTTTACGCTTTAACTTTTTGCACTGTATAAGTCAAGCAAATACTTTTTTCCAATGTATATACTTTTTCTCACAAGAGCTCGGCTGCGATACGCATCCTTACTCGGCAAAAGTCATGTGTATACTAAACTCATAATATGCCAGTGAAAGATGGAATATTGAAAATATCTAAAATATCTACAGCAAAAGGTATCTCAAATGACTAAGTACGTCATATTTTCCACGAATATTTTACGTAATATAAATTTGTCAAGAAGATGGATGACTAGATTTACCTCAAACAAAGCGAAAGCCTTTGCATCATATGGAATGGTCATTTTCCGAAAAGGGATAGAATAATAACTGAGCAATATTATGCTACCTTGTTGAATAATTTAGGTGAAAAAATAATCACTTTCGGTAAAGAAGACAATTCTTCTTTAACAAGGCTTACTTGATTCTTCTGCAATTGTTAGAGAAGAATTAATTAAGTTACAATATGAAGTCCTTCAGTAGTCCCACTTCTCTACTTACCAGATTTAGCGCCAATTTCCGAATATGATAATGTGATTTACAGGTAAGAGGTTTGCTTCAGAAAATAAGATTATCGATACTCCTCAGAGGTTCAATGTTAGTCTGCGAGTATGCGAATCAATCCTCCCGATAAACTAGAACTTAACCTAAATTGCGATGTAAGGTAATGTGCCAAGAGGTGTTTGGCTACAAGGAAGTGCTATAGTTAACGTTCTCCTGGGGGGCACTAGACGAGAACTTCTTTATATTTAAACAACATGTCACTGACAATGACACGTTTTTAAAGTTTCCAACGTGGAAGCGACAAATAGAGTTTTTTGACATCAATTCACCCTAGCTGCTTTCTGTTCTTCGATCAACAGATGCGGTATTCAACGGAGCACTAATTTTTTTACACACAATTCTGTATGCAAAATGTTTTGAATTGAGGTCTTTCAAATCGCCAATAATTCTGCAATCCGGCGATCTTCGTTGAAGATCTTGCGCACAGCATCAACGTTTTCCGGAGTGACTGCTCAACCTGCTCTTGTCCACGCTTGAAAGCAACGAGAAATTGTTGACTGATGTGGTGCTTCATTACTGAAAACAAAAACCAACCCGGCGAGGCATTCTTGTTGAGATAATTGTCTTCGAAAATTATAAAAAATTATTCTGCGAAAATATTCTCGGTTTAATTCCATTTTTTAACTCACCAGCTTTGACAGATCGTTGTAGCTACGACACTGTACGTATCGCACTGAAACTTTGGATTTAGGTTAACTAAAAATAGACGTTAATTTTTAGTACTGACATTTGATTAGCGGCGCCCTCTATGTCCCACTATACAAAACTTAAAAGACGTCCCACGTATAAGGTCTAGCTCAAACTATCCTATATATGTATAGTGCACGTAGGAATATATTAAATATTAACCATAATTGTTGGAGTAAATTATACCCCATTAGCTGAGTAATGTGTTTAACCTGTTATCAGGGTATTACATAGGAATTAACATGGCATCCAATAAATCCTTCAGTATATCTGGACGGGATGGCATCGATCTATCATTACATCCTAATTATCATAAAGATGTGAGTGCGTAGATTAGACACAAGTAAATTTACTTCTGCGTGTACTAATTATAGGCGAGAGGTTATCTGCGTATCAGTTAGTTCGATGTATTAGCTGCAGTGGCGGTCTAGGCCTATTAATAAAACAAGCACTCCACTAATGACCCTATTCAATTAAAATTTAATAAATAAGGATCTATTTACGTGTGTATGTATATGTAACGATTATGGTAATTAAGACAGTTTACAGGAATAACTAAATTACTAATACTTTATCTCAGTCAATTTGAAATATAACAGTACATATAAATAAACTTACTAACTCAGGAAAAGTATATAATTTTACTTGAGTTTGCATGCAAAAATACAGCTATTAGCAAAATTATTAGAAATTTTGAAAATCAGTATTTTTCTGAAAGTTGCTATAGATGTAACGACAATATTGTTTTGAATACATTATGTATCTCGAATTGTCTTGAATATTACGCATTTGGGATATTAATAAACAATTAGGTTGTCAAAAAGACTATTAAAACATCAACAACAAAGCCAAATAGAAGGCAAATATATCGGGTCGTTCGGAAAGTAATTGCATTTTTCCCCAATAGATGATTTTCTTATATTTGTCATACCCAACTTCATACTGAAACCAATTTTTTATTACATATTTTCACACAAATTCGACCGCTCATGATCACATCAAACGCCTAGGATTCATTTCAAAGCTGGACATATGGGTTTCTCATATTCTTACAGAAAGAAATTTGCTCCGCCGTATTGACGTCTGCGATATGCTTCTCAGACGACAAGAAAATGACCCGTTTTTGAAACGAATTGTTACTGGGGATGAGAAATAGGTCGTATACAACAATGTAAAGCGTAAAAGATCATGGAGCAGCAAAGATGAACCGGCTCAAAGCACATCAAAAGCCGATATTCATCAGAAAAAGGTAATGCTGTCTGTTTGGTGGGATTATAAGGGAATCGTTCACTTTGAGCTTTTACCGGACAACACAACAATCAATACTGAAGTATACTCTCAACAATTTGATAATTTGAATGATGCACTTCAACAGAAGAGGCCGGAATTGATCAATAGAAAAGGGGTGGTATTCCATCAGGACAATGCGAGGCCTCATACAAGTTTGGCAACTCGCCAAAAGCTTCTACAAGCATATCTTTATAATAATAGCCCAAGTACTAAACATTAACTTTCTACTTATACCAATAACAAATAATAGATAAAGTTGACGCTACATTTATAACATCTCTCATTTAGTATTCAATCTATTTCCGTTATCTGATAGGCACGGTACATGCGCTCATGTTGTCCAACCCTTTTTCGCAAGTCCTACATTAAAGTTTAACATTTCAGTATCAGCGTATTTGACATTAAGATGCATAGCTTCCCTCAGCCTCCGGCTTGCATATTTCATTTCGTGAATTGCACGAACCTGTATGTATATTCCAGGCGCGTACGTACGCAATTATCTATATGTATTAGTATATATTCATAAATATTCTTTTCGCAAACGTGTAATAACTACTGCATCCCTATGTTTCCATTTTTTTTGTGAATCTTTTGGAATAATTTTAAAGCAACTTCTGCCATCGAATGTGTGATATTACGTTTCACCTAAATACATACGAAATCGTGGATATCGATAAGTCTCCCTGCGTTTATTGGTCACGAATGATCATTTATAAATGTCTGATTCTGGTCTCTGCGCACGACATGTGGAGAAGGAATTTCTTCGAATTTACATAATTATCATTTAGCAGATATGAGCGTAGTGAAAATCGTAGATTACTTTTTTTGCTTTACATTATTGTTCTTACTCTGCATTAACGATATTCGTGACGTAGTTAATGATTGACTCCGACATTTAATTTTAATCTAAAATGGCGACGAGACTGGTGGCAATGAAAATGAATTGTGAACATCACGAGAAGAGCTTGAAAGAATGTTGAGATTCGATCATGGAAGGAAGCGAATGAATAACGAAAATGAAAAGTATATTCCAACGGTAGGTAGTACTATTATAAAGGTAAGCAAACAAAAGTAATCGAAACATGTATAACAACAGTAATACAATCAAGAGACTAGATATGCTTGGAATTGATTTACGAAATGATACTTGGAAAGTAAAATAAAAGCAAAAAATGGAAATTAGGAATTGGAGTATTTGGCACTACAACGAAATTAAACAATGTCTGTGGATGTCCCTTTACACACAATCTGTCTCAAAGAAAAAACGAAACTGTTTTAAAATAAAAACAAAACCTCACTATTTTGGTAACATTCATTTATTTTATTGAAACTAGTCGCCTTGGGCTTCAATACAACGTTTTGCACGGTCAATTAACATGTCGAATGAATTTTTAAATTCATCTTCAGAGATATGTCCTTCAACATCGCTGTCGACGTCTTTTTAATGGTTTCAACGTCGGCATAACGCTATCCTTTCTTCGGCAAATGTAGTTTGGAGAATAAATTGAAATCATAGGGGACCAAATCTGGTGAATACTGTGAATAGTTGATGGTTAAAATGCCATTTGTAGTTAGACAATCAGTGATAAGCGTCGGCGCATTATCATGTAACAGACACCAGCTACCATTTTCACGTTATTGAGAGCGCGCACGACAAATACGCGTCAAAAGGCGCTTCATAACACCAAGATAATATACAGCATTGACTGTTGTGACTAGTTGGTACAAACTCTTTGTGCGTTATGCCTTTCGAATCATGAAAACAAATCAACATTTTCTTCATTTTTGACTTCTTCAAACGGCTTTTCTTCGGTCTTTCGCTTGAATGCTTCTATTCACAGTTTTGACACTTGGTCTCTGGATCATATTGCAAAAGCACGTCTCATCGCCAGTTAGAATAGAATACCTAAAGTTTTGTCCTTTTTTGATTCTTTAATCAAGTCTGCACTATGTTGATTGCAGTTAGCTTGTGTGGTACAAATCTTGCACAAATCTTTCTCAGTCCCAAATGCTGTGTCAAAATGCGATGAATTGAATCTTTGTAAATATTTAATTCCATTCCCACGTATCGCAATAAGGATTTCAGCTCATTTCTGATAAATTCACGCATAAATTCGATGTTACTTTCCGTAACCACAGATTTTCTTGCACCAGGATGTTCACAGTCGTTTATGTCCGTATAACCATCTTTAAATCATTTATACCACTCGTACACACTCATACGTGATAAACACTGATTACAATACACTCGTTTCATCAAATTAAACATTTGAGTAAACGATTTATCGAGTTTAAAACAGAACTTGGTATTTGCTCTTTGTTCAAAATTCATTTTTCGACCAATAGCCAAATACGCAGTGTTACTTTATGCGCAATTTGTCTGCTTCTAATGATGCAAATGTCATGATATTTTGACATAATATTGGTGAAAGATCTACCTTACCGACGCATATTTTTTTAAATAGATTACTAAGAATTACTACTTTAAAAAAGTACCGTTTTCTCTGCCACAAACTGTATAGATTGTAAATAGCTATTGGTATGGTGAAGCGAATTCACAATAGATAAAATTTGGGTGGTTGTGGCAAAAGAACAGACTATTAACATTGACGTGTATAGATAGCAATCAACTATTGATTAAGTTTAAAAGTTTTCTTGTACTGGAAGGCAATGCCTGACCTCATACGCTGTCTAATTATCTATGTATAGTTATAGAAATTTCGCTCGTATTTATACGTTTATATTACAGGTATTTCCCCTGCTTATTTTACAATTGCAATTTTTACAAAATAATAGCTCCATTCTTTAATTATGTTCAGAAATACATTTCTAGGTATCTCCGATTTCTACCATTGCCAAGTGTTTATAAGGGAAGTCTAAAATTATGTGGAACTATGGAAATTTTGTTGGGTTTATTGTTTCTTATACGAGTAAGATAAATGCCAAAATCAAGAAGTCATTTATGTTCACTGTTTGATACTTGAGCTGTAAGGTATTGGCTATGATAAGTTAATAGTTTTGACATCAATTAGTTTGACTGTTTTCCCTTCTTTAAATTTATTTGGGTCTCGGAACTAATATCTAAGGTAGTCTAAGTAAATCTTAGATGCTAAATTATCTATGTTCTCTCATGCCTTTAGTTTAATACAGGTGCATCATAACAGTACATTAGAATGTTTCGAAGTCTCTAGTTGGAGATAATATATTTCAAATCATGTACTAATATTTTTACTTTAACATCTGTAGAAGCCAAATATTACGTTTAATTTTAAAATATTTTCAAGAGTTTGAAACGACTAATTTTACAAGTACGATATAAGAAAAAAAATGAACCCAAATAAATGGTATTATTAATGCTATGACTATTGCTAAGATACATGTAATACAGGTTTATTGTATTGATTGAGAGTGCTCTCAATGAAGCACTAAAAAGGAACGAAGGCAAGCTGAAATAATGAAATAGAGAATCCCTGAAATAGATAGAAAGATTTAGTCGTAAAATTTAAACCGGAGTGAAAAGTCATATAAGCTGTACGCCAACAGTTAGTAAACGAACCAGTCAGTTGAGAGTCTGGATATCAAGCGTTCGTTCGTGCCGAATCGAGAGCTATACGGGCAAAGAGGAAGAAGAACAACGAAGAAGAATAGAACGGGAGAGACATTTCTAAAAAATCAATAGTGGAGCCTACAGCGCGAGTAAGTGCCTTGTGAACTAAGTGTAAAGACATTGGCACGCGGCGCCGCTTTGTTACTGACCTGCCTCTAGTCTCGACGCTAGCGTCACAAACGTACCGGCGCCTTAGGACTACGACGTCGACTACAGCGACGAGAACGACGACGATAAGGAATTGCTACTGCTACTGCAGCTTGTGCACAACACGGTCCGCCACTCACTTTGATGTTGTGAAGATTAGAGGGAACATCTGTGTTTTGCTCTCCAGGACCGTATTGAATTTTTCTCACACGATATTTGTATTTTATGTCCTACTATTTCAATATTTACTTCAACGAAGGGGTTTATAAAATGATAATCGTGACGAATTGCTTTAAAAAAATTACTTTCCCATCTGTAAAATGTATAGTATTTTTATATTTTAAATTGAATATCATTTCAGCATTATTAAGTGGATAATTTTATAAGAATAGTAGTTTTTGGAATTAGCCACGAACGCTTAGACTCCCAATCGAAAGAAGTCAGTGCTGTAGTCCCACAAGGTAGTGCGTTGGACCCCATACCTTGTCTTATATATACCCATGATATGGGAACGGAATGAGCAATGATTGCAATGTTAACTAAAATGGCTGTGTTGATCTAATGGGTAGACCGGATTCACAACCCAATGTAGCTTTTAACATTGAAGGCGCTTCTTGAAACACTGTTGGACACAGTCTATTCAAATTGACTACTTAGACTCTGGGTTAATTGATGATCAACACATACTACGTAAATGTTCTTTCTCCGATCTGCCTTATGTAGGTAAGGTTTCTGTTATTGAATTGAACTTGTTATAGCTCACAAGGATAACTCCAGAATCTTAGTACGAGATATAAGACTGAACAAGCTTGTTCAGGGTGTGCCCCAAGTAATTTTGATTCAGTTTTCAAAAAAAAATAGTCGTTCTTCTGTAATCCAGTTATAAGTAATATCATATTTTGTGGCTTCTGGTTCCCTATTACAAAGTCTGCACCTAAGATTCCCTTCGCACAGCTCAGACTTATGAAACTTGACTAGATTATGCTCAAAGGCGTCAATTCTTTATCTCTGTTTATAGATAGACTACTTATGAATTCCTCGCCATGGTTTTGCCTGAATACATTTCTATATTTGATAACCTCAAACCAAATTTTCAGTTATTCCTAAAGCTAACTCTAGTCCAAGAAATTTCAATTCCAATACCGCTCTTCGTCTAGAAAATTTAGATGTTCATTGCTTTTAATCTCATGGCAGCCTGAAACGTAGATCAACTCTACCTTATTTTAGTTTGCAAATGTCTATAATTTTTCGAAGCTTTCCCGTTCCAGCTTTAACGTCGTATCTTGCACTGATAAAACCTTGCATGCCCCCTAACTAGTCATACACGAATCCATTTTTACCAAAAGTCGTAACAAACCTATCACGTTACAACCCTGTGAGTCTTCAAAACTTGTTACTAGAAACTATTGGACTGCTTATAAAATAAATTGAAACTCAGAATCCGTAGAATCAATATTCAATTAAGAAGTTAATTAGAATTAGGAATAATACATATATTTTTTTCGTTATTCATCGAAGATATTTGTAGACATTCAATTATATGAAACTAGATTACATCTTAACAGAATTACAAGAACTATCAACAGGGTCTGCGCACAAAGGACTGACATGGAAGCTTCATTGAGTTTTTACTAACCAATATGCAGAATACTCATTTTGTATCTAGAGAAATAGCTTTCGGAATGAATGCAAATCTTTTAGGAAACAGGATAACAAAACGAAAAATAACATAGAATTTAATAAAATGCTTTTAATGATAGGACGAATATCATAGCTTCCATATAAAAAAGAATTCTTATTCTTATATAATCAGATATTGAAGCTAGTTTGGAAATAAGGATATTCATTTTGAGTTTGTGCTACTAAATTCAGTATTGAAAATATTCGAAGATTCAAAACAAAGTGCTTAGGTGCGTCAAATATGCTTCTTTTCATTAGGAGTATAAACACAAATAAAGATCATGTGTCTCGGATCCCCTAGATGGATTAAAACAATTAGCCAAGAAATATGAGGACGGGCTTTTGGACCATCCAAATACAAAGGCATCATAGCGTATAGATAACAAAAACTTGAAGAAAAAGATCAAAACAAGAAAAGCCTTTGAGCTTATTAACTGTAATTAAAAAAGCAGCATATCGTGCAAGTACATTTCAAAATTTGGAATGTATCCAGATATTAGTGTAATCTCAAATAGGTGACTATTAAATTCTAATTTGTACTTCCTTTTATATCGTATATAACACAAGAAATTTTTGATAAAATTCTTGCTGTTCGTGTGAGACGGGAACCCGCGATCTCATGCTAACCGAGTACGTGTCTTCATTCTTAGACCACGGAGAACGGTGAATTCGAGTCTTCTAACGTGCCATATATTGCATTATGGGAACAGACTTGGTTATTATTAAATATTTTTGTATTTGTTTTTAATTAGTAAAATGTAAGTGCTTGGTTAGCAGAGTTGCTATTTTTAAGTAACTAAAAATTAATTGTTGATTTCCCGATTATTATATTTAATCACTGAAGATAACCCCTTTCCATATTAATTTTCGTATTCTGTATATGTATTTCGACAATTAAGTTGTCATCATCAGCAGATATGATGACAACATAGTTGTCGAAATATATATACAGAATACGAAAATTAATGTGGAAAGGGGTTATATATCGACCTTCAGTGATTAAGTTAGTTAGCCGCAGGCTCCGTCAAAATTACCTCCCAATTATTAAAGTAAAAAGTTCAATTTTTCCCGAACATAATTTTCTATATTTTCAAATAAATAATAAATACGGTCCTGTTCCTTCTTGCTTTCTTGTTCAAACACTATCTGTTGGTGTTCGACTCTAAAACTTTCCAACGTTTCCAACATCCACTACCTCTTGCACTATTCCATTGGAAAATCCGTCGGAGTTTACGTCGTTTCGACGCTTTTCCACCTTTGTTCGTCTGCGGTGGTCCTGGTAGCGTCACGACGCACACCCACTTCGCACCCTCGCCATTCTCTGCTCCACTTCGATAATCCCGGTCGCCTAACCCGACATTTCTTTCGGACCAAATTCAACGTGAAGTTGTCATTTCCTTTTGTATGTAGGTGTGTTCATGCAGAATGCATTTTCTTCATCCTCTTTTGTTTTTATAGTTTTGTTTTCGCTTTTCGTTCGTTTTATATATTGTTTTCTCTTTTCATTTTAATTCGTGTTCTATGTTTCAATTCAGTTTTAAATAATCTTCAGATGCATACGTTTGGTTTTAATTTATTAAGTGTGAAGTTTTGGGGTCTTTGCGAGTTCTCTTTCTCAAACATAGTCAAACATCATAAGCAAAAATAATAAAATAATTTTCGAGGTAAAAATAGAAGGTTACATAGCTCTGTTTAAAAAGTCATAAATTTAGTAGATATTTAAGTCGATATTAATTACATACTGGGTGTCCCATGACACGATTACTACAGCCTAAGGGTGTCACTGAAGCAACTTCAAGTTAAAAGTGTCTAACGAACATCTGTCCAAAACTCTGTCGTTACTGAGCTACAAATATTTGTAGTTTTAAGTAACTCTACTAATGCAGATATTTATGCATCGCTGCAAAAAAGAATCTCAATGAGTCATTTGGAAAGAACTCGACTTATTGAATTAGTTGTTCATAGTGTCCACCCCCAGTTGCTGTATACATAGCCTAGCTCTTCTTAGAATTGAAAAGGTGGCTCTGCTAATAGTAATAAAGTCAGCATGAATAGTTTCTGCGACCTACTATAATTCTAACAACAAATTGTTCTGTTTTTCAAGTTGTTTTATCTAAATCAACTTTTTCAGCCTTTCCCATAAAAAGAGTATTAGAGTTTGGTGACCTCGGCAGCCAAGCAACTACTGAACCTCTTCCAATTCACCGGTTCGAATAATTTTGATTAAGGAAGCCTGTTATTTATCTACCAAAGTGCAGGGGTGCGCCATCGTGCTGCATCCACATTGCGGCGAGACAATCTTCGATTATCTTCTTAACGCAAAACTTCGTTGCTTGTTGAGGAGGGCTGCAGGGTCTAACCTTAGTCCTTGGCTGTTCGATGTATTTGCAAATGATTGAATTAATATTAAGTTTTAGCCTGCTCGCGGTTTATTTTTTCAAATTTAATCAAACAAACAATAAACTTCGAGTTAACGATGAGAAGTTACGTAACTTCTAGCGCAGGAACATATCACAATCAGTAAGTGTTACAGAGATGAACTCTTAATGAAAAACTAGAACAGAAAATTTTAAAATTATTAGAGCAATTCCTGTTTGGAATGGCCGAAGTCGAAATATTGCCAACTACCAACCAATCAATATTTCTTCGAATTTTTTTAAAGTATTAGAACAACTGCAACATCAAGAAATATTTAGCAGTGTTATACTTTAATCAACACTGTTTTCTATAGAACAGATCTACTATTACTAATTTATCTAATATTACTCAACAAATTAGCGATGCAATTGAATAATACGAGGGTAGTCTCAAAAGTAGCAGCCTAACACTGAAACAAATATTTTTTCAGATTCAGTTTTTTTTTTCATCATAGTCTACCTGTAAGTCTATACATTTTCCAGCGATGCTTCAATCTCTTTAATCTAACCAAATAGAAGTTGGTATCTTGTTTTCCAAAATCGGCGTTTGCGAATGTGGTGCCTTCTTATTCGATGAAAATCTCTATTCTCAGGGCGAAACTCTGAGACCAGGAAATAGAATAAAGTCGCGGAGGGACAAATCTGGCAAATACGGCGAGTGGTCGGTCATTTCGAATCTTAATTCGTAAATTTTTGTAAGAGCAACCACTGGAGTCTGAGACGGTCTATTGCCTTGCTGGAACAAAAGCTTTTCTTCAAATACGGCCGTTTTTTTGCAACTTTTGCCTTTATTTTATCAATTAATTAATAACGACTGTTTTGCTGTTTTCAAGGTGGTCGATTAACACAGCTCCATGACTATCTCGAAAAAAAAATCAATCACCATAACTTTTCCAGCTGATGGAATAGTTATCACCTTTATCGGAACTGATTCATTGCGGCAAATGATGGTGCAGAATCTTTGTAAACAGCGTCCATCTCGGTATTAGTTTGCGTAAGCATATTGCCTTTCAAATGCAAGAATTTATTGACGGGTCGATATTCGTTTTTTCCCATTTCTACAAAAAAATACTAACATCGACACAAATTACTGTTAAACAACCGCAACATGGGTGAAATTTTCAAAAGTGCCTTTAAATGCATATGCATTTATGTATACTATCAGAATATTTTTGGCGAGTAGCACCATGTTCGTGTTGTAGCTTGAAATTTTTCAGACTCTCCTCGTATGTTCAAGTCAACGTTAATTATGTATGCTTAATAGCATATGTGTTTCTAAAGTCTTTGACGCTATTAATCATTATTTATAATTAATTATTATTGAGTAAGCTCTCAGACTAACAGACACCTTCATGTGTTTCTTACAATAGCTTCCTATAGCAAAACTTCGCTGCTTTTTCGGGGATGCTGCAGGGGTCTAACCTTGGTCCTTCTTAGTGTTCAATATTTTTATAAATAATTTACTCAATACTCGACTATTACGTACTCTCGGAGACAATTTGAAAATCTGCAGTGAGATTTGTGCAATAAATCACAGAACTGTTCGAATTAGGGAAAATTTTGCACGATTAAAAATTGTTTCGTGTACAAAAGTAATCCTAACTTTTAATAGATATGCTGTTGTATCTTTTACTAAATCATACTCTCCCATCAACTATAATTTAAATCTGCAAGAAGTTTCAATGTAGATAATGTCTTTAATGATTTATACATAATATACTGCTTGATTCTAAAATGAGATTTCTTTTCCTAAATATGCTAGTCGTTTAGAAATCGGGAGTGTGTTTTCAAAACGACTTAATATAGAAGGTATACTCAATATTTAATGAATACAAAACTGTAATCAAAGATTATCCGATGTGCTGTCAACATAAAGGTTTTATAATCAAACTGAAGTATTCCATAATTTTTTTAGATCATCCTTGAGGACATAATATATGTGTATCATCGAAAATAACAATTCAATTTATTGTGTTTTTGTCTAACCTATCATTATACATATTTTTTGTTTTTTAATCACTTCAGGTTGATGTATAAACCCTTTCCACATTAATTTTCGTATTCTGTGTACGTATTTCGACAAGTAAGTTGTCATCATCAACAGATAATTAAACAGTGTCGTCAAACTACGGCAAGAACCCGCACGAAACAAATTCCGTACACGAGCTGTACCGTCGATATCCAAAACGCACACTGTATTTTCGTTTCATATAGTTTTAACAGAAAATGTATTCCAGTCGTAAACTATCACAAAAAAAAGTACCTGCATGCGTTTATATATCAACCTCAAGTGACTAAGTTAATCAACCACAGGCTTCATCAAAATTACCATTATACACACACATATTTTGACATAGACAAATGAACGTCGCTTTTGTAATTTATTTTCTAGAAAGAAAGAGGAATTTGTGAACACGTTGAGCACTTCAGATCGAATTTTTGTTCTAGTCTTTCAAATAGTGAGCTTAAGAACGTCCATAGACACTTTAAAACGTGTGTTTTAGAAAATTCTTTTTTGACTACGTCTTTCGCATTTTAACTATATTTGAATTATATGAAATTAAAATTTTAATAATATGTACTATTTACAACTACTCTAACAGTATTAAAAAAATAAAAAGAATTTGCTCTGTAATTGGAAAATAATTGTATGCTCATCGTTACGTTATTATAATAATTACTATTAATAGATTGCAATTAGATTTAAATATAATTTTTAATAATATATGCAATTTATTTAAAGGAAGAAATCAATATATATATATATATATATATATATATATATATATATATATATTCTCGAGAAAAACAATTTTTTATAAAACATTTTTAAGTTTGTACAAAATATATAAACGTTTTTATCTTTACAAAGGGTACTAGGAAAGTTTTGCAATACAGCTTTGTTTCTTTAATTTTTTTAAAGTAATTTCCTCTACACTCAATACACCTCTCCATCCTCCGAAACCAATCTTTAAACCAGTTCTGCCAAATTCCACTAGAGAGTAAAGCACACTCGTTGTCCCAAGTCCGCAGAAGATCTTCATCACTGGAAAACCGCCACCCTTTTAGCTTCATTTTCACATGCGGGAACAGTGCAATGTCGCAGTGAGCAAGATCTGGACTCTAGGGAGGGTGCTCGAGAAGTTTCAATCCTGTCGTGGTCAATTATTCGAGGCAGGCTTTGGCGCGGTTCATTTTCTTCTTTACAGATCGAGATTTTCTGACAACTACGGGGTGTCCTCATCATCAAAGACCCAAACTTTGTTTTGAGCTTTGGTCGACACATCGTAATAGTACAGCCAAGTCTCGTCACCTGTCACGATGTTGTTCACATACCGAGATTGTCCCTTATTAAACTTTTAAGCATCTCCCGGCACCAACTTACATGTCGTGTCGTCTGCTCTTCAGTCAGCCGATGCGACACGCAGAGAGAACAAAGTTTCTTCACGTGCAAATGATCATGCAGAATCGAACGAATTGCTGGTGCATTTAGACCTGAACTACCCTTTATCTATTGGTAGGTCACTAGCCTGTCCTCGCCAAGCATTTTCCTAACAGTAGTAACGTTTTCCTTCGTAACTGACGTTCGTAGCCTTCCCGGCCTCTCAGCATCCTCCACAGTTAAATTTTCCCTTTGGAATTCTCTATACCACCTGAATATCGTTGTGCGATGTGGATAAACATCACCTAGAGTCATTTCTTCGAAGCACTGGTCTATGTTTAAACCACGCACGAAATTATAACGCAAAAGTGCCCTTATCTCATTTCGTGACCACGATACCATCGCAAGCACTTTACACTCTCACTGCTAATGAATAACTGAGCCCATGAACATGTCTCGACATGCAGCAACAAGCAGCTTCCTACGATTCATCGTTGCGTTATATTGCAAAACTTTCCTAGTACCCTTTGTACCATCTATCAGGGCGTGAAAATTTTCCTGGTGCGATTGCTTCTATTGTCTATCAAAATATGTGTTATTTTTTAGTTAATTTAAATTCTAGACCGTGAAACCTTCCATTCAAGATTTCTGCCATTTTTTCCTAAGAAATAATACTTTTTCTTCTATTTTTACTGCATCGTATATATACGCATTACTTCTCCTCGTACGTGTTCATACGAAAAACATGGACGCGCTTTATACAACAACGTCACATCGGTTCGTTTAAATTCGCCTTTAAACTCTTTTAAGTTAAAGTTCTGTGTTGTGTCGACGCGTTCTGCCCAAGATAAACAGAGTATTTTATAAAGAAAATGCAATGCAGGCTCGTAGATGCACGTTTACACAACAAAGGTAGACGCGAGAGAAACGAAGAGGGGGACACTGCCGAGCACGTTGACAGAAGAGAAGTTGTATTCATCCTTTTGATTCATATTTCATCCTCTATTAATAATGTATAGTGCAATATATGTCCTGTTTATGACGCGAGGAGTGCATATTTTTGCATTCAAGTTGTCGTTTTGAAACATGAATCATACATGTTCAATACAGTTCGACACTTTGATAATGAAGCGGGAGCTTTTTTCGCACCGGGCCCGGAGCTTTTTTTTCCAAGCCTGACGCCCCCTCCCGACCGTGTTCTGTTGATGATACGTGTGCTCCATTTTTTATCACATCGACTACGGGCATTACGTTTACATATGTATATATCGTATGCGCGCACGCTTTGTTTGTACGTATTTTTCCAGATGCATCGAGATTTATGTATATATTTTTTTCGAGTACTCTACCTATATGAATGTGCAGGTATATCCGCGTATGCCATGCAACGAATAACTGCATATGTAAACAGCTCTTAAATTATTCTAGTCTGGTCTGTTGAAAAAATATTACAAAAAGGATTTTTATGTCGAGCCCCTGCACCACCCACACCCTGCGCACACACACAATGCAACCTTTCTCAATTATATTTATGTATATATTAAGTAAGATATGATACCGAATTTAAAACATTACAATCTGTCACGGAATAAGCAGTATTTTACAGATGTATTTGCAAATGCCCCATTATAATGGGCGCCACTACACTACACGGTTTATCGTAGAAAAAAAATCCGATAAATTTTATTTTAGACTTTTAACAGTGTAGTACATTTCGGTGTTTTACGTAAAACATATGCTGGTCTGCGCTTTTTTTTTCAAGTTTTTTGCGCCCTTCCCCAAAAATACAACGTATAAAATATAAATAATACAAGGGGTGTGGAGTGGGTGGTGCTTTTTTTTTGTTGTAGTAGATAGAAAGCGCATGACGCGAAAAAAATATCCAAAAAATGTATATAAAATTTATTAGATTGATATTCGGGGCGAATAAAATCGAACCGACGAAAAAATCAATGTCGACATGTTTGAAATAATAATAAGCTTAATAAATTGCATTTCTCTTTTAAGGAAAAAAACGCGATATGAAAAATATTTAAAAAATTGGAACTAGATGAAAATGAAATTTTTATGAACACGTTTTTATTTAATTTTTTATTACATTTTTTAATAGCAACTGCATTGTTTACTTTATTATGAAAACTAAATAATAATTAGCTTCTAGGTGTTCCTATATTAATTTTAATACAAATTTTAATTTTTTCAATCGTCGCAATGAGGATTTCGGCCCATTTCTGATAAACTCACGCACAAGTTCTATGTTACGTTCCGTAACCACAGATTTTTTTACACCAGGATGTTCGTCGTTATTTATGTCCGTACGACTGTCTTTAAACCGTTTATGCCACCCATACACACTCATACGTGATAAACACGCATCGCCATACACCTGTTTCATCAAATTAAACGTTTCAGTAAACGATGTATCGAGTTTAAAACAGAACTTCATATTTGCTCTTTGTTCGAAATTCATTTTTCGACCAATGCCGAATACATACTGTTACTTTATGCGCAATTTCTCTGCTTCTAATTATGCAAATGTCATGATATTTTGACATAGTATTGGTGAAAGATCTACCTTACCGACGGCGCCACTAAAAATTACTATTTTAAAAAGGTTTGGTTTTCTCTGGGACAGTCTGTACGACGCCATTTACAACAATGTTCATCAGCGTGGTTTTGAATCACCCAATTCTTGTTCTTTGCAACGAAACAACGTAGTTAAATTAATGTAATCTACATATATTTTGCAAAGGTTTCCGACTTCACCATAATGTGGTTTTGGCTAAATTAGATAGCATTGCACTTTGTCATTCATTAGTACAGCAAGAAGAACTGACTATATTTTCTTCAACAGCTTTCCCTCCAATTGTTTAAGGTTCGAATTTTGAGCCCATGCTATACATACTAAGACTTTATTCGTGTTAAATTGTGAATTTTTAGCATATGCTGACGAGTCGAAAATTAATAACATGGTTAGTATACAGGTTGATTGCAGTAACCTGCAGATGAATCTGTTTATGAAATTAAGTGGTATCTCATTGAATGTAAAGAAGTGTTCGATTACATCATACACTAGATGCTAAAATCCGGTTATTTTCAATTATGAGGTTCAAAGCAGTGAAATTGTGAGAAGAGACAAAATTAAAGGCTTAGCAATGCTTTTAGATTGGGTGCCTTTAAAGTAATTGTTTTATTTTGAGTTATTTTCAATAATTTTTAAGCATGCCCTGGTCCAGAAGTGAAAAGCTATTTTGGGGTGCTTGAAAACAAGACATTTTGTAAGTTTTTTAAAATCTTTTTCGGATGTTTACTTTTGGGAAAACACAGATCTACAGATATTTGGGTACTTTTGGGGTGAATAAAAAATAATGCCTTTTGAAGGGTTTTAGACCTTTTTCGGTTGTTGACTTTTGGGAAAACAACTAAACCTGTAAGATTTAACCTTGATTTGTAAGACGCCACATGCCCTGGTTTAAAAATAACATTTTACTACTCATGTAATAAAATCAAAGCAAAGAATTGTGAATACAAATATTAGCAACTATCTTCTAAATATAATGTAGATTTCATCTACACTATCTATGAGGATATGTTATGAATCGTAGATATGCTCCAAGTTTTGTTTACATATCAAATACAGACCATCCTACATGAATTCGGCAGATATATTTTCGTGTGCATCGTAAAACTTCTTGCGCTACCTACTGTGCTACTTGATACAGTTACTTTCTTGGTATTTGCAGACCCAATACAAACATTTCAGTGAAGTGACCAATTTTCCATATGACGAGCAACTTTAATAAATATTAAAACGAATTTTCCTTTCAAATATTTTGTAAATACTTTTTTTTTATTAAGATTATGTTTTCGTTTCTATCATTTTTATGTAATGTAATCGTCATAAGCAGTCGATTTAGCTTCAAAAATCTGTTTGTGCGTTGGTTTGATCTGTAAGTGACTCGTCTGGACGAATAAAGAATATTATTATTATCTATATTGTTTTCTGTTTTTTTTTCAAGAAAAGTTAAATGTTTTCGCTTAATAAACTACCTTTTACATTCTTTTCTGTTTTTTATCCAACTGTTCTATATTCATTTCTACAAAGTCGCTATGTATTTGCTTCTTTCATCTACTCTTTATCGGGTTAGTGAATAATCCTGCAGTCGACTTTTGGTATCCTGAGGTTTTAATGAAATCTTCATTTTGTTGCATCCTAAACCTCCAACGAAGATGAAGAGTTCATCGAAACGTCATGATATCAAAAGTGTTCTTCAAAACTATCCGTCGAAGCGGCATAGCACGCAGAAAGCCATATACTAATCAGACCACCGTGGTAAAAGCATTATAAATTGAAACAAGTAAACTGTAAAAACAACAGGAGGTTACCAAAATAAGTTCAGATAGACCATGTCGATTGTAAGTTTCATTTTTTATTTATAATAAAAGAAAGTTTAGAAAAAATGAGTGAAATAAAAAAGCGGAGACATTAAAATAAAACACCATACTTTTTCACGAAATAAGTTTTAATTTAAAAAACAACATTTGGTTTTCTAAATTAAAACTTATTTTATGAAAAGTAAGGCGTTTTATTTCAACATATATAGTTTTTCATAGGTGCTCAAACTACTTACTTTATAAAAGCTGTCTTTGTTTAGATTTTGAGTGTGCATTTGATGCGTAAGGAATCGATGAAAAATGCTTGTAAAATCCATAATAATATTTCCTAAATAATCGTTAAATTTGGCACGTAAATAGCTCTAATAGGACAGCAACTTTAATTTGAATTTTATTCAATCTGCAGACACCAAAATCCTATATTTATCAGCGTGTATTTTGAACGTGTGCAGCGGGGAAATTGACTGAAAATGAATTCAGCGTGGATAACAATTTTCCAAACTATATAATTCAGTAGATAGTGGTGTGGCGATTGCCGCGTGAAATAACACCATCAACGCGCCACTGGCTGCCAGTTTTACGTCGGTAGTTGTTAAAACAGCTGTTGCAGAAGTCGCTTTCTCCATTTTAAAGACTTCGACGGATCGATAAGGATACGACATAATCTCTTCGTATTCTTCGTTTTTCCTACTACTTTATGCCGTCGTGTTCGTAGCGCGAATATTGCTCGACGATCTACTAAAAGCACTTTAACTGTTTTCGAGGTTTAATAATGTGATTTAGGAAATTCTAGAGAATACTACAGACGATAGTAACTTTCGCGTTTAAGAATCTTGAAGTTATGGTTGAAGATGGGGTAATATAATACATAAATTAAATTATGAATTTAACCGACATAAATCATGTCTGGAAAGGAAAAATGTTAGCTTGAATACTTATAGATTAATACCTCCAATTCGATATTGGAAAATTTAAATTTCACCTAAAAATTCGAAATGGAATTTACTCAATTCAATCTATTCGAAAAGTAACTAATGAGTCTAATGATAAAAGCTAGCACTAATGAAAATTTTTGTTTTTCAACTTGGCAATTCTTTAAAATATGACTGACGAAAATTTGGGCTCATTTTGATCGTGAGGACGCTGAATATTTGAACAGAAAGTGATCTATAAAATCAAAGCTATACCAAAGTCTGTTTAGAAGAATCAATTTGCATTGGTTGCCACAAAACGATGAAGGTGTGAGTTTAAACGTGTCTGAACGAGTATATTTAACGAGCAATCCAGTGGACGTCAAAAAGAAGTATGTGTATCCTAGAAATGATTAGAAAATAAATGCATGATATGGTTCTAGATGACCGTTCAATTAAATCATGTGAAGTAGCAGAGACTCTACATGGTTTCGATTTTGAATAATTAATTGAGCATAAAATATTACGAGCAAGATGACTGCTGCATTTGTTGACTGTGGATCAGGACACCAATTTAGCTAATTTACAACATGATCCGAAAGACTTTAGTGCCGATAATATGTCGACAAAACTTGAATGCACCATTATATACTTGAAATAAAGCAACAATCGAAACAATGGACTGACACTGGTGCTCCGAAGATAGCAGAAACCGAAAAGATTATGCTTGTCTTTGGGGACCTCAATGAAATCCTTTTTATCGATTATCTCCTTAGAAGTAAATGGATAATAGGCAAATATTGTGCAGAACTTTTCGATTATCTACCTTCATGTAACACAATGTTAAAAGATCGCGCTGAAAACAGAAACTAATTCTTTTCTTCAGAATAGTTACAAGTATCGACACTTCGATTATTTCAATGGCAAAACTTTATGAACTATATTTCAAATCGCTTCCGCGTCCAGCTTATTCGTTAGATTTGACCCCCTCAAACTTTTATCCAACCTGAAAAACTTGACTCGGTAGCAAAATATTTAGGTCGAAAGAGGAACAATTTGATGGGCCTTTTTTTTCTGAAAGAATAAAAGACATCAAATCAACATATTTATCAGGTCTGTACAATGATGAATTCAGTTAGCTTATGTGGTACACACATTGCACAAATCTTGCTCAGTCCCAAATACTGTCAAAATGCGATGAATCGAATTTTTGGAAATATTTAATGCCATTCCCACGTATCGCAATGAGGATTTCGGCTCATTTCTGATAAATTCACGCACAAGTTCGATGTTACTTTCCGTAACCACAGGATTTTTTGCACCAGGATGTTCGTCGTCATTTGTGTCCGTACGTAATCGTTTATACCACTCATACACACTCGTACGTGATAAACACGCATCACCATACACTTATTTCGTTAAATTAAACGTTTCAGTAAACGATTTACCGAGAAACAGAACTTAATATTTGCTCTTTGTCCAAAATTCATTTTTCGACCAATGCCTAGTACACACTATTATTCTATGCTCAATTTCTCTGCTTCTAAAGAAAGATCTACTTTACCGACGCATATTTTTTTAATAGATGGCGCCACTAAGAATTACCATTTTAAAAAAAGTTCGGTTTTCTCTGCGATAGACTGTATACGTACCCCAAAAGGCATTTAGATCAGGCGCAATTGCATTATTTTAATTAATATGTACTGTTAGACATTTAAGTGTACTTTATGGGACATATATAATTCATTAGGTGCGAGAGGTTTAAACGAAAGCAAAAACTTACTACGGGCGACTATCTAAAGTTCCAGGCTAGCGAAGTATCTTTGTTCCAGAAATAATTTCACGAGCTCTGCTCTTTCAAGAGATATATTATGCTCAGCTTGTATGATACTCAAGTTCGCCCTCCCCTGAAATGTGCATATGTCTTTACAAAAGAAAATAAACCAAAGAAACACTAACGCGGAGGAGTAAAAGCAATGCAAAAGCGGTTCCGCAAGAGAGAGAGTATAATTTCAGACTTAATTGATGGTATTTTAAAGTTATACCGTAAACGAGGACCTAAATCATCCTACCGTGTAGCAAATGTTAAGGTGGCAACATCGGTAAAGTTTATAAGTGATGTATGTGCATTGTAAATTACCCCTGCCTACCCCTCTCCTTCTCGCCATTAGTGGCGACGCAGCAAGTAACCGCTCTTTCGAAACAATAAGATGCAGTACTACGGCATTAGCAATATCCATTATCTTAGGGGATATTATAAATGCTTCCTAACAACTTTCCAGAATGAATCTTGCTACAAACTAAAACTTTCAATAGCGTATTTGCGGGGCGAGGGGCGCAAGGAGCGGCGTAGGGGGGGCGGAATGAGTGAATTGCAAATATTCCGATGGGATAGAAAGAGGAGACGGCAGGAAAAACGAAGAAGAAAGAATGGAAATACTGGAAGGACGTGGAATAGGATAGATGAGGGTGGAAGGAGGTATTAGATATGAAGCATAAGGAATTTCCAGATGGAAAATTTAATATAATGCAATATTTAATATAATATATAGAGAAATATTCCCGAGGAGATCTCTCCAGAGAAATTAATTTCTCAGTAATCCAAGACGGGCAGTAATTAACCAGGCGGTAGGAGCATCTGGTAGTGGCGCGTTAGGGAAAGAAGGAGGAAGACGAGGAGAGATCCAGACGGAATCTCAACGATCTATCATTGCGTTTTATACCCAATATTCCGGTATCGTTCAATTAAAACCGATTCTAATTCTGAGCAATGGAGACCTTCGTCCCGCGCCCCCTGAATAGATTTCGGCTTACCATTCATCTCGAGTTAAATTTATTTTCGTATTTATTTTTGTTTATCAGAATTTTTGTGTCTGATTACACAGCTCAACCAATAAATATCTTTTAAAAACTTTTTCAAAGTTCAGCCTGTTTCTTATGTATTTTAGTGTGCTGATTCCAAATTTTCAATCAGTTTTTTTCTACTACGTACCAATTTTTCGCAATCTTTACCTTTTGTTGGGTATGATAGTATTAAAATGTATAGTTAAGATTTGAAGGTACGTAATTTATTATCAGAGTATACTTGAAAAATTTAACATTTTACTATTACAATGGTAGTGTAAGTTTGAATATGAACAGTTTTTTACTTATTAATCTAAAGTTTTGTATTTCCTCAACCTCTTCACGGTAAGTTCGAGTGCAGCTTTTCCTTTTATATGATGCTTCTGGAGTTGCTCGTAGAAGGGTCCAACAGTAATCTCCCATCATGTTGACATTCCAACGAGCCTGATACCTTTTGTTCATCTCCTTTATATCTTGGTGGAAACGCGCCCATTGTTCTTCACTTACAAGTCCAAGATTGTCAGGAAAAAATTTAAATGTGACTGTAAAAAGTGCACCTTCACACTCATGTTACATCCATGTTCTCGAAATGTTTTCAACATGTTTTGAACTATATTTCGTATTAGGGTCTTTCTGATTGACTAAAATCTTCTAAACAACTTGTTTAAATGCACCCCATATTGCTTTTTCTTTCAAGTTCATCGCATTTTCGATAATAGGGTCTTGCATAAGTTTTCGAATGTCAGGGCCAACATATATGCCTTCTTTTAACTTTGCCTCTGACAAACCAGGAAATTTCTGACACAAATATTGAAAGCAGGGTTCTGATTTTTGATAGAACTTTAACGAATTACTTCATTAGGCCCAATTTTATGTGCAGTGGTGGAAGCAGTATTTTTTGAGGATTCACCAAACTAATACGCAGAACGTTCTTGCTCCTAGGTACTAAATGCTCTTTTGGAGGCCATGCTATTCTTGTCCAGTGCTGTTCCTGTGCCCTACTATCCCATTCACACATAAAACAAGGAAATTTTGTGAACCCAGTTTGCTGTTCGAGTAATATCCCACACACTTTCAAGTCACCAGAAACCATCCACTCATGCTCGGAGTATTTAATTTTCTGTAACACAAGCTGTAGATTTTCATAAGTTTCTTTGGGAGCAACCGAATGCCCCACAGGCAATGAAGCATATCTGTTGCGATTATGCAACAGAACTGCTTTCAGGCTTCTTTTGGATGAGCTAATAAATAGTCTTCAATCTCGTTTATTGTATTCTATTCCGAATGCTTCTACTAACCCGGGTATGTTACAACAGAACACTAAGTTAACTTCTTATACAAAATAAGGAGCAAATTTTTGTTGCCTTGTTTGGTGCCCACGATAGGATGTTCCTGGAGGCAACAAATTTTTTTCTCGCTGCTCTCTCTTTGTATTAGTCACGCAGATACACAAATGTGCACTTTGAGCATTTACTACTGCATAGGGGTAGAGGTCAAGGTGTTACTATACGCTTACAATGCATAAATAACGTAAAGTAAACATGCGAGGAAACGTCCTGTGGTATTTTAAAGTTCATTTTCGGATTCAGCACGTCAAAAAACATAATGGCGAGCCAAATTTATAAAAAACTTTTAAAGGAGATACTAAGAAATATACATTGTACCCACTACAGCAGTAATGTATTCTCGACAAGGGGTCCTCACGATGTGTAAAATTAGAATTTTTTTTAAACTTAGTAGAATTACTTAATTAGAAATATTCGACGATTAACTATGTAGCAAAAGAGATCGACTTTGAGGTTGTAAACTTCTTGCAATTGATTATTTTTCATCTTCTGGTTCTAGTTTTAAAAGGAACGAAAGAAAATGAAGCGTTTTACATGCAAACCATCTCGTAAAAATATAGAAATATATATACCCCAGACCTGTTGAATAACATACAATAATATTCGACTCACAACTTAAAGTTTGCAGACGATTTTCTGTCGAAACGTTACATGAAACACACGAAATACTGTCGTAACAACTGAATTGTTGAAATACGTATACAGAATTCGAACATCGATATGGTTCATGGTTCAGGGATTCTATTTACCTTTTTTGACTAATTCAATCAACCACAGTTTCCATTAAATTTACCTAACCCAGATATAATGTTCATGTACCTATCACATTTAAAACTTTTGTACTGATTGTACTTGTAAAATTAATGCGTTTAATGTTGTACAGAATAGTGAAGATAGTATTTTTGTCCAAAACGAACATAAATGCGTAGTTATTTCCGTTCGGAATTCTATAAATCAGCCAAGAAATTATGTTTAATCAAGCTTTAATTTTTTGTTACAACAAGAACTATTGTTGCTTACCTTAAAGTTTGTATAATATAGAACAATAAACATTAGTAATTTTTTCATTGAAATAAAATATTGGGTTGGCAACTAAGTACTTTCGTTTTTACTGCTTTATTTTTTGTATAACGTATGTTAGTGCTGTACTTTACAGTTTGTCGCGTGATGCTAGTCACATTGACTTAACTTCAGAAGCAATTAGTGCGTGATTTTTATTAAAGCTATTAGTTGATTTTTATTAAAGCTATTAGTTGTGGGTTAATTTTAAATGGAGTGCAGAAACGAACATTTTCGACATATTTTACTATTTTATTTCCGTAAAGGAAAGAAAGCTGCTACGGCTCACAAAAAGATATGTGAAGTTTATGGTGCTAATTGCTTAACAGAGCGCACGTGTCAGAATTGGTATAAAAAATTCCGTTCTGGAGATTTTTCCCTCAAAGATGAGCAACGTTCTGGTCGGCCTACTGAAGTTGATGATGACCAAATCAAAGTCATAATTGAAGAGGATCGTCGTATAACTGTTCGAGAGGTTGCGGAGAGACTACATGTATCGCACACAACAATTGAAAAACTTTTAAAATGTCTTGGGCTAGTTATGAAGCTTGATATTTGGGTACCTCACGAATTGAAAGAAATTCATTTAACACAAAGAATCAACTTTTGCGATATGCACCTTAGACGAAATGAAACCGACCCTTTCTTAAAAAGAATCATCACTGGTGATGAAAAATGGATCCTGTACAGTAACATAGTTCGAAAACGATCATGGAGCAAACACGATAAACCAGCTCAAACCACATCGAAAGCTGAATTGCATCCAAAAAAGATCATGCTGTCAGTTTTGTGGGATTACAAAGGTGTTGTATTTTTTGAGCTGCTTCCAAGGAAACAAACGATCAATTCTGATGTCTACTGTTAACAATTAATAAAACTGGATGAAGCAATCAAAGAAAAACGGCCAGAGTTGTCAAATCGGAAAGGTGTAGTTTTCCACCAAGATAATGCAAGGCCTCACACATCTTTGGCAACTCGTAGGAAACTATTGGAGCTTGGCTGGGAAGTGATACCACATCCCCCATACAACCCTGATCTAGCACCATCTGATTACCATTTATTTCGAAGCTTGCAGAATTCTTTGAATGGTAAAACTTTCACAAATGACGATGACCTTCACTCGCACCTGGTTCAGTTTTTTGCTAATAAGGACCAGAAATTTTATGAGCGCGGAATCATGCAGCTGAAAGAAAGATGGAAAAAGGTCATTGAGCAAAATGGAAAATATATAATTGATTAAAAACTATTCTTTGTTTAAAAAAAAAGTGTTTTATTTTATACTACAAAACCGAAAGTACTTAGTTGCCAACCCAATAGTTTGACACTTAGTTTTGGCGTTCATATTTGCTTCATAAGGATTGGTTAATAGGAAAAGTATTAATTTTTTAATGAAGAACAGGTTAGCCCAGTCGAAATCTTCATTATCTCCAGAGAATTAATCCCTTTTAAAAATAGTTTTTATATTGTTAAAGGTTGGTAGAGGGGTATTCAAAAAGATTATTACAGTTTTGTTTTTTAAAAACTAAATAGGTTTCTTATTTTATTATTATATTATTCTTTAGGAAAAGAAAAGAACTGAAAACAACTGCCCAAACATATTGAATGCATTAAACTATCTTTATCATAATTTTAGTCATGCAAATCCATATATTAAAGGTAGTTGCGTCTTCACCAAGCAACTAGACGCCGCCCATGTATTCATATTACACATTAGACCTCCCCACTGCCAGACAATTTCTACAATCGATTACATCCATTAATTTACATTTCTGCACACAAAGATTTTCGATTCGTCTGCGGTTGTTCTTGATGGTTGCGCAAGTAGAGAAGGCTGTTGAGTTCGTGCACTCATACATACATGTTGTATACATACGTACGTACGTATGTACATATATGAGGTATGTATGCATAGACAGAGAGGGGTGACGAGCGTTGAATGCACTAGGCTGCAACATAACTAATTTATCTCAGAAGACTGAGTGAATAATGTCTCTAATTTCAAAGTTTGCATAACGTATACACAATGAAACAGCAATATCTATCAATCAGAACAATTCTGTTGATGACCGATGTATATTCTAAGATTACTTCCATGATGAACTTGAAGCGTATATCATACAAGCTATATGGAATGTACATCTTTTAATGAGAAATTTGATAAAGATAGCTTGAAGAAAAATAATTTAAATATGCGAGGACAATGACCTGAAGTTATTAATTTTCAACGTGAGGCCTCACGTTTGCAATTTATTATAACTAAATAGGAAGCTTGTTGATGGAGAACACTTGAAGTGATAAATCATGTCCACCAATTTAGGTATTTTAAATACAGATACGCTGAAAAGTATTCAATTAAAAGTATATTGCGTAAAATTGCTTGCAGTTGCAAAAAATAATCTAAGAAAATCTAATCTGAGAAACTTAAACAAATATTAAATTAAATTATTTTGAAAAGCCCATCACATTCTTTTCGAGAAAAAAAAACAAAAAATTCCATTAATAAGTTTTAGCACTAAATTAAGTTTTTGCTTTATTGAATCCAGAACGTCTCAAGAATTCCTCGAACAATTAAAACGAAATAAAATTATTATTCTACCAGAGATGTTGCTTTTATAACATTATATTGTAATTAGATCTACCATAGATATAAGTAAGACAATGGCAAAATGAGTATATTGTCAGCAAAGTATGAAGATGTTACGATAACTACATGACGGAACCTTCTTTACTGTTCCATAGAACCAACCTTTATTAGATTAAATATAACAGGACAGAGCGATCTTTCAATTGGTCTTTATTTGACAGTGCGACAAAAAGTGCATGCGTCGTATACTTTTTAAACAGTGGAAAAGTTCCGAGCAGTGATAAAGTACTTCTTTGGAATTCTGAAAACCAATCTAGATTAAAGCAAAGTTGGATTTGACGTTATTAGAGTCCGTTTTTTGTCTTCAACAGTTGATAACGATTTCCGCATTTAAACGTGGTTGTGTGAGCACTATGGGAGTCTAAAAACTGCTACGGTTCCGGATATGATTCAGAAAGTCCCACCATATCGTATGGCTACCGTGTAAAAGTATGCAAGCTAGCAGTGGGTAGGGAATCTCAAATGACAATGCGCACAGAATTTTTAACTGAAAAATTGGAAATGAAAAAATATAGTTTCCGCATTTTAATGAAATCATATGCTTGTTTATAATTACCATGAAAGAGATTTACATAATGCTATTCCGATGATGGTCTGATAATTCTAACAAAATTTTGCAAAAAATAGAGCTATTTGTTTTTGTTTGAAGTCTTAAGAAAAAAATTAAAAGTGGAAAACCAAAATGTGAATTTTTAACACATCTTAATCTTTTAACTTAATCACTAAAGGTTGATATATAACCCCTTTCCACATTAATTTTCGTATTCTGTATAGGTATTTCGACAACTAAGTTGTCATCATCAGCAGATAATTAAACAGTGTCGCACCTGGAAAACTGCGGCAAAATACCTGTACGAACACAAATTCCGCACACGAACCGTACCGCTGAAAGCCAAAGTGCACACTACGCGATTAACTTAATCTTTTACTTCCATAAAGGGACGCATATGAAATATTGTGTGAAGTTTACGGTGCCAACTGCACAAGAACAGTGGCAATGATAGCTTCCACGAATTTCCATGCTGGTGATGTTAACGGAACTCCCAGATTAGGGAAATTTACTGAGGTTGATAATACATTCAATTCGAAAGTGGTAACAGACACGACGCCACTGTTGGACTTGGATTGAGAGCGACGCTAAAAAAATTGTAAATATGCCTTTACTCTCTGAAATATTGCCTTCCATCTATATGTATATAGTCCGTGTCAATAATACATATCTTTTTATACAAGTACCTACATATATACTATTTCCAGTCGCTTAACAAAGTGGAAAACAGTTCTATCATACATATTTTCGTGTTGTCGAAGTTCTGACAACACTAATTAGTAAGCAGTAAGTTGAAAACGGTAGTTAATAGACTTTTGATATTCTACTTTAATTTCTAAATAGGAAATGTAAAAATTAACGAATGCAAGCAGACGTGGTGAAGGATCTAATTAACAAATTATAAATAAAATATGTAGGTAAAATTCAAAGAACACATAACTACTTAGGGTTGATATGTAACCCCTTTCCACAAAAATTTTCGTTTTCTGTATACTTATTACGACAACTAACTTGTCATCACCAGCAGATAAACAGTGTCACCCCTGGAAACTCTGGCAAAATCTGCTCGAAACAAATTCCTTACACGACTGTACCGTCGAAAACTAAAACGCACAGACATGTAGGCTTTCGACGGTACAGTCGTGTCTATAATGACGTTGATGGCAACTTAGTTGTCGAAATACGTATACAGAATACGAAAATTATTGTGGAAAGGGATTATATATCAGCCGTAAGTGATTAAGTTAATCAACCACAGACTCCATCAAACTTGCCTTCAAACAACTGAACGAAAAAGTGAGATTCCACGTCAACCCACTCCAAATTGAAATAGTCATGCCGTATGTTTTTTTAAAATTCCAAGTACTTTCTTAAAAGAAATAAGACAGTATTCAGAAACGACTAAACCTTTTAACGCTTGTTAGGTATGTACATTCTCCTTACAGCAATATAACTATATTGCATTCTTTTAATTTGGAGTAGAAAAACAAAATGACAACACAACGTTTTTATCCAACTTAACAAACAAGTACTTTCTCTATCTCAATATGAAGTTTTTATTATCATCCCTTTCGTACGAACTGTGTTGTTGTCTATTCAGCACAATGTTGGTAAAGTACACGACCCCAAATTCCCCCGTCTCTAGATCTTTTAATTAGTGTGGTAGACTTGTAGTAGCGTAGGGTACTACAATACCGGCTTGTTAATTGCGTTGTCGACCGTGGGTGTAAAAGGGGATGCCGGTTATGCGAGATCGGAGGTGCCTTTCGGCCGCCGTGTACAGGAGTTTAGAATGTCAGCTCGTCCTTTTCCGTGCGGGCTTACGTTTTGCCACTTTGGCACGGTGCCTCCCTTCCACGATCCGAGGATTCATGCTGATTTAATACACCCCTGCCGGTCCGGCGCTTTTAATCTGTGATATTAGTGTTTGTCACCCCTTTGCGACTATCACTATCTTTTCTAAAAATGTTATTTTTGAAGACATGGTAGTCGTACACTATAGTACAGTATATATACACTCTATTGTGTTGTTCCACTCTATATGAAAAGTAAAATTACTATAAAAATACGAAAAAAATCAAAGAATTACTCATTCAAATGATTTTTGATGTCGCTGGCTGCAATAGTGCTGAGGTTCCTCGACATAGACCATTAAATAAATGTTTTCAATCGATGGAAAATAATTTTTTTTCGTCATTAAATACACTTTATGGAATAAAAAATTATTGTACAGAATCAGTTCTGACGAACATGCGGTATATAATACAAAAAAACTAATTGATTTTTCTTGAAAAAATTAGTGACAATTGATGAAAAGTGAAAAGATGCATTATAGTGCAACAATCGCAAAATACCTGATCTTCTACATTCGGGGCTTTAGTGCGATTAAATATACCAAGATAGTAAAGGGCGTTTCAAATTTCACGGTTTTTTTAAAGAACAATTAAACACATAATTTGCATTCACTTTCAAAAACCTTTTATTGGTAATTGAAGTATGAGTTATGACATTTATATGTGAAAAATATTATCTGCCAAATGGCCTGCTCTTGCAGCTCCACAGACGTCCACTCTTTTCTTAAAATTTTCAACGAAATTTTGACATAATCTATCTCACCAATGACACGAATAATTTCATCTTTCAAAGCAGGAATTGATTGTGGATTGTTTTTGTAAACCCGACTTTTCACATAACCCCAAAGAAAATAGTCTAACTGTGTCAAATTAAATGATCTTGATGGCCAATTAACATCACCGTTTCTTGAGATTACATGTCCGGGAAATTTTTCTCTCAATAAATCAATTGATTCGTGTGCAAAGTGAGGTTTAGCGCCATCCTGTTGAAACAGCATATCCTCTAGATCAATATTCATTAATTCAGGCCACAAAAATTCAGTTATCATCCGACGATATCGATCACCATTGACAGTTACAGTTTCACCAGCAGCATTTTCAAAGAAGTAAGGTCCAATTACACCACCTGACCATAATGCATACCAAACTGTAACTCGTTTAGGATGCATAGGTTTCTCATGAATAATTCGTGGATTTTCCTCACCCCAGATACGGCAATTTTGTTTATTAACATAGCCACCAAATTCAAAATGTGCCTCATCGGAAAACATTATTTTTTGAGAAAAATGAGCTGGTTTTTCATTGATGGAATTGACAAATGAACGACGTTTTAAATGATCTAATGGCTTCAGTTCCTGTGTTATTTGAACCTTATATGCCTTCAGAGCTAAATCCTTGTGTAAAATACGCCATGTTGTTGATCCACTAAGTCCAAGTGGTTGTGAACGTCGTCTAATGAACATTTTAGCACCTTCAGCAACACTTCCACGAACGAAACCAATATTTTCTTGTGAATGACCACTATGACTGTATTTTTCACTTTTTTGATCTACCACGGAACCGGTCTCTTGAAATTTTTTAATAATTCGACCAATAGTGCTATCAGATAAACGACTATGTAAACCATAAAATTCACGTAATTTTCTAAAAAGCCTTTTCACAGAACGCTGATTTTCATAAAATAATTCAACAATTTGAACGCGTTGTTGTACCGTGTACGAAACCATTTTTATAATTGTCATACATCACACTTTTTAAATGCCCACATACCCAAACAAATTCAGTGCGCCATCTATATTTTATTTATTCTTAAAAAAAACCGCGCCCACCACTTGAAGCGAATCTTTACGGATCATCTCTTCGAAATCGTAACATGCCCTCATTGCATGTTACGATTTCGATGTGTTTTGTTTTTTGACTCGAACAATTTTTTTCTGATTTCTTTCGGCTAGTGATCTTTGGTATAGCATTTCGATTCTAATCTTCCGCATCGTATGGAAAACAGTATGTCAAATCATCAGTTACAATATGTTTATGAAGTCTCCGTTTCTTCATGCTTCAATACTTGATAATATTAATATATTATTAAAAACTAATTTGGGTGATTATCTAGCCGAAGTATGGTCGTTCTACGAGTGTCGCGAGGCAGACATTCGGACGAACGTCGCTGTTGCGATTTGCTTGTAAACCAATTTATTTTCAAACGTTATCGAGTGTGGTGGTATAACCTATGCTTCGTAAACGAGGAACAATTTCTTTTTTGGCGGATATTAATACTTTGTATGTATAGAATTCTGGCAATCTTATTCGACGAATTGTATGCAATGTAGGCTCTACAGACTGCGATGTATTCACTAGCAAATAACATATAAAAACCAAATATTGTCTAGCAAAAGCGGTACATAAAATACCATATTGTTTACTACACAATTCTATGCGTTAATCTAATATATTGACACGAAAAAATAACAGAAGGTGAACTATTATATTTGCAATTGTGTTTTAACTTTTGATTGGCGCCATTGACTTGTCTAAAGCTAGCGTTGGCAATTGTACTCAGACTGTATTTATTTTTGTTTCAGGTGAGTTAAACTGAAAATTCTTCACGTATTTATTACCGAACCCAATTCTTCCATAAACTGGTAATGTATAGATATTATTTTCCCAAACCTGGTATTTATAAACTGAACTTAATTCTTAAAATCGTAAAAACGGGTTAAAAAGTTAAACAATACAACTAGATTCTAATGGATTTTTAAAGACAATTTAGGCGCAGTTCTCTCTAGTCATTCTCCATGTTTTATTCAAATCTAAAAGGAAAATTAACCAACCGTCAATTATTTTACGATGCACTCTCGTTTGTTTACCGGTGATGGGTTGTTGGATGTTGCATAGGGCTCTGTCTGCACCATAGACGGTCGCTCTTGTTGCCGGCGCGTCCGTTTCAACAGATGTAAAATAAAAGAATAATGCATTTTAATTAATTTGAGTGCTAAATTGAATCCGTTTTGTAAATTGTATAAATTTGTGCCTATTAAAATTCATTAGCCATAATAGGAGAGGAATAGCTGTCATTATACTTGCTAACAGGTCATTCCATCAACAGTCGAAGTGTTTCGCCGAGTTGCTGTATCTGGACGGGCGAAAAATATATTCATAATTTTTTAAACCGCGATTGTAACGAATGCTATTTATTACGAAATTGCTCTCAAAAAAAAATGTTAATGATTCCCACTTTAAATAATTCTATAACAAGGAAATGTATATTTTTCTTTCTTTGTATTCAGTGTACGTATTCGTGTTATATAGATTTTTATTTTGGTCCTATACGTGGGCAAGGTAAAAAGTTCTCGGCCTGACACAAAGATGGCGTTACAATTAACAGAAATTTATGTTTCCTGCGTGGCTGCATGTGTCTTTAATTCATATGAAAACTTTCAATTTGTTCTCTCAAGTAGTTTGTTTGCAAGATATTTTGTAGTAGACGTCGTGCGCGTTATTTTTTTAAATGGATAAACTTGAATATCGTGCTGTGTTTAACCCCTATGGAAATTCATCCAAAGTTGACAAAAGTGTACGGGGACTCTGCTCCTACGATGTCAACCGTTAAAAAATTGGCAGCTGAATTTAAACGTGGTCGTACGTCCCTTGAAGATGACCTACGTGAAGGACGGCCAAAAACCGCAACCACACCAGAAATCATCGAAAAGGTACTTGATATTGTGTTGGACAATAGGCGAGTGAAAGTGAGTGGGATAGCTGAGGCTGTGGGGATATCGGAAGAAAGGGTGTGAAACATTTTGCACAACGAATTAGAGAAGAGAAAGCTCTGCGCAAGATGGGTGCCGCATTTGCTGAATGTCGATCAAAAGCAAATGCGCAAACGATTTTCGGAGCATTCTCTGGACCGATTTAACAAGAATCCGACCGATTTTGTGCGGCGATTTGTCACCATGGATGAGACATGGGTCCACCACTACACGCCAGAAACGATATAGCAGTCGAAGCAGTGGGTGGAAGCCGATGGTTCAGCGTCAAAGAAAGCGAAATCGATCGCATCTGGCGGACAAGTCATGGCCAGCGTGTTTTGGGATGCTAAAGGAATCTTGTTAATTGATTACCTTAAAAAAGGCAGAGCAATTACAGGCGCATATTACTCTAACCTTCTTGACCAGCTGGATGCCAAAATTCGCGAGAAGAGGCCTGGTTTGAAGAAGAAAAAAATCATTTTTCATCAGGACAACGCACCCGCACACAAGAGTGCGTTGGCGACGGGAAAATTGCGGAATTTGGGGTACGATTTGCTCGGCCAACCACCCTATTCTCCTGATTTGGCACCCTCAGACTTCCATCTATTCCCAAATTTGAAAAAATTTGTTTCTGGAAGGGGATTCACATCCAGCGAAGAAGTTGAAAGGACCGTAGAAGAATATTTTGACAGCCTTCCAGATTCTCACTTCCGGGAAGAAATATTGATGTTAAAAAAACGCTGGACCAAGTGTGTTGAACTCAAGGGAGATTATGTAGAAAAGTAAAATCATTTTTTAAATTTAAATCGCAGTCTTTCATTGTCAGGCCGAGAAGTTTTCACCTTGCCCAGGTATAGAGAGTCATCATATCAGTCTCTATAATAAGAAACCCAAGTTAATATTTCTACCAAAAAAAAGTCTAATAGAAAAAATATATATATTTTTATAATGTTTTAATGTTTTATCCGAATCTTATATGTTAATACGTTAATATTTAATATGACGTCCAGTCTCCATTTTTGGGAATGGCCTCACAACGATTTCCCATACTCAGGACCAAATTTTTCGCATAATCAGTCATTAAGGTGACGAATGTACAAAATCATACATGAAACTTGAAACTCGTAAAGTCTTCAAAACGAAATGGACGAAAATTATGGGATGTTGTAGCAATTTTGTATGCTAAACGAGCAGAATGGGAGACCCACTTTTTCCTCAAATAGACATAAAATTATAGAAATACTTCAATTAAAACGTTTCGATAAAAAAATGAACGTAGTAAAATATTGAAAACAGACAGATTTGCCTTGATTTTGAAAATATGGAATAAATTTATTGAGAAGAGAATAATTATTATTAACCTGACGCAAACAGTCAATTGTGTTAAAGCGATTTACTTAAAACACGTCAAATAACACAGACAAATTTAGCATCATATTTCTTATAAATACGAGGATAGTTTGACAAGTAGTGAGAATGGAAAAGAAAAACGAATTTTTTAAATACAAAATAATTTTTATTTTTCAATATATTCTCCTAAAAGAGCAATACATTTATTCCAACGGTACTCCAATGCCCTTACGCCATCTCTAAAATGCGATTCCGGAAGGCTTGCAAAATACTGATTTACGAAGACGATAAGCTCGTCGTTAGACGAAAATTTCTTTTCACCTAGTGCCATTTTCAATTTTGGAAAAAGTGGAAGTCGGAAAGGGCCAGATTCGGCGAATAAGGCGCATGCCGTACTAATTGGAAATGCAACTCGTGAATTTTGGACATCGCAACTGTGCTGGTATGCGAGGGAGCGTTGTCTTGGTGAAACAGAATCTTTTTCTTTCTGGCCGTTTAGCACGAATCTCAACATTTAATTTTTGTAGAAGTTCTGCATAATGTCCGTTTATTGTGGCACTTTTCTGAAGGTAATCAATGAGCAAAATGCGCTTTGAATCCCAAAAAATTGATGCCATCACCTTGTTTGCCGATAAAGTGGTTTTCGCTTTCTTTGGTTGTGCAGAACCACGTTCTAACCACTGTTACGACTGTTGTTTAGTTTCGGGTGGACTGTAGTGTAACCAGGTTTCATCGCAAGTAACAAATCGCCTACAAAAATCAACCGGATTCCGCTTATAGAGGTCCAAACGCTCAGTGGAAATGCGCAAACCCATCTTGCCGAAAGCTTGGAAAGGTCCAATTCTTTCGTTAAAATGTGGTGTACGCGTTTTGTTGAAATGTTTACCATGTCTGCTATCTCTCTCACTTTGAGTCGTCGATCTTGTGTAATAATATTATGGATTTTTATAATCATTTCCTTAGAAGTCACGATTTTGGGTGCTCCAGAGCGCGCTTCATCAACACAGCTTGTTCTACCACGTTTAAATTCATTTACCAATCTACTTATTGTGGCGGATGATGGAGCAGATTCACCTAATGTTTCCCGTAACTCATCTTTTATTTCGGTAGCTTTCATACCCTTAATTACGAAGTATTTAATCACCGCACGACACTCTGCTTTTTCCATTTTAACAAAACGACGTGTTGCTTCTTTTTCAATCATTTGTAAAAAATAAACTAATCAACCGATTTATCTAAATATTGGAATGTGAACATATGAATAGGCAACCTAAATTACAGTGCATTTGTTTTACCAATTAGAGCGCCACCTATGTGTCATTCTCACTACTTGTCAAACTATCCTCGTATTTGTACTTTAATTTTCAAATATTTTAGAAGAAAAAAGAATGATTGTATTACTGATCCACAATAAGCTACTATCTTGGCATCAGCTTTTCTATAAATTGGCAGTTTCACTAACGTTAAAAAATATTTAGAAAACGTGATGTGAAGGTCAAATTAAGTGCTGACAGTTGATGAGACGGAAAAAAGGGAAAAGATAGAGAGAAAACCGATAGATGAAGATCTAGCAAAAATTGGTCTTGAAAACTGGGAAGTGAATGTGTCAACCTGCGATCCTCTAAGACATGCGGATTTATGTTGTATACAATAATTTGATGCTATAAAAACTTTATCACTGCTTACCATCCAGGTAGTCATACCGAGATTAATAGCTAATTTTATGATGCGAATGCTTGAAGTTGAAATGAAACCAACGCCCGTCCTTTTCAAATTGTTTTTCTTCCAATAACATCGATTTCTCGCGATGTAAAACTGCCCACTAATCATGGCGAAACGTAACCGATCTATACGCTACATCTAGTGACAAATACTTATCGTTAATTACGAGCAGTTATCCTGCAATTAACAACGACATCTGAAATTAATTGCATAACTAAGTACGGTCCGAGAAAAGAGATGCGGAATAGTCGACAAGTCGAAGTGGTTCATATATAGTCAACCGTGTGTAAAATAAATTCAAGTGAAGCACTTAAGCGATATTAAATATATTTTTATCCGAGATAAACGACCGAAACTATTAAATTTTAAGACCATATAATACATTAAAGATTAAATCAGTCATAAATATTGACCCCTTTAATAGCCAAGTGTACCAGTAACCAGCGGCAGCGACGGCAAGTAAGATTATATCTGAGGAGGAATTTGTGTATCGATAACAAAACCAATGAAATCAATTTAACGATTGTCGGATTTCTCGGAACACCTGCGCTTATAATTTTAATTGCGTTTTTTCGTCTTTTTTGCAATATGAGCGTCTCGGCCGGACCAGTCAGCGGGTCGTGACATACTGCTTGTGTTAGTGCTCTTCGCGTCGAAAGCTAACTTGAGATCGCTCAGTTATTTTATTATTGTTCGTTCATCTTAATGAAACCTATCTCGTTCTCGCTTGTCTTTCTCTCGTTTTAATATTTAGCGTAGGCATGTCTATAACCTTTCAACATGCATGTGTATGTCCACGTTATTCCTTTTCCAGAAACCGATCATAATTTCTATACTTCCTTAGTTGTGCAGATATCTGTGGAAACCATAAATAGTATAAATTATAAGTAGTATACTAGTATACTTCGACGGTGCGAAGAAAGTTGAAATAACTATACTAAATAAGGTTTAATTTGAATAGAACCGGATGCATCACAGAGAATCATTCCTGCGATATATTTTCTTCCTTAAATATAAGGTTGGTATAAGAGCATAACGTCACCTTAAAAAGGTTATACAGCTGATGTATATAACTACAGGCCATTATCTACGAGCTGCTTTTGTCATACAATCGACAAGGGTACGTGCGTAAGAGACCGAAATTTTTCTCAAACAATTAATAATAAAGTTTATATTTATTTTTCGTCTGCTTTTTAACATTGTACATCTTCATTCTTCTATCAAAACCCACTTCGTCTAAACAGATTCTTATTTATGCTTCTGGACTCCCACGTACAAAGTAGATCCAATTATATCTTCTTTAACAGTTTCAAATCGAAAGCATGTCTTTCAACGTCTGGTGCACTTCAAAGTTCTAACCTGAGGCCTTCGTTATACAATATATTTTTGGAACCAAGCGCAAGTTACCACAAACAAAGGAGAAGGAGTCTACAAATTAATGTGCAAATGCAGGAAAAGGAAGATCGATTTCCAATAAAGGAATAAGAAACGTCAGAACGACACACGAAGGAGACAAATTCGATAGTCATTTGTTGCAGAACATGTTCAGCAACATCAACTAAGCTTTAAAACAAAAGAAGTATTAGCTATTGTGAAGAAGTACTATCGGAGAAGCATCGGAGAAGCCATCAAGATAAAAGAGTATCCAAAGTTGTGGACGGGTGTAAACTCATCATTACCTAGAAGGGCCTATATTGTATATTAAACTTAAAAGAATCAATTCTATTTGAAAACTAATTTAAAACAAAATTTATGCTGCATTTAACAGGCGTTCAAAGAGTGACTGAAAATTATGCTGTCGCAATAAAGTTGTATAGTTTGTACCGGGAGGAAGATAATAACCAGTCGCTGTGTATGTCAAATATCTTTGAAACAAAAGAAATATTAGCTTTCATGAAGAAATATCAGAGAAGTCATCGAGACAAAAAAGCATTCAAATTTGTGGTCGGGTATAAGCTCAGAAACACTTGGAGTAACTTACATTATATATTAAAGTTAACGAACCCAGGTGAAGACGAAGAATCAATCTATTTGTGAGAAAATTTAAGAGAAAGCTTGTATCACATTTGTTACGGCGTTCAAAGAGAGACTGAAAAGTATGATTTAATCACTAAAGGTTGATATATAACCCCTGAAAGCCAAGACGCCCACACTACAGTGTGCGTCTTGACTTTCAGCGGTACGGATCGTGTGCGGAATTAGTTTTTTCGTACGGGTATTTCTTGCCGTAGTTCTCCAGGTGCGACGCTGCTTAATTAGCTGCTGATGATGACAACTTAGTTGTCGAAATAAGTATACAGAATTACGAAAATTAATGTGGAAAGGGGCTATATATCAACCTTTAGTGATTAAGTTAACCAATCACAGACTCCATCAAAATCACCATCACCTGAAAAGTATGATGCTGCAATAAGGTTGGATAGTCTATACCAGGAGGATGATAAATACTAGACACCGTATATGTCAATTATCTGGGAAGACACATAAAATAAACTTTGAAACAAAAGAAGTATTTGCTATTATGAAGAACTACTATCGAAGAATCATCAGAGAAATAAGTGATAAAAGATAAAAGAAAATCCACATTTGTGGACGGGTAATATACTCATCAGTAGTTAAGCTCCGAAGATATTCCATTCAAATGGTGACGAAACGTCGGTACCAGAATTATCGAAGACGCGCTTCTAACACGAAAGCCAAGACGAACAAAGTATAGACAACGATCGCGGAAATCTACAAGCTAGATTAATTCTGGTCAACGTAAAAAAAATATTTTAAAAATCACCAACAAACCATGAATATAAAAAACAAGTAAATTAGATGACAGAACGTTTTTTAAAAATCTAAAGTAATCTGAACGTTTCAGTAATTTTCTGTTTAGAACATTATCGAATGAAAAGAAACTTTAGAGAAGCAAATCACTTCTTGAATAGCTGCAATTTATAGAAGTTCAAAAGGAAAGAGGGACTTAAATTAAATGACGATCTTAATATTTTGGATTGGAATCATTTCCTACTGCTTTGATAATCGTCTCTACTATCTGAAATACTACCTTTCGAATTTTTTTTTTTGTCCATAACGCATATCGTTACGAGAACACCGCGGACAAATAAAGTTATGTTTCTTTGGAAATACTTATATGTACTCCGATCGCTTACCAAAATGCAAAACTGTTTTATCATTAATATTACCGATCTGTAACTTTTCTGTAAAATACGAAAGCTTTAAAGGATTTTTCTATCAGTTATTTTAAAAGTTGGCGTGGTTCAGTTTGTATTCAAACTTGGCGATATGAAAAAGACTAATAAAAAATTTTAAAAAAATACATTTGCTTCTCCTGTCGTCCTCTCATCATAAATTCTCTTAGACCCATATGAGATTATAAGTGGGAACATGTGAAACGAAAATCAATATATTCTAATAGGATGAAATATCTGTCTTGCCGTACCCTGAAAATCAATACATAACTTTATATAGTATATGTATATAAAGAGAGACAGCGAAAGAGAGGGAGAGAGAGAGAGAAATAGAGAAGGAGAGTAATAATTCTTAGTTTAAGTTTGATTTAAATTGCATAGAAACTTTACTATGGTGCGGTACTGCTCTACTGTACGACGGAAAGTTTGTTTTGGCAATTTGAATAAATTCAAACGCTTACTACTTGCTCTTCGATTTTTATTTTTCGTATTGGTGGAAAGGAGAGCGATATCATATTCGTTATGATAATAAAGTTAAAAGTTTCGGGAATGACAGTGCGAAAGAAAAAGAGAGAAATATCAAGAGGAATAAAGAGAATATAATGACCCACGCAACATAAATTTGATATTCACACAAATAGTATTATAGAGCAAAGTTTGTTATTACTGCCGTAACTACTAGTACATTCTAGTTATGGAATAGTTCGATGTATGTGTGTAGAAATATGTCTTTAATTATTAAGTACGATATTACGAGATTTATAGCTTCATACGATATTTTGTTACATGCATTATTAACGCGGGTTGCGTTCTCTTTTCACCAACTAACTTTTGGATCTTTGTAGACAGAACTTTCCAGATTTACATATCTGTTGGAAAGGTGAGAAAATATTCTTGTTTGTAGAAATTATTTAAGTTCTTTTTAAGGTACAAAATACATAAGTAAAATCAAAAATTAAGTACTTAACCGTTATGATGGGAATTTTAATGGAGACTGTGGCCGATTCAATTAATCACTAAAAGTTAATATAACCCCCTTCCACAATAATTTTCATATTCTGTATACATTTTTCGATAACTAAGTTATCATCATCAGCAGATAATTACTCAGTGTCGTGGACCCAGGTGCGACACTGAGTAATTAAACCGCACAGAAACAAGTCCATATCGAACTTCCACCGTCGAAACCCAAACACACACTATACACTACAGTGCGTGTTTGTATGTATGGAAAACAGTTTTATTCACCTTAGTGATTAATAAGCTGTTATGTTTCTTTCTTCATAATCCCCATACCACAGTATTAAGTGGTATTTTTTGACTATCCACTGGTAAACCTACGTATCTACCGCTCATGAAAGTGTGAACATAAACATAAATGTACAGAATCATTAAAAACTACAACATATTTGCTCTATAAAAATATATAACTCTTATTATAAAAAAATAAAAGTTCTCCTACCATTAGATTTTGTTACTTCCTAGCTCTTTCTTTTTGTCAAAATACCAACCCTTGGCATTGAAGATCGCTTGAACTACACGGGACATTCTATTTACAAGTATTTCTAGGACTGTGTTCGAAATCATAGTTTCTTGGCGTTCGACATCGTCAGTTATTCATCTATCCAACTCATCCTATAGTAACTCGATGCGATACATTATTTGCTTGGTTATTATTTAAATAATTTTACAAACTACTGTGCAGTATAATAATGTCATGGCTTATTAATAGCATACCTGATATTATTGCACGTAAATAATATTCTAGTATTTATTTGTAAATATTTTTTTTCTCACACAAGTACAGCAGTTCTACCTTGCTTTATAGGGGTCACTACAGTATCTAGGAACATTTTCCTGTGCGGTTTGAGTCATTGTCTTGCATAAATAGAATGTCGTCGCCTATTAATCGCATACTTGCAGATGATTTGCAAATATACCACGCAATAAATAATATCAGTGACTGCGCTCATCATCAAGAACAGTTCGATGCTATCCAGACATGGTGCACTGACAATAGGCTTCACTCGAATATTTCTAAGTGTAAATACGTCATTCACTCGCAGAAGTTCCTCTATTCAATTTAATTAAACTTTAAACAATTCTAACCTAGAACAATGCCTGGTTATTAAGGATTTGCGTATCACATTTGACTCAAAACTGTTATTCAATAACCACGTAAGTAATACATCTAATGCTGCATTAAAAACTTTGAGTTTCATAATTAGAATCACCAAGTCCTCGTCAATTGACAGCATATTGCCACATTACTTTTCCTTTATTAGGCCGAAACTCAAATATGCATCATTGGTGTGGTCACCTCTTTAAAAAACGCTTATTCATGTGCTGGAATTAGTACAAAAGCGCTTTTTAAAGTACCCCTTCTTTTATCAGTCTGGAAACTAGCCTCTACGGGGCTAGTCATATTAATTTACTAACTACATTCAACATAGAACTATTAGAGCACCATAGACTCCACAATGATATAAAATGTCTTTATCTTCTATACAATAGAATTGACGCACCTGTAATTCTGTCAAAAATAAACTTTTTGGTTCCAAGGCAAGCAACTAGACTAGCAAACACTTTTCGCCTGCCTATTCCAAAGACAAATGTACTGGTTGGATCGCCTGTCTACAGAATATGCAATAACTTTAATGACTTAGCAGCTGTGGATATAAACTAAAGGCCATTGCCAGCGATACTTCGTTAGTGCACTTACCGCTTTCGTAGTTTATAAGTGTGTCTACTTTATATGTTGGTGAGTTCTTGTACATGATATGTAATTACTTAGATGAAATGCAATTGCAAATTTGTGTATAATATACATATTTAGTTCATTGTATATTTGGTGTTCACTGTAAGACATAGCATATGTAATTAGACATTGTGTTGTCCTATAATAAGATTTTAAAAATCTCTGGGGCAAATATATATTGTTATTATTTTTATACCTGACGTGACTGCACCATCAGCTTGAAATTTGTTCACGCATTAGTTCGAATATATGAAAACACTAATGACCACGAAACCATTTCAACAAAACTACCCCACGAGTAAAACTACGCAATCAATCTGAGAACTAAATTTATCATTTCTCGTACAACATGCAACTTGGAACAGTTCATTATAAATAAAATGGAAGATGGTTGTATATAGGGGGAGTGGTAGAAAGCTGTAGAAGACACTTTTGATAGTAGAAAAACAAATTTAAATAACCTCAAATAATAGCTTCAAAAAGACATCATCATGATTGAATAAGTGACTGCTCATTGTGAAAGAACTAATACCATCAGAGAATAGATTAAAATCTAAATAAACATGGACAAATGAAGTGCACAGAGACTCTATCGTAGAAAGAAGAAGAAACGTGTACAGAACAAAGGAGATGCTTGCAGAAACAAAGCATATTCAAACAAAAAAGATATCAAGTCCTGATTTAATTGCTGAGAAAATTTGTGCCAACTGACAAGGAAAGTCAAATGTAAAAATCAATGAAACATTTATAATTCACAGTGTACCAATTTTAACGACAACCCCAAAATTTAGTAAACTATTGAAACCCGAAAAGCTCTTAAATTATATAAATTACTGACATTGTTTACATTATTTGATAAATTTCTGTCGAAATAAATAAAAATTATCATTAAGAGACAAAAATTCATTCTAACCCATTAGTTCGTGTTCGGAGATAAACATTGGAGAATGGATCAACTTATCTATTTATGCATTTATATAATTTATTATATAGAAAACTATCCATAGTTTGAATTTGATCAAAGTTAAAAAATCATAGCATATGTTGTGTACAAACAATTTTGAACGCTAGTGTATACACATGATGTGTTTACACACCATTCTAGCATGTAATTACAAATTAAAATCGAAATATCCCAGATTGATTTTCAATTTTAAATGGTAAAAGAAGGTTTTCCCAATTCCGTACTGTTACAACTGATATATACATTTCACGTTTATGCATTTATGTGTGTGTATATGTGTTGATTCCGGCATGCCGGGGGACGAGCGGAAGGGGCCTGTAATGGCTCTAGTAATAGTTAGTAGTACACAGTAGCGGTGAGTTGGGTTTGTTTTATCATATGTAATATACATGTTAGTAATATGTGTTAATCGCGTTAAATGTTGAGATTTAATCTTGTTTGGTTGGTACGCATTGGCACCGAATTAAAGGGTTAAAACAACTCATATTGGACGATGCACAACCGGCCCCAAAGATTAATCGATATTTTAATGTTCATTAACACGCATCTAAATGGAGTTTTAGTTATATCCTAGTGTAATGTAATTCCCGGTGCCTGGAAAAATTTCATTACTGGGCAATTTCGATGGTGAACGAGTGAGTGGCGGCCCCAAGCTGAAATGGAAAAATAAAAATTAAACACCGGCTCATTTTATTAATTGCATTTTTGGAATGGACGAATTCCAGGCTAAATTGTCATTTAAAATTTCTGTTCGGGTTGTAAGAAAAAATGTTAAACTGCGCTATATTTTATATAATTTGTAAATAACCGAAAGACAAGTCGTAAATAGTTTTCTTTTGTTTCACAGTGATGCTAGTTGATACTAGTTCAATTTTTATTCCAAAATAATTATGACGTCTTGTTTGAAAATATTAGAGAAAAACTAAACTAAAATAAGGTCAATTTTAGTGGAGACTGGTTGATTGAATTAATTAAAAGAGGTAAATAAAACCCCTTTCCACAATAATGTTCGTATTCTCTATACGTCTTTCGACAACTAAGTTGTCATCATCGGCAGATGTTTAATCACAGTGTCACACGTGAGTCCCCGGAAAAACTCGCACAGACACAAGTCCGTACCAGGCTTTAACTGTCAAAAGCCAAACACACTTTAGTGCGTTAACCATGAGACGCCAAACACACTCTGCAATGTGTGTGTTCGGAAAAACGTTTTAAAATATCCGAAGGAATAAACTCCTGTTTATTCCTTCGGATTCCTTCATATTTAATAAACAAATTATATAAGTACTAGCTGTACACTGTGTGCGTTACTACGCCACCCACTAAAATAAATTTGAAGGAAAGACATTACACACAAATATTCAATTCATTTTGAGTAATTTTATTGACTTTGTTCATTTTGAAAAAATTGCGACATTGCAGCGTTTCGTTCCAATTCGATATTTATTGAAGTGCTGTGGGATACACAATGTTTCTTGTTTTTCCATCTGGTGCGTAAACGAATAAATCAGAAGGTTTTCCGACGCGTGAGTAGGCCACGTAGAGCTGCCCATGTGAGAAGCATGGATTCTCCAAATTTAATCCACACACTTGCAACGATTGTCCTTGTGCTTTGTTGATAGTCATTGCGAAAGCGAGTCGTACCGGGAACTGCAAACATTTGAATTTGAATACGATATCTGTCGGGATCATTGGGATACGTGGCAACAGTACGTCTTCACCTGTGAATTTTTCAGTCCAAATTGTTGCCTTGATAACATTGTTCATCATTTGCTTGACTGTGAGTCTGGTTCCGTTGCAAAGTCGTGAAAAAGAATGATGGGTACGCCAATTTTCAATGTAAGAACGTGCGGTAGCATGCCTGGCAAATCAAGCGAATTCAAGAATTCACTTGGATAGTTGTCAACTTTGTTTTGATTCACTACAGTATCGATGGACTTACATGTTGTCGTTTCGCCGGGTATTCCATTCCGAATAGTAATGTTGATGGTATTGACATCGATTTTTTTGGCCGCTAATATAGCACGCGTACTGAGCCACTGATGATTATTGTAGTTCTGTGCAATGTTTGGGAAAACTTTTTGCACCAATTCGTCTATGCTTTCGGTGATCTTACAGAACATTGCGTAGATTCATCAATTTGCATTCGCCCATTTCCAATATCCATTAATTGTTTTTCAAAATTTCCAATTGGAATGGCAGTGGCGCCATCTGTAGAAAATTGGTCGTACCAACTTAGAAACCTTCGCGGGCTCATGCACAACAACTATGCTAAAGATCATCACATGATCAATTGCATAGTTTACGATTCTATAAAGGACATACAGACAAACATTCATTTATATATATATATATATATATATATATATATATATATATATATAGATATATAGATGTTTGAAACGACCTAGAAGTTATTAACATGTGCACCACGTCAGTAGAATATTGTATTATTTTATCCAATTATATTTAATTTACAATCAATATAAATGAATATTATTCAAACTGCATTACCTAAATTAAATACGGTTGTTTTCAACACTAAAACCTTCTAAATAGGTTACTCGCTTCTCCTTTCAAAAATTCATATTACACTAAATATGTTTAATTGTTAAAAGAAGGCTATGAAAAAAAGAATTCTAAAAATATTTGCGCACATTTTCCTATTAGTTAACAACCTATTCTTTTAATAAATTGATTTATAACACTTACACAAGAATTAAGCGTTTCCTGTTAGTAAATTCATCTAAAATATTAGCACAACGTTTACATATATCAAAGGAAAGAAATCTTTAGCATTAAATTCATCAAAATTATATTTCCGCTGTAATAAAAAAAATGGAATACAATGGAAAATACGAACGCTCAAAGTAATATAAAATTTATTAAAGAACGTGTTCGAGTTTGTTCCGAATTAGTATTTAAAAATATATGTATATATGCGTTCAAATAAAACTTTTATGACTGTCTTACATCGGTGTTATTATTTATGTATTTTTTATTATTTTTATATTTTGCTTTTTTATTTATCTTCTTATGTCAAGTCAATGTTTTCACGATTTTAATTACCGGAGAAGGGGGGATAGAAAATGAACAATTTTAATTTCAATTCTAACTGTAACTTATGTAAATATAGGAGGGTAGTTTGACAAGTAGTGAGAATGGGAAAGAGAAACGAATTTTTAAATACAAAATAATTTTTATTTTTCAATATATTCTCCTAAAAGAGCAATACATTTATTCCAACGGTGCTCCAATGCCCTTATGCCATCTCTAAAATGCGATTTCGGAAGGCTTGCAAAATACTCATTTACGAAGATGATAAGCTCGTCGTTAGACGAAAATTTCTTTCCACCTAGTGCCGTTTTCAATTTTGGAAAAAGGTGAAAGTCGGAAGGGACTAGATACGGCGAATAAGGCGCATGCGGTACTAATTGGAAATGTAACTCGTGGATTTTGAACATCGCACCTGTGCTGGTATGCGAGGGAGCGTTGTCTTGGTGAAACAGAATCTTTTTCTTTGCCATTCCTGACCGTTTAGCACGAATCTCAACATTTAATTTTTGTAGAAGTTCTGTATAATATTGTCCGTTTATTGTAACACCTTTCTGAAGGTAATCAATGAGCAAAATGCCCTTTGAATCCCAAAAAATTGATGCCAACACCTTGTTTGCCGATAAACTGGTTTTCGCTTTCTTTAACGGTGCAGAACCACCTTCTAACCATTGTTTCGACTGTTGTTTAGTTTCGAGTGTACTGTAGTGTATGCAAGTTTCATTGCAAGTAACAAATCGCCTACAAAAATCAACCGGATTCCGCTTATAAAAGTCCAAACACTCATTGGAAATGCGCAAACGAGTGAACTTTTGATCAGTCGTAAGCAATCGCGGCACCCATCTTGCCGAAAGCTTGGACAGGCCCAATTCTTTCGTTAAAATATGGTGTACGCGTTCTGTTGAAATGTTTGCCATATCTGCTATCTCTCTCACTTTGAGTCGTCGATCTTGCGTAAAAATATTATGGATTTTTATAATCATTTCCTTAGAAGTCACGATTTTGGGTGCTGCAGAGCGCGCTTCATCAACACAGCTTGTTCTACCACGTTTAAATTCGTTTACCCATCTACTTATTGTGACGGATGATGGAGCAGACGTACCAGAAGCCAAGCTTGAACTTAAAACCTCTGCTAATTCCTTTAGAAAGCCCAAGTCTCTAACTAAATCATTCATTTCAGACTGAGTGAAAGGTAATAGGTTACCTTGTGCGCACGGTTGAGACAATACATATGTCTGTCTCATCTAAAACGTTATCTAGACTAACTGAAAGAGGTGTTTCCATGGTTAAACGGCGATTAAAAGAAGCCGGTCGTCATGGACGAATTGCAACGCGGAAGCCGCTTTTACACAAGCAAATACGTTTAAAGTGGGCACGCGATCAGTACAAATCATAGAAGACCGGAATAAAGTATTGTGGACCGGTGAATCCAAATTCGAGATTTTTGGTTCAGGAAGACGCGTTTTCGTGAAGACGTCTGTGGGTGGGTGTGCCCGGGAAAAATGCATAGCCCCCACTGTTAAGCACGATGGAGGTTCAGTTATGATATGGGGTTGCTTATCTGGATCAGATATAGGCGATCTCGTAAAAATTGAAGGTATAATAAAGAAAACATTATAAGCGCATATTAAAGGAAAACTCAATCCCCTCTGGAATTAAAATTTCGGGTCAGAATTACATCTTCCAACAAGATAATGACCCAAAACACACTTCCAAACTATGCCAGGACTATTTGCAGACTGGAGAACGAGGGAACCATAAAAGTTATGGCATGACCTCCCCAGAGTCCCGATTTAAATCCCATCGAGTTGCTGTGGAAAGAACTTGACCGAAAAATGAGAAAATCGGCCCCCACGTCTGCTGTTAATATGTGGAAGAACCTGCAAGAGGCCTGGGGTAAAATACAACCTGAGACATTACGAAAATTAATCGAAAGAATGCCTTGATTGTGTGCTGCAGTTATTGAAAATAAAGGAGGGCATATAGACGAGCCTAAAATTTAGATAAATATATTATACAACAATTTATTTTAGGTGTAAAAATATATATTTTTTCATATACGTAAATAATAAAAAGCTATTAGTATTTCAATTTTCATTTTTGTTACAATTTGCGGGTTAAATGCGAGTGACCAAATACTTATGAGCGATAGTGTATATATATATTTATATACATATAGTGTAAATTTCGAATGGCAAAACATCAGCCCTTTCCATTTACTTCCACAAAAATAAAACAAGCAACCAAACCAACTTTGAAATATTTATTTATCCACTTAGCGTGAAGCGTCGGCAAAAAGTTATAATACAAATACAAACCATTGCTCCGTAGCGCCGCTGTTGAATTACTCGCTTTGCATCTCGATGCATTTCATTCAGATTTGGTGCGAGCTTGTGGGAAATTCTCTGTGTGTTTGGAGAAGTGAAAAGCAAAGAATAAAAAACAACGAACTAGTCTTCCCTATACACACACACACACACACACACACATATATATAGTACGCCCACGATATCCGCACAAGCTCTAAGTAAATTTGTACTGGTCTTACGAAGAAGTAACACCTAATTTTTAATTTATTATTTTAACTCATTATTTCCTCATCTTTTTTTCTCGTTCTCCTTATTCTTTTACGTTTCTGGTTGTATTTACTTTAACACGTGTGGGTCTCAAATATACATATATACATTATACATAGCTAGATGTGTACTTAATTTCGTATTCCGATACTTTAACAATGGATCGGTGAGAAATGTGTTTTCCTTTTAAAACATAATATGTTTCTACGGTAGTCTATATTCATGATTTCTATATAGTAAATTGGAATTCAATGGTAATGGTAATTATCTATTGTTCCTTCGAATATCGAGCTATTTCTTTATTTCCATGTTTTAGTTCTTTCTTTAAAATTGTTTTATATTGAATATTGTAATTCCATAGCTTCTGTTCAAAAAAGAAATCACACATTCGATAGTTTATAATATTTACGTATAGTTTTTTTGGAAATAGATTTTTTATTATAATTATTTGGGCCCAATCCATTTCCCTCTTCATCTCTGCGTTTCGTTTTCTTGGTCTGCCTTTTTTGGAGTCGATTCTTCCCTTCACTCCATCGTTTTGACTGTTTTTCGTCTCAGGTGTGGTAAAGTGATAGACTCATGTTTCATCCATGGTTTTTAATGCAAAAACTCTGCTTTCTTGCTGTGAAACTTTGCCAAACAGCACTCAACTGAATGGTCTGAACGACGTTGTTTTTTATTTTATTGTGAGTAGTCGCGCCACCCATCTTTCTCATGTATATATTTTTTGTCAACATAGATGTACGGCACTTTTTGAAATGCCTATCTAGGATGCTAGTTCGCGTGCTTTCAGACGAAAGTCATCCAATGCCATTTGGTGTCACTGCGATATTCGTCTTGGCAGCTTGGGCGGCCTCGTTTAAACCCTGTTACCCAACATTTTGCTGTTGTAAACGAAGAAGCAGACTGCCCCAGAATAGAGTCAAGCCCCGCTTTGATATTGGTTAAACTGGAGCCTTTGAAATGAAAGTATTGTACGAGGGAGCGTTTTTATATTCGCGGAATGGGGGACAAGGGGTGGAAATAAAAAAACCAAATTATTTTTCTTTTTCAATATATTCACCTGCAAGACGGATACATTTTTCACATCTTTCAATTAATTTATTTATACCCTCATAAAAAAATGATTTCTCTTTATCTGCAAAATACGCCGAAACTGCCTCCTTGACTTCATCATCGGCAGTAAATTTTTTACCCCACAGCTCTTTTTTCATTTTCGGAAACAGGTAATAATCACTCGGGGCCAGGTCTGGGCTGTAGGGTGGGTGATTCACAATTTCGAAGCCCACCTTATGCAGGGCAGCTAACGCAACGCGGCTCTTGTGGACGGGCGCGTTGACGTACAAAAGCAGAACACCTTTTGTCAATTTTCCCCGTCTTTTCTCTTTAATGGCTTCTTTTAGTCGCTCTAATATTGAAACGTAATATTCTCCGGTTATAGAAACACCTTTATCTTTATAATCAATCAACAATATTCCTTCCGAGTCCCAAAATACCGTTGCCATGAGTTTCCCAGCTGATTGTGACACTTTAAATTTCTTGGGAGGTGCTGTACCCTTTTTATGCCACTGCATGGAGTCTTGTCTGGACTCAGGTTCATAATGATGAACCCAAGTTTCGTCTCCAGTAACAATTCCACTCAATACACCATCCTTGTCTTCATTACACAGGTCCAAAAATGCACGCGAACACTCTACGCGCTGTTGTTTTTGCGGCGGCGTGAGCATTCTCGGCACCCATCTTGCGCTGACCTTAGACATGCCGAGATGATCGTGTAGGATTTTAAAAATTGTTGTATCGGATACTCCAACCATTTCTGCGAGTTGTTTCTTCTTTAGTCGAGCATCTTCGAGTACAATTTGTTAAACTTTTTGGATAAGTGCTGGCGTGGTCACCTCAATGCTCCTGCCCGGCCTCGGGTCGTCTTCAAGGGATTCCCTTCCTTGTTTAAATAAACTATGCCACTTGTACACCATGGTTTTTCCTGGACAAGAGTCGCCGTAAACCAATGACATCTCATTCATTATGGTCGCGACTGATTTTCCTTGCCTGGTAAGGAACTTTATAACGGCACGATATTCGATTTTTTCCATATTTCACTTTTCACTCCTGATTATGTTACTTGGTTGACGATAGCTCAAAGACTAACTGTCTAATAACAATGAAACTTCGTATTTATACTAATCATGAGTCGCTGCACAGGCCACGCCCCCAATGCGCCTACTCACCCCTCTACAACCCGCTCATTCCGCGAATATAAAAACGCTCCCTCGTATCACATAACGATGACAACTGAAAGTGTTCACCATTGATGATCGCGAAACAAATACTAAAACAACGTAACGTCCTCAAGTTTCAATTTTAAGTTTTATAAGGTTGTGGTACTTACCACCATAGTCATTCTTTTCAAACAACATCCGCTACTTATACGTCAGGTGGGATACTTCTGAGACAAAAAAGAAATCACACATTTGATAGTTTAGAATATTTACATATATTTTTTTGGCCATAAACTTGTTATTATTATTAGGTTTCAATCCATCCACTCGCCTCTGCCCTTCTAACTTCGAGGACTTCATCTGCCTTTTTAGTTATTTCGTCTCGTACATACTCATCACTTTTATCTGAATCCATTCTTAACACGTGTCTCAACTGTCTTAACTGTTCTTCCTCTATTGATGTAGTTCTTAGAATGTCTTCATATGTAGCGTTTTTCCTTCTATCTAGTTCCATTTTTCTCTTCTATTCTTCTTAAGAAATTCGCTTCAACGCTTTGTATTCTATCTTTCCGATTTATCGTTCTAGTCCAATTGAGTTCGAATGTCTGTTGCTCAGCATATATAACTCGTACTTTTTCGAGTCTGATCACTAAAGTTGAACTATCATTCGGGGAGGCAGCGACAGAAACCGATAAGGAACGAACGCGTGCGTGCTTTGCCGATATCGTGTATCATGTCACATTCGACGGGTGCAATTAAATGTCTAAATGGTATTACTACATTAGAATACGCAGGAAATATAGTTATATGTGTTGTTTGCAACATTGGTATTTCGCCGTATGGCATTATGAATTGTAAAGAACACTTTAAGAGAAAACACCACGTGTTGGATGCAAAATGTGAAATATTTTATAGTAAATTTGTATTTGATTCTATTAATAAGTTATCTGGGGCAACATTCATCAACACAGAGTAGATAATGAGAAATTTCATCAGTTTTGGAGCAAATGTGGTCAACATTGGAAGTTACAAACCAGAAAACAATTATAGTATAATATTCTGCGAGTGAAATACACAATTACCGACCTTATAAAGACCAAGTTAGAAAATTAAAAAATATTGCTATCGGTTTATGAAACTACAGATGCTAAAAAAAAATTGTGTTAGGAATGTTTTTCTTTATACAGAAAAATATTACAAAGAAACAAATGTGGAGTACATAGTGCGAAATATAAAAAATGCTGTTGGAAAATGTCGCATATCGCCAACCCAAGTTGTAATGTTGGTTACACATAGCGGTTCAAACATCGTTAAAGCCGTCAAAATACTTAAATAATCTTCCTAAAGTGTTCCACGTAACATGTTTGTTCCATTCAATTCAACTGGTAGCAGAGTATATTAGAAACAGCTATCTAAAAGTACATAGATAAATAAATAGCTTCTGCTAACCAAATTTTTATATAATCTACCAAATGCATTCGCGAATTTGAAAATTTTTGTCCGGCTTTTGCTCTACCACCACAGCTGTTATTAACGAAATCGGAAACTAGTTTTAATCAGTAATATAGGGAAACAATTTCGTATTGTTACACCTTGTATTTTGATATTAAATTCGCGAGAATCTCAAGCAATTCAATTAAACCAGAGCTGTTTATAGATATCGAAATCTAAGCTTAAATGGAGAAAATTTAAGAAAGTCATCTCAAAATTAGAAAACAAAAAGTTCTCTTTAAATAAACTATCCAACCTTCACGGCAGAATTACACGTTACTGCGAATCTGAAGGTTTGTTCAGCATTGCTCACAATGTATACGCAACATCCGATATGATCATCTGAATTAGTAAATTACTTTGATGAAACCTTAGCTATTTTATATCACAACGAACATTTATAAGAAAATTCGAATTTTGATGAAGATGAAGCACGTCATCCAAAGCTTAAAAGGGAAGTATATTTTCAAGTAATCTGCGTGGGAAAAATAGAACAAGATAAGGTTAAAAAGAATGATAAGCTGGATTCAAAAGTTGCTTTTGAAATTTGATAACTATAACCATATTGGAAGAAGAGCTATGAATCTCCAGAAAGTCGTTGGAGTAGACAATAATACTAGGATTATGAAGAAACATAAACCGCTCTTGCTTATAATGTACGCAGTAAGAGAGTAAATAATCTCCGAATGCAAGAGACAAAATAATAGCAACACGAATGAAATGAAATGCCAGCACAAAGATATTAAAGTTGCAGATATATTATATTAATGTATATTAAAATTTCCTCGTAGCGAATATTAGAAATATTATTATGCATTGGAAAATGTCTCATTTACTTCTACCTCCAACAGTTTCGCCCCATTTCCCACCACCACCATCGTCTCTTCGAGATCCGTCTGATACAGACATAAACCATCTTCCTTCCGCATACTAGAATATGTAATAATGTGAACGGAACAAGCCGTGGATACCCAATGAGCAGAGGGGTTGTTCAGAAAAGTGCATAAATAGAATGAAAAACGAAATGAAAAAAAGAAAACGAGAAAGTTTCGATGTCGTCGTTTCTGTTCCATCCACATAAATATGCATAAAACATTCTCATATTATTAAAGAAAACAAAATACAAAGTAGCCTCGCCCTCCCCGGTGTCTCCTTCCGCGCGCCGTCCCTCCAAACCAAAATTGTAGGTATTTTTATTCAAAAACATACATTTCAACGTCAATTACCATCTTTTCTTTTCGGGAGTCCGTGCCGACTTGATGTATACAATAGACCGTGCGACAGAGACGTGCATAAATCGCTACCTCTTGTTCTAGCACGACCGTGCGGAGAACGCGAAATAGACGGAGCACGAGCACGAGGACGAGCGAAAGCAAGCGTTCCTGGACTTTCCAATTTAAATAATTGAATATATGAATCCGTGATAAGCCACGGATGCATACTGCATGAAGCAAATTTGATAATAAATAAAAATAAATAACGTCGATATATAGCGGGAGTCTGCCCCATAAATATTTATATTGTATAAAGTAATAAACAACTCGAAATAGAAAGAGAGAGGGAGTTCTTCTTGCAGTTCGCGGAGAATCTAGTTGAGTATATCGGACTCCTCGTATGTGTAGTTGGTTCGGTATGATAAAGAAGTTTTTCGCAGAAATCGACGGGTTGGAATTTACAATTTACGATGCCATTTTGTTTACATATTACCCCGGTGCTTCTTTATAAATAGGATATTTTATATTTTACAGCGACCAGGGTACCTCGTAAATTCTCCCGCGAACTATTATTTTGACATAATAACGGATATTATGTGACAGGAACTTTTGCAATTGGAACCACTTTTTGTTAGACTACATGAATCTAAAAGCAAACATTTATGTGTGGCAACTTACCAATTGACTGTCTTATGTTCGTATAAGTCTTTTTCGATTTTAAATGCAGCGCAGTGGATATCCCGTTATATGCACTTGAAATATTAGCAACACTGATTCAGAAATTTCTATGAAATAAATAAAAATTTAGAAAAGGTTTTCAAAGTAACAAATTTGACTATGTTAACCTCATTCATAAAAAAATATATAAAATTGGCGTACAAAGTAGTTAAGAAACATTGACGAAGGCCACTTTATTTAATATTTCAATATACGATAGTCAATCAATTACCTATCAATTACCTACTAACCACGTATTGACTTTAAGCTTTTTTATCCTCTTTGACTATAGCACTTCTAAAAACTCGTGCTTTCTCTGATTGTTTCCCTTCGGACGACAGAAACTGTCATCCGGTGATTCCAAGGAGGAGAACCCAATCTAGACCAGAATATCAGACAGATTAAAAAACGACCACACAACCACAAGTATAAACAAGTATAAATAAAAAAAGCAAAAAGCCAAATTGGCCGTATACACCACAAAGTTACAGTGCGATGTTGACTGTTAATGTCTAATGTCATAAACGTAAAATCTGAGGAACTGGGAATGAAATAGGAAATAAAAAGAAAATTGAAGAAAACCCGGAAAATGTCAAGCGCCAACAGCCAGTGTTCCTAGTCCGACGTACCAAATTTTTAGATCTTCAATATACCTTATCGGAAAATCTTCTTACTAAAAACACCTGTCCCATTAGTCAATAATCTACAATTCGAACCCAAACGTTCAATGGAAAATCATCTCCAAAACACCTTACACCTATTCACGTGGGTTCCCTCCGGACCGTACATGATTATTTTGGAAATTCATTGCCTCGTCGGTAAAAGGAATCAACTCTACTAGTTGAGGGATTTGAATCTATGTTTGTAGAAGCCGTTTGCCAATTGACAAACTTATATGACAGTGTTTATCTATTTTAAATGCTACTTTCTATCATCGTTTATGAAGTCTTTTTTTCAGTGAAAGAAAAAATCTGACTGCGCGGTAAAACAACTAGATCTATTCCATAATGCAATTTATAACATGTAATTATAATCAACGATAGTATAGCAGGAAATACTAATTTTCGTTAATTACCCATCGTGAAGCGCGCTTAATTATATATTTATGTATAATTATTAGCATCAAAGCCTGACTGCGCGGTATAAATAATTAGATCTGCTCCCCATAATGCAATTTATGCTATATTAATAGACTTGAAACTGCTATTTGGTGGCCTAATCGGTAAGGCAGTCGTCTAGCAAACGGCAGATACAGGTTCGAGTCCTGCTCCAATTTAGAAGTCTTTAATTAATTTCTGTAGTTAATAATAACGACGATATAACAAGAAATATATTCTTTCTTTCAGTTATCTGCTAATAGTCGGTCTCTTTTCGATTTTTTACGATTTAAATTGTTTCTTTTTGTAACATTGCATTGTGTCTTTTCTTTAAGGAAATTGCGAGGAGTACACCTTTTAAAACTACGAATGCTAATCAGTAATTAATAAACCTGGGGAAAGACAACAGTACTAACAAGAAATGATATTTGTTTTTAAATTTGACAAAGCTTCAAAAACACAACTTTCTTTCGTTTCAATTGTAAGAATGCTTGTTATTCGATTCTGAATTTAACTACGAGGCGTGTTTTTTAAGTAAGGGCCGTTTGAAAAGCAAAACCAAACGAAAGAAAATTTTCAAAAACCAAGTTTATTTTCAGATTCTACATACATTTCCCTATTTTTCAACATAGCTGCCAAGTTTGTTTAAAACATATCAAACCTTACAACTAGATTTTGAATGCCCTCTTCATAGGAACTTGCCGCCTGCTCTGATAACCAGGAGGTCAGAAAGGTCGTTTGAGAGAGTGCTTATGGTAAAGCGTCTGTTCTGAAGCAATTTCGCTTCAACTGAAGCCACCATATCGTCTGTGACGAACGACCGAAGCGGGACTCATCATGGACATTGTTGCGGCCAGCTTTGAAGTCTCTGATCCATTTACGCACATATAACAGTAACTTCGTAAACTCCACAAATCTGTCGGTGAATGTATGCAGCAGACATGTTTCTTGCTGATAAAAAACGTATCACTGAACGTACCTCTCACGGGGCGGGCGATTCAAAAATCTTGAACATTTTAAAGATACAGAACAGACTGTAGAGATTACCTACACAGCTGCAACTGAGCACAGTTGTTTCCAAGGAATGCCGGGACGCGACGCAAGCACTCGTTGCAGCGCGCGCACCATCTTATTAGTGTATACAACAAAACGGCCCTTACATAAGCAAACACGCCCCGTATTTTTGCCTCTTTTGAAACATACTAAAAGTTAAGTCAAGTGATTGAATTGTTATATTTATAGAACGAAACAAATGAGAACTGAACTTGAGTCCAGTTTCCACCGATTGCAACAATATAAGACGCCTTCGTTTAAACGTGTTCTAAAAAGTTTGCGTTTTCTTGTCTAGACTCAATAATTACTGATCTACCTTCATATATTTAATTGTTATTATTTTAAATGAATTCTTTGAAATGCAAGTGCACACTTCTTTTATTTGGTTTCCATCTTTTTAATCGGCAATGGTGGGTGACAGACATTTTTAAATACCAAAATACGTTTGTAGTTTTTCAACAATGCATATCTAACTTTATATAAACACAAACGAATTCATTTATATTATATTCATTAATTTCCACGTAGGTGTATGTGTTAAGCGTAATATATAGGATATTTAATGGCCAAACGTGACGATATACATGTAACAGCAATATGTTGTGAATAAATTATCAATTCATGTTTTAACCTATAGTTGATTCTCTTTTTGCATTAATATTTTATGAAATTGTTTTCCCGACTTGATGTGAAATATTTAAACAAACGCGGAAAGGAATTGGAAATATCAGTTAATAAAAGGCAATAAAATCATATGTCCATGTAAATTTCGTTATGGTGTAAAATTTCATACGACAAGAATAAAAATTGTTCATTTCTTTTTGTTGGACATTTTCAATTTAAAAAAGTGTTAGATTGTATAAATTCTTTTAATCTATGTTAATAAGATGTTTAAGTCTAGCTATTAACGTACGATAAGATCGTGATATTTTTGCCCCTAGGTTACGCGGGTAGTTTGACAAGTAGTGGAATGGAAAAGAAAAACGAATTTTTTAAATACAAAATAATTTTTATTTTTCAATATATTCTCCTAAAAGAGCAATACATTTATTCCACCGGTGCTCCAATGCCCTTATGCCATCTCTAAAATGCGATTCCGGAAGGCTTGCAAAATACTCATTTACGAAGATGATAAGCTCGTCGTCAGACGAAAATTTCTTTCCACCTAGTGCCGTTCTCAATTTTGAAAAAAGGTGAAAGTCGGAAGGGGCTAGATCCGGCGAATAAGGCGCATGCGGTACTAATTGGAAATGCAACTCGTGGATTTTGGACATCGCAACTGTGTTGGTATGCGAGGGAGCGTCGTCTTGGTGAAACAGAATCTTTTTCTTTGCCATTCCTGGCCATTTAGAACGAATCTCAACATTTAATTTTTGTAGAAGTTCTGCATAATATTGTCCGTTTATTGTGGCACCTTTCTGAAGGTAATCAATGAGCAAAATGCCCTTTGAATCCCAGAAAATTGATGCCATCACCTTGTTTGCCGATAAAGTGGTTTTCGCTTTCTTTGGAGGTGCAGAACCACGTTCTAACCACTGTTACGACTGTTGTTTAGTTTCGGGTGCACTGTAGTGTACCTAAGTTTCATCACAAGTAACAAATCGCCTACAAAAATCAACCGGATTTCGCTTATAAAGGACCAAACGCTCATTGGAAATGCGCAAACGAGTGAACTTTTGATCAGTCGTAAGCAATCGCGGCACCCATCTTGCCGAAAGCTTGGAAATTCCCAATTCTTTCATTAAAATGTGGTGTACGCGTTCTGTTGAAATGTTTACCATATCTGTTATCTCTCTCACTTTGAGTCGTCGATCTTGCATAATAATATTATGGATTTTTATAATCATTTCCTTAGAAGTCACGATTTTGGGTGCTCCAGAGCGCGCTTCATCAACACAGTTTGTTCTACCACGTTTAAATTCATTTAGCCATCTACTTATTGTGACGGATGATGGTGCAGATTCACCTAATGTTTCCCGTAACTCATCTTTTATTTCGATAGCTTTCATACCCTTAATTACGAAGTATTTAATCACCGCACGATACTCTGCTTTTTCCATTTTAACAAAACGACGTGTTGCTTCTTTTTCAATCAACTGTCAAAAATAAACTAATCAACCGATTTATCTAAATATCGGAATGTAAACATATAAAGAGGCAACCTAAATTGCAGTGCATTTGTTTTACCAATTAGAGCGCCACCTATGTGTCATTCTCACTACTTGTCAAATTATCCTCGTATTTGCCTGCAGTTGATTATGAATCTCGTAAAGGTCCTAATGTTGTTTATATTTAAACGCAATTAAATTATTTTTTTAGAAAAGTTTACTAAATTTCACAAGCTGTCGGAACTAATATGGACGGTAGTGTATATATGTATGTGTGCGTATGTATATTTTCCATAATTTTCGTTTACATAAACACTCCTATAATCCGAATCATTGTTCTCAGTTTGTTTTTCATTAGAACACGTACGATAAACATGGCGCGTATCTATTTACATTTAATTGAATATTATATATGAATATACATACATGCAAACGTTCATATCGAACATATATAATTTATGCTAGGCCGTGGTTTTAATTAAATTATTATGGATGCGGCGTAATGGCCCGGCGAATACAATATAATAATTATATAAATACACACATCATGTCACCATAACTAATTAACGTCAATATTATGAGATTAATGCATGCTGACCAGGTTCACTATAACTAGACACTGCTAATGCTAAATTCGGTGAGAGAGATTAATTATATTGACTTATTGGTTGTTGTCTTGCTTCCACTTTATCATGGTTAACGGTCATCGGACGGGCATTGGGACGGATGCGTTGCTCCGCATAAGTCATTTTCTCTGAAATGATGTAATTATGACACGGCATCGGCGGAACCAACAGCAGTAGCAGCAACAGCAGCAGCGGCATCGATAAGCGAAGCAGCACCAGCAGCACCGGCATCAGTACAGTCGATAACAGGAAAATGTCAGCGATTCGGACGCCAGATAGGTATTTACTTCCTGATACAGCCGCAGGACCTTAAAATACGTCCATTATGGCTGGCGTCGTATTAGTTGGTTTAAATTCTATACTCTGGGTTTCCTTATAGTTTCATTATTAAGCGCGTTATGTATAACAAATACACATGGTATTCTAGTTATCTATAAATGTTATACCATCAAACGCGCTCTCTTTTCTCATCTAATTACATACTCGTGCTACAATGGAAGAATTGTTTTTTAAATCTATTTTAGTTAAGTTTTAAGTAATTTTAATATTTTTTAAATAAAAACTGTTATTCCTCAGAATTTGAACAAAAAAAACAATTATTGCTCACTTGTGTTATTACACGCTACACAAACTTCATCTCGGTAACCAAGATGTATTAAACAATTCCTTAATTGTGACGAAATTGTAGTCTTTCTTTAAGGTCTAGTGTTTACGTAATCGACCCTCAAACACCTTATTAAAAATCAGAAAGAATTACTTCTCATGATCTTATGCGTAAGGTTGATGCATAAGTTCATGGCATTTTTATTGAGCTCAAAATCTATAAATTTTTTAACGAACAACTTTCGTCTTTTATCTATGGTCGTCTCCCAACGATCTGACTATTTTTTAATTCAATGCCTGAAGGCATAATCTTCCTAAACGTCAATACCCACCCGTTTATGTTAAAATAATCCTCTTTAAATTGAGAAAACCATATCTGTGCTGAACCCGCTCCGATCGCGTTTTCTCCGTAAACTGCGCAAATAGTTTTTGGCGGCTTCTGGCGCATTAACTCCTCTGTTGAACTCGCACAAAAGGATATGTAGGGACATGTAGAGTGCGCATTATTTTTTACTTGACATTCCATTTTCTTTTATCAATGAATAAAACAATCTTTCCACAAATTCAAAAACTATTCAGTTAAACAATAATGTGATATTAAAATTAACTTTACAAATTCTTAATAATTTTTTTTCAAGGGATCTCGTCATATAAACCAAAGACGCTACGGACATACATATGTATGTCCTAGGCGAATTATCCCAAATATGTAAAACACGCTCTCTTGCATATTTCAATAAATTAGGAAGATGTAAACGTCTTGGAAGCTAGAATTTCTTCATTATTTACATTTTTTGCATCTCGTGCAGTCTTGTGTTTATTTTTTATCTGATCGATGTATATATTTGTACATTCCGCAGTCAGAGTTACAATTTCATCGTCTAGGAAAGTCTTAATGCTTTTAGTTAGGTTTTACAACATTTAGCATCATTTTTATCACCAGGTAAACGAAATACTATATTTTCTTCATCTTGGCTTCCGGGCTGGAACCGCGTCTTCGATATTTCTGCTACTAATTTTTCGTCACAACTTATGTGATACTTCTTCGGGGCTTAACTGTTGCTACTGCTTCCGTTGTTGCAGTGAGTCTGGTGTAAATTTGTTATGGATGGATTCATATAGGAATATTGGTCATAGTTAAATGAAACCTTACTGTTATAGTTGAGTTGTTTGGAGGTACAGGATTGCTAATCGTTGTGTAGAGGGTAACCTTGTAATGACTAGTGCGAGCAGGATTTTAGTAGAATTGAAGTATATGTAGTGCACGGTTTCAAAGCTATACTCAGCAAGTGCAGAACCAGATACGCGCAGCAGCTTGATACAACGTTCATGCTCTGAAACACGACTGCCAACAAACAGAAGTTCTTTATTACATGTCTCGAGTTCCTGAGTTATAACTGCCTAATTTTTCATTACTGTTTTGTCTGGATTCTCTTCTTTAGAACCACTTTAGTTTTCATTTATTACCTATTTCTTATTTTTCTGGTCGTTGTTGTCAAACAAGACCATAACTTATTTTTCAAAATCAGTCTGCTTCTTCTGATTTCTGACCTTAATTGAGACAGGTATTTAACCTTCCTTGGATTCCCTATTCTCTGAATATGTCCCCACCAAATTAGATCCGCATTGGTTTTCAATTATTACCTATTTCTTCTTCTTCTTCTTCTTCTCGTCATTGTTGTCCTCATTCTCTGCCCCCACCAAATTCTCTTTATATAATTTAGAATAAATTCCATTACAGTTCACCTTTTTATTTCTTGATTTTTGATTCTGTTTTTCTCGCAACTTTTTAACACGACTTACACATTTTGTGACATTTGCATGTTATCCAGTACTCATATTCGCACCCATAATTCAGTATAGATCTGTATATGGATCTATATACGTGGTTTGTTCAAAAGGAAAGGTGAATTTTGAATTTTTTTGAAAAGTATTTATTTATTCATCAATATCCATTTTGTCCCCTTCAAAGTAATCCCCCTCAGATATAATGCACTTATGCCAGCGCTTCTTCCATTCCTCGAAGCACTTCTGAAATGCGCTTTTCGGTATGGCCATCAGCTCGTTCTTCGATTCTGACTTTATCTCATCAATTGTGGCAAAACGCTTTCCTTTCATTGACCTCTTCAGTTTTGGGAATAGGAAAAAGTCGCAGGGAGCCACATCTGGTGAATAAGGTGGTTGAGGTATGATTAGGGTGTTGTTTTTAGCCAAAAAATCACGAGCAAGCATTGATGTGTGAGCTGGTGCATTATCGTGATGCAGAATCCATGATTTTTTTTCCACAATTGCGATCGTTTGAGCCGTAATTCTTCACGCAAACGTTGCATAACTTCCTTGTAGTATTCCTTATTAACCGTACGACCTGTTGGAAAGAACTCATGATGGACCACGCCATTGTAATCGAAGAAAATAGTGAGCAAAACCTTCACATTTGATCGAACTTGGCGTGCATTTTCTCGGCCTGCTGTAAAACGCTTGTACCACTTATAAACACTTTTTTGAGACAAACTGGACTCGCCGAATGCCATAGTCAACATTTCAAGTGCCTTGGAGCACTTTATTCCATTTTCAACGCAAAATTTAATACATATTCTTTAATCCATTTTTTTCAAAAGTCAAAAATCGAAGAACACACAAACATGACTAAGCTTTTCAGTTGTCAACAACAAACTACTAATCCAAATTGGCTGATAATGCCAACATATGACTAACACATGTGTACCAACATAACAAAAAAAAATTTCGATAATCGAATGTACACAGCGCGCGAAAATTCTAAATTCACCTTTCCCTTTGAACAAACCACGTACGCTCTTCTTCATGTTTCTAATGGTTTCTTTCTTGTTTACGTAATCTTTCATTATCTTCGCTATCTATTATTGGCTTCCATTTCTTCATATCAACTGTTATCAATTATTACTCCTAAGTATTCGAATTTTTGGACCTGTTCTATTCTACTATTTCCTATTTTGATTTTAATATCTTCCTAATCTTGTGTTACCGTTATTATCTTGTGAAAGAGTGTAACTGTAAATAGGCTACATATATGATACAAAAATGTAACAAATGTACTAGTATCAGAATATGCATTCGCAGGTGACTTCATATTTATGAAGAAAAGAAATTAAAAGAAAGAAAAAAAGGAAATATTCATTAACTCGATCTCTTTTATTACTTCATTACCCGTAAAATATGAACATAATGCCCTACCAGTTATCATAATTCCAATACATACACGAGTTAATTATTCTCGATGTAAATTTATAACAACGACAAACCACGAGAAATTTATTATTAATATTAAATTTAAATACATGGATCATATACAGACGTACAGTTTGCAATTGTACGTGCATCCGTGATATTGTAGTTTTGATGGAACCGTGATTATACATCAGTTATTAATGTGAACATTGCCACATACTGATATTTATTCACCTTCATATTCAGACATGTCAGTTGACGTTCCAGCAACCAACACTGTATTGCACTAATGCTCATAACTAAATAAATTATTAGATGGTATTTTATGTGTATGCCCTGATACCTCTTTCGCTTTCTCGTATATTTAATCCATATCCATTTTCATTTGTTGACTAACTAAAATTCTCGTGTACCCACTAAATAATCATAGTATTAATATGCAATACTGTACGTTGAATGTAAAATGAGAATTTAGGTACTTTAGATATATTAATAGAAAGTTCATTGCGAAATTTCTGTTGTGTGTTTTATTGTAGCCGATTTGCATTAATCGGCAATACCAAATTACGTGCACCTTGAGTTGTTTCCAACAAGAAGACCCAGTAAATTTTTAAAATTAAAATGTTCTGTAAATATATAGTAGATCAGTCAACCAATAAATATTTTTTAAAAACTCTTGTCAAAGTTCAACCTGTTTTTTATGTATTTTGGTGTGCTGAATCTAAATTTTCAATCAGTTTTTTTCTACCACCTACCAATTTTTCGCAATCTTTATCTTTTGTCTGGTATGATAGTATTAAAATATATAGTTAAGATTTAAAGGTACGTAATTTATTATCAGAGTATAATTGAGAAATTTTACATTTTATTATTACAATGGTAGTGTAAGTTTGAATATGAACAGTTTTTTATTTATTAATCTAAAGTTTTGTATTTCCTCAACCTCTTCACGATAAAAGCTCGAGTCCAGCTTTTTCTTTTATATGATGCTTCTGGAGTTGCTCGTTCGTAGAAGGGTCTAACAATAATCTCCCATCATGTTGACATTCCAACGAGCCTGATACCTTTTGTCCATCTCCTTTATATCTTGGTGGAAACGCGCCCATTGTTCCTCACTTACAGCTCCAAGATTGTCAGGAAAAAATTTAAATGTGACTGTAAAAAGTGCACCTTCACACTCATGTTTACATCCATGTTCTCGAAATGTTTTCAACATGTTTTGAACTATATTTCGTATTAGGGTCTTTCTGATTGACTAAAAACTTCTAAACAACTTGTTTAAATGCACTCCATATTGCTTTTTCTTTCAAGTTCATCGCATTTTTGAAAATAGGGTCTTGCATAAGTTTTCGAATGTCAGTGTAAGTTTGAAAATGAACAGTTTTTTATTTATTAATCTAAAGTTTTGTATTTCCTCAACCTCTTCACGATAAAAGCTCGAGTCCAGCTTTTTCTTTTATATGATGCTTCTGGAGTTGCTCGTTCGTAGAAGGGTCTAACAATAATCTCTCATCATGTTTACATTCCAACGACCCTGATACCGTTTCTCCATCTCCTTTATATCTTGATGGTAACGCTCTCCTTGTTCCTCACTTACAGCTCCAAGATTGTCAGGAAAAAAATTTAAATGTGAGTGTAAAAATGCACCTGGAGGTTAGAAAGTATATGCCTTCGCGATTTTCTTTGAATTAGTCACGCAGATACTCAAAAGTTCACTTTGAGCATTTACTACTAATTACGTGTAGAGACCAAGGTATTATTATACGCTTACAATGCATAAATAACGTTAAGTAAACATGCGAGGAAACTCGCATAAAGGGGAGCCAAATTTATAAAAAAAAGTTTTTTCATATTTGGCCTGTGTAATGAGTATTTAAGAGTTTTTAGGGTACCTTAGTCGCTGTAATAAACGAGATACAGAGGTTAAATTCGAAAATAAATTAAATTTTATACTGGAAATTTTATTGAGAATTAAAATACAGTCTGCGAATGAATATAGAAAATTTTAACTAATAAATAATGTTGAACATTAAATGTACATCAAATAAAATAAGTAGTGTATGCAGGAAAACTATTTAGAAATTTATTTACAGCCGTCCCAGTTAACAATCCACATTGCGAAGTAACTTCGTGTCACTGACATGATGCAAGGTATCGACAATGGCTGTACACGTTTGCCCCCCATCGCTGGTTACCTGTAGGATTGTTCAACCTTACTGATAAACGATTATTTTGATCCCGGCTGTAAGTTCTGCTTGTCATCATAAGATTCTCAATTTCGTTCTTAAAGTTGATTGTGGAATTTGTGTTTTACCTTTGACGTACCCTTCTTTGATGATCTTCATAAATTCTTCTTAATATTGTATATTATCGTGAATGAACGATTTCTACAGATTTTCTTTCATTGTTTGATACGTAGGTTATGTATTTATTTTTTTTTCTTTCTAAAAATTGAATTTCGAATCTCACTTTTGATTGCTTTTTTCATTTTTTTTTCAAAAGTATCTCATTTCAATTTTTCAAATGTTTTTTTGCAGGTCGTTCTTTGTTAATTTACTCATGACGCTGACATGTAAATTGTTATAGATCTCTCAGATATAAGTGTTCTTATTTTCTTTGATATTTTTGATCGAAAGGAAAATATTCGTTATGCTGTTGATTAGTGTTGTTACTGCCGTCTGTTGTAAGTATAGTTCACTCATCTGCATGTACATTTGTAGATTATTGTCGAAGTGATTATCCGTGTTTCTAATATCAAGCAATCTTATTTGAAAGTCCCGAAAAGGAAGCCAGTAATTTTCTTCATCTTGGGCTGGAAACGCGTCTTCCTTAATTCTAGTGTTAACGGTTAGTCACCACTTGTATAGGATATCATCAAGGCTTGCCTTACACAAGAAAAATTTGTATTTTCGAGAGACCGACTCTTAATATTTATGACTGATGGCGCCACAAGTATGCTTCTGCAGGACGGTCTCCTAAAGATGACTGTAGTAAATTCTTACATGTTTCGTTTGAAATCCGTGATTTACATCTTGCAGAAGAAACAATTCGATGCTGTTATCTAGAGGTAAATGATTTGATAGCCCACGTAAAAGCATTGGTCCTCAAATCCTGCAATGTCTTGATATCACTTATTTCCACAGTCGATTTTGTCACGCCGAAGAAAATTATTAAAGGCAGCATTTTATTATTTTGTGATTTTCTAAAAAATTAAGTATATAATATTACAATTTGATCCTAAAGAAACAACTGCCATCAAGGAAGGCCAACATGAATTCCAAGATGCTGATGTTAAAGCATATTTACAAATAGCTTATAACAATTACAAAGGAGTAATTGAAGCAATTGATAAATTACAAAATTCTTAGTTTACATTAGTGTATTCACTGTAAACTGTATGCTATCAGCGACAACAAAAGTATTAGTCGTTAGTCCGCAAGAGAGTGTACTGTACCTTTCACTGACTTTCATATCATTTGATTGTATATCAATCGTTCCATTCATGGTTGTCGATAGAACCGAACCGTCTGAAGAGTGATGGTATTCCACGAAACGCGTCTCGGTCAGTACTCTATCGACAACAAATGATTAAGACTATTAATGTTATAGTTTTAAGTATATAGTGTGTTGAAGAAAGATGCATATTTTACAAATTCGTTTTCGTCATAGGAGAACATTTCTTTCCTCACGGCAAACTCGATTTATTGAAACAACTGTAAAAACACATCTAGTGTTTCAAATATTTAACCGATCTTACCCTGTTTATGACTGCAGGAAAACTACATTGAAAACGCTGCTTAGAAAGGTGTTTCACGTTTCATAAATTTTGTGCAACTATTTATTTTATTTACTTGTTTATTAAGCGCCGACCATATTCCTCACACTCTAGTTACCAATTTTTTCTTCTTCGCGTTGCAGTTTCAATGAACAGTGTGTCGCATTGTTTCTGACATGATTAAGTTAAAATTATGGTTTGGTTTCAGTTCCATTTTAAATTAAACGAAATGAATTTTAAATTTAAATCTTTTTCCAAGCCTACCATTGTAAAATAAACCAAGCATTTCTCTTTCGTTATAATGATATTTAGCACGCCAAATGTAAATTATTTAAAATTTTTTTTACGACTTCATCAAAAACAAGCGCAATTAGCATACGTAACAATCTACGTATTCGTACCGAATATGTTCATTAAGCGAATGGATAAGATAAGCAACAACGGTGCAGAGGTTAAGCATCTGAAGCATGGTTTACTACCAGGAAACAATGCGCGCACGGATATGGTGCATATTACAAAATAAAGAAAAAAGGAAAAAGGCAAAAACAACACGAAATGACTCACGAACATCGCAGTTATAGTGCTTTCTGTTCTCGGGCAAATGAAATATATAATCGGTGATTTCTTTTGTCCACGGTATACTTAACTATTATGTTACCGTCACGATTGTCGGTCTGTTTTCTGCGAAATTCAGAAATTCCGTCTGTATTCATAAGGAAATCTAACGGTACGTTTATGGAATGTTGTAAAAATGCGTGTTTTATGATGTCGCAATAACGATTTAAAATACTCAGTTTTAAACCTAAAGAATCCTTGATCGTTTAGAAATGTATCAAATGAGTTGTTTAATTGTGTTGGTATTTATCAAGCGTACTGTTATAACTAGAGCGGTCATACTTGTCAGCATGCCAGTTTCGTAATAAATACGTACCGAAATATACTACCCATTTTAAGGCCGAACGATAGTTAAGAGAAAACTGTACTTCCCTGTATCGTACAAATACTCCGAAAGAAGGTTTATCGAAGTGAAAAGAAAGAGGAAGGGAATGCAATCACTTAATATAAAAAGTGACTGTTGAAAGAATCTGCAAAGACTTCATAACCCAGCTTAGATGCATTTCAAGGAGTTTAGAAGAAAAAAAGGGAGGCAAAAACAACACGAAATAACTCACGAACATCGCAATTGTAGTGCTTTCTATTCTCGGGCAAATGAAATATATAATCGGTGGATTCTTTTGTCCACGGTATACTTAACTGTTATGTTAGTGTCACGATTGTAGGTCTGTTTTCTGCGAAATTTAGAAATTGCGTCTGTATTCATCAAAAAATCTAACGGTATGTTGTAAAAATGCTTTACGACGTCGCAATAACGCTTTAAAATACTCGGCTTTAAACCTAAAGAAAGATGGATCATTTATAAATGTATCAAATGAGTTGTTTAATTGTGTTGGAACGCCCACATTGAACAGCATGTAGTAAAAACGTACCGAAATGTATTACTCATCTACGGCCGATCGATAGTTGACAAAAAAAATTGTACTTCCGTCTATCATACAAAAACTGAATTGTCCGGAAGAAGGAAATGGATGAACTTCGTATTCATCTCGCCAGATGTACAACTACGTTGTCAGAGTGCATATACAGACAGAATTGTTATTATCCTAACCACCACCGCCTTCTTGTCAAGCCCTACATTGGCATAAAACTATGAGGTAGGCGATAGGGATATATTTATTACAACAATGAATTAATAGTTCTATACTCTTGTAAAAATAATCTAAAGTTTTGGCTTCAAAATATTCTTTACAGTTGCTTGCAACTCACTATTGTCCTTAAAACGATGTCCCCCTAGAGTCTTTCTTTAAATTAGACAAAAAATAAATACTTGCGGCCATATCCGGACTATATATAAAACCCAATTCTCGGGGGTCATATAGTATAACATCTTTTGTCAAATTTTCCTCAACATTTTGCACGAATATTGTCCATAAAAATTACGGGTTGTTGCTTGGGAAGTATCAGCAGTCATCGACATTCCTATAACAGGCTCACCCGATGGAAGAATCGCAGGCTCATTGAATTGCCATACCTCATATACTGATTAAGATATTTATATAAAACGAGTTCAATGTTCATTGCAGCAATATACTGAATTGAAATAATTATAAAGTCCTAAATGTGAAATGTAAGTCAACAATAATAAAGTTTAAAAAATTAATTTTTTGTTCAATTTTGACTTCCGCCAGGATTACTTATCTATAAATCAAGTCTTTCTACTTTTCTAGAATTGGCACAAAATTTTCGCTTGTGCTTTTACATGGGGCTGTTAGAATTTTACAAAATTACGTGTTCAAATAATTTAAACCTCAAATGCAACTTTCAGTGAACGACTATTCTGCAAAAAAAATGTTGCACGAAAATTAAATACGCAGATTGGTACACCTACTGAATTTTCCAGTAGATGTGCGTTTGACTAAATACGTTTTTGTGCTAGTTACAGGTAATAGTTGGTAGTTCTATGTGTTTTTCAAGTGCTTTGTCACGGCCATGTTGTGAGAGCAATAGAGAAATATTTTCGCCAGCGGCTGTTAACACCACAAACACACACACACACGCATGAAACGCACCCGTGTACCCCCTTCACCTGACACCTGTTATTTTCAATTTTCAACTGTTATTTTGCGGAGCGTGATTGTTGCTGTACGTCCGCTAACATAAAATTACGTGAATCATTTGATTAATTGTTTTTGTTTATCCTGATAATTACACCTATTTGTAGTATTTTCAATTGTTCGACGCCGGCGATCGGAGCGATTGCGCCGATTCGGTCGAAAAAGGTAATGCCGTGACGATGGCCGCGTGAAGGGACGAAACGAGTGCGAATTTTTATTATGCATTAACGAGGCAATTGATTATGTCGTTGCGTACCGCCAAAACATTTTAATTTTTGCTGTAATAGAGAGTACGCGATAATTTAATTTGTTGAATGGTGATTTTGTAATAGTGTGAATGCATCGATTTAGAATTTTTGACTTCAATTTAAAATTTAAATACGCGTTTAGTGAAAAAGTTTTTTTATTTGTATTTTATCTTTAATAAAATGCTGCACACAAATGTAATTATTGAAAACGCATCTTTATTCTGTCTAATATAAAGAATTTTTTATTATATTTTTTATTGCTGAACATGTTTCTTTTCAAAAGAAAAATAAGTACCAAATTCGAAGATAAGAACTAAACCAGTAGTAGGAAATACATATATATGCCAAGGGCTTAACGCCAATTTTAGGGAGCATTGTTAGAACATGAGTTATTATGTTCAGACCCTTGGAATGGCTTTAGAACTTTGGCAGTGAATGTACACCTCAAACGATGAGAAAAGTCTCTGAAACCTTTCCAGATAACGGCTCTGGGATTCAAACAGAGATGATAAAGCTGCAACTTACCACTGAGCTAAAAATTATTAAGTCAGATATTGTTGAGGCATCTAAGTCATTAGGCTACCTTACCAGAAATAATAGAAAAAGATCGAATACAACGAAATCAAAACTGTTAAGAAGAATACTCATCAACAAATGGTAATTGTAACAACAAAAAATTAAATTAAAAAGAAAGTATGAAGAGCCATGTATAGATTAGAAGGAAGCAAAGTACCTCCGCTGGATCTATGTGGAATATATGCATTTGTATAGGGAATGAGTTAAGAAGTTTTTGGGAGATTAAACCACTGGAAAGAAAAGGTATGGTTGGGTCAAAATTAATATAGAGTTAGAGTTACAAAAAACTTAACTGCTGTAGGTTTATCGAAGTGAAAAGAAGAAAAGAACGCAAGTGCTTGGTATAAAAAGTGCAAAAATAACTAAAGAAAGAAACTGTAAAGACTTCATAATCTAGCTTAGATACATTTCGAAAAGTTTAGAAATCTCAGAAGGAAAGTTAATATCTTTCACGGACCATAGCATCAAAGAATAGTAGCACGTGTCTACTATAAAAATAAAACAAATGAAAATTTTAAAATTAACCCTGCTATAATACTGGTATTTTGAAACTGGTATGCAAAACTATAAATATGGCCCCTTATTTGGCATATCTTCTGTGCGATTCACGTTTCGATAATGTTTTTATTTTGTGTCATCGTTCTACCTGCCTAAGACTTTGCTCTTATCTATTTCTACAGTTTCCAATCTTCAGCTTTGTATTTCCCATGGTCTTTTTCTATGCATACATAGTACATCAATGATCTTCTTAATCGATCTCTTTCTTTCTTCAATCTCCACCCTTGGTTTCTTTTTATTCTCCTCGCCAATCTCTTTTTCTTCTACTCATTAGACTCTGTTCTCTGTTTCCTCAGTCTCCACCCTCCAATCTTGTCTCTTCCATGACATTCTTTGTCTAGTTCCTCGATTAGCTTCTTTTTATTCTCCTCGTCGATCTTTTTCTTCTTCATCTCATTAAAATTTGTTCTCCATTTTCCCAACCTCCACCCTTCAACATTGTTCTTTCCATGAACTTCTTTATCTACTCGTAGTTTCTCGATGACCTCGTTGATGGGCTTCTTTTTATTTTCCTCGTTGATGTGATTTTTCTTCTTCCCATTAGACTTTATTCTCTGTTTACCCAATCTTGTCTCTTCCATGACCTTTGTTTAGTTCCTCGATTGGCTTCTTTTTATTCTCCTTGTCGATCTTTTTCTCTTCGTCCCATTAAGTTTTGTTCTCGGTTTTCCCAGTTTCCATCATCATTTCCATGACCTCGTCTATTTAGTCTTTCAATGATATTGATTGCCTTATTTTCTTTATCCGTTGCTGTTATCTCTTCTTCTCACGTAGCTATGCCATTCCAGACTTTCTTCCTCTATGATATTTATTGCTGCATCCGTTTAAATTCTTACCATATTCCCCATCTCATCGTTCGAGATCTTATCTAATCGTATCACTTTATACCATCTCCTTCAATATTCCATCCACAACCGTATTGATCTTGGATTAGTTTCCCATATTTATCCAAATTTCTTCTTCGTATGTCATGATACCCTCTACCATTGATTTATTGTCACCCTCGTTTTTGTAAGACATTTGTCCGATTATATTGTCTTATGCTCGTTCTTGTTTGTCCTTAGTCCGATTTGATATATGTACATCTTTTCATTTGTTAAATTTATATAGAAAATCTTTTCAGTAGGAGACTCTTTGCATGTTATTATGTTTCTTTTATGTTTCGCAATCATCCATTTCAAATACTTAAATTGAAATGAATTAAAAGAACCGCTTTTGTTGTCACGAAAAAATTAAATTTACTATACGCAAACATTACATAAAACGCAAGTATTATTAAATCCTTAAATGCATTTGTTTTGTTCATACAAGCTTAAAGTACTTCCTGTGCATAATACCACACTATAACTCGAAGAACGTTTTATAAAATTCCGAATAGGTACACATATGCTCTTGCTTCGATGTTATGTGTTTACTTAAAAATAAACGCTGTCGACCGTTTCCATTTCGTATTTATATCTTTCCATAATTGTATTTATTGATTTTATGTAAACCAATTCGCCATTGTTTGCAAATGTGGCAGAACACGTACGTACGAATGTTGGTATATGGTGTTTTCTTCGACGATGAAGCCTTTTCAAATGCGAATATAATAGATTGAGCAAAATTTGTTGTAGTAGTTGATAATATAAATTTATATAGGTATAAATGAATGCGAAACATATTATTATTGTACACGTACGTTGGGGGACACACACAAAACATATATGGGATGATAAGATATAACGAAGGTAAATAGTTTATATCAAATACAATTCCAGAATAAAAATTGATGTGAACACATCCTTAACTGGAATTATTGCACGAATAGCTTAGTGCTTAATATATAAGAGGTGTCAAATTTAATAAGAACTAAGATTAATCCCCATTTTGAACACGATTTATACCTTTCAGTGTTAGTGTTAAATTAACTATTCTTCACTCCACACTTCTGTTTTTGTAAAAGTCCTCCACTGCATTTTATCTTTCACGCATCTTCTTGTGGATTTTTTCCGTCTTTTGTCACTGCATTGCTCACCTTCTTCCTATGGTCCCGGCTTTCTATTAGATGGTTCCTTTCTTTTCACACTTTAAACGTGCCCACCATTCCGATTGTTTTTCGCTAATATAATCCAAAACAGAGGTCATCATGAAATCCCCATTCCATGCTTCATTTCTTTTTGTAATCGCTTTAACTCTTTGCGAACACTTTATTTCCGTAACTCGTATTCTGCTTTTCAAGTATTACCCACGGTAAACATATAAGCTGGTATCGGGGTGATTTTAAATTATTTTTAAGAATGGACGAAGTGTGTCCGATGTTGAAGGTACAGATAGCTATTAACAAACTTCACGTGTGCAATATTGGCGCCACATATATGACCAGATACAAGTAGGTGACAATTGCAAAATTGTCGAACGTTTGATTGGGGAAGATCGTTAGTGAAATTGCTGAAATTACTGTTCTATGTAAGAGCTGTGTTTTTGCAATTATATGCGACCTAAACTTTTGCAAAGCTACGATTCACACACTCGTTCTGATTTACCAAAAAAAAAAACAATCCGAATGAGTGCTTTTTTTCAATATCTTATCCAATGCCATCAGGAAAGGAATTCTTTTTTTGAAGCTTAAGATTATGAATTCACCTCAAAGACGAAATAGATTGTCCATGGTTTTGAAACGTCTAGCTTCCCTAGTTATAAATGAGTTCAGACATTTACCGTGTTCTGAGATTTCTCGAACCTCGTACAACCATTAACAGTGAGACACACTGCAAAACTCTCCGGAAATTGCATATAGCCATTAAGAGGAGGATACATTAGAAAAGAATTTCCACTTTTGCACGACGACGTCTAATGTATGTGATTATTAAACCAAATAAAACTGTGGTTGGCACAGCGGAATTTAAAAGTACTAGAGTTTGTGTGGAATTTCAACGCCTACAAATACATGATGAGAAAAAATTAAATTGTAAAAAGTAAAAAAAAAGTTGTTACAAAGAGAAGAAATTTAACATCTTCCTTTTTTTGCCATAACTTCTGAAACGCATCGAAATTTGGAAATTAAAAATATCTAATAATTTCACTTGTCCTTAGGAATAATTCATCTAACTTAGCCAAAGCTAAGATGTACTTATGTAAGTATGTTATATAATGATATATCTTTTATAATAAGGGAGATTCCCTTGCTGGAAATGTTATCCTAGACACACTGTATATTTACTCATGTATAGTCATTCAGAAATACAAATACTAATATTGAAAATTAAATGAATTAAGACAACAGTGTAAGTAAATTAGAAGCTTCTAATATGTAAAAAATATATAAACAAAAATTGAATGTGTATGAGCTAAAATTAATTAGAATAAGATTTGACAAACATATAGCAAACAAAAGATGCGATGAATTGAATCTTTGCAAATATTTAATTCCGTTCCCACGTATCGCATTGAGGATTTCGGCTTATTTCTAATAAATTCACGCACAAATTCGATATTTCTTTCCGTAACCACAGATTTTTTCGCACCAGGATGTTCGTCGTCATTTATGTCCGTACGACCGCCTTTAAATCGTTTATACCGCTCATACATACTCGTACGTGATAAACACGCATCACCGAGTTTAAAACTGAACTTGATATTTGCCCAAAATCCAATTTTCCACCAACGCCAAATACACACTGTTACTATGCGCAATTTCTCTGCATCTAATGATGCAAATGTCATGATATTTTGACATAACATTGACGAAAGATCTACCTTACCGACGCATATTTTTTTAATAGATGGCGCCACTAAGAATTACTTTAAAACGATTCGGTTTCCTTTACGACAAACTGTGCATAATAAATTAAAAAGAAAATCCTCCGATTGAGTTAAGAGAAGAACAATCCATGAGGAAAACTGACGCGATAGATAAAAACCGAGATCATTTTTGGATTCAGATGCCAAAAGTTAGTCAAAAAGAAGTGTCACATTTAGGCCAACGAAATTTGTGTTTCCCAGTGTAATAGATGCCATAAGGTATTTATATTTCACAATTAACTACCGATAGTTCATGTTGAAATAACTTTTTTGACGCGAGACTATACCCCGTAACGTTCTTTCACCACCTTCAGGCTACGAATACGAAACGCTATACAGAGCATATTAAAAGATTTCCTAAATTATTCAGACGAAATTATATGTAGTTTAAACAGCATTTTACATGCCTGTGCTTTTACCCTTTGTATTATTTAGTGTTAAAACAATTGGAATTAATTAAAAGCACTGCAACTACGTTGAGAAGAAACAAAGTTAAAAGTAAATACACACAAAAGCATGGCTGAAATGCAAGTCGCCTTTTAATAATAAATATACAAAACTCGTTATTCAGGGCGCGAAATGAAATATACATAACACGTTTTCTACATTTCATACACAAAAGTAAACTAAAATTTCTGCATATAAAACTCGTTTAGCAAATAAGCTCCATAAAGTGGACATGTTTTCATACGTTTTAAGTGTTCAACGCGCCGTTTTAAATTTAAATGCTTAGAAACATTTTCGTTCTCTTTTCCACTTTCGGGTTTTTAAATATCCGTCTGTTTCTGCATTACCGTAGCTGCACTACACATACATATAACATTACACACATTTAAAATACAAATGCAGACGATTAATGGGCGTAACATTATCAAACACGGTCCATCGTTACCAGAATACCAGATATATATGTATATTTCTAATTTAAAGATGAAATGTATTATTTACCACGTTATGCAATGCATACGGGCACTGTGGCGTCTCCTTGTTGCAGTTTAATCACTTGGAAATTTTGTAATGGGTTTTTCTGAAAGCATTTAAAAGTCAATTCCTTCGTACGTAAAATGGGAATCGTTCTGAATGATTTATTGCATGTTGGAATCGAAATATGTCGAAGTAAAATTTCAAATATTATGTTAACATAAAAGGTCGATACATTATTGAAGGAAATAATGCTTTAATTCCTTTAGATATCGTAATTATTACACAATCTGTATCAGTTTCGAAGAGACCCATTATAAATAGGATTATTCAAAAGTAACGCTTCAATTTGTACTTTTAATTTCCCACTGCTAGCGCAACAACGAAAGCAATAACGGCAGTTATACCCTGAAGGTGTCCGGTCCAAGTGGAGGCGAAACGTCGACAGCAGAATTGCCGATGACATGGTTCCAGCTCGGAAGTCAAGATGAAGAAACAACGTTCACCAAGTTTCAGTCATATATTCATTAAAACCAATTTAAAGTTTTGGAGTGGAAAACTGGTTAAAGAAGAAACTTCATATCAATCAAACATAATTTTTTTGTAATGCAAAATGGCACAGGAAGGTTAGCAAGGGCAAAATTATAAGTGGCTTTCATTTAGAATTGTTTATAAATTGGTTCAGTAATTTCTGAAATAGAATATGAACGCAAACTAAACTGATCATTTTGAACAGCATGTTAAAGTGACACCTACAAAGAAAGAATTTCATAATATGGTTATGGAAAATAATAAACTCAAAGTACGAGATATTACCAAAGTAGGGAAGTGTTAACGATCTGAAATAATGATATGTTCAGTATTTTAAATTAATATAAACATTGAACGAAAAAGCAAGAGTGCATCTATGTTGCTGGTCGGTAACAAAGTTCCCAGAGCATGTATAGACAGGTACTGTCATATATCATATGTGAGTTTTATTAGTATTTGAATGATTCCTTTTAACTTTCATGTAACCGGCAAATCGCCGAGATATTTTCGATATTTCTACTGGTGAGTTGTCTTACTGGCACAGACACATCCAATAATGAATATTTTGACCCGAATTTATCCACTATAGCACGCACACCCTGCCTGCTGGGACGATTATTACGACCTAAAATTGGAGTAAATTATTAAAAGACAAAATTGTTATGTCCCTATTGAAGAACCTGTTACATACATATATAAACGTTAATTTACAAACACGTACATATAACTGAGGCCGTCAGAAATGCGCTGCACAACATAGGCGTACCCATTGTAAAAAGTGTTATAAATAATACAAAGTAATTTGTAATAAAAGCATTAAACTGTTGCAAGTAATTATTATAACATTGTATACAAACAATATTTACCCTTTAACTTGCGTGATGAGCTAGCATCATCATCATCATCGTCATCATCATCATCATGAGTGTCTGTCTATACACGGTCTGGAAACTTTGTTGCCGACAAGCGAGATAGACGCGTTCTCGCTTTTTTGTTCAACAAATCCGTGTGTTGTACGAGAGAGGGGGGCAATGTTTTTTCATAATGTTTACATACAAGAAATTTATTGGCAAGATGATTGCCGCGTTTCTTCATAATTGAACAAAACCATGAACAAGTAAGCTTTTAAAAACACAATTTGAAGCTTGGAGAAATTATTACTATCTTGAAACTAATAAACAGTCAAAAACAATAGGTTACAGAAGGAGAGGAGAATTAGCTCTAATGGAGGCAAAAAGCTGCTTCACTAACTGGAAAAAGAATGACGTCTGTTTTCTAGTGGGTTTGCGATTCTTTTGACTTTTTTGGAAAGGATAGAACGATATCTACGAAACATTATGCCACCTTGCTGAATCATTTAAATGAAGAAATTAATTTGGTGCCAACTAAAACATCGCACCAAACCAGCCTCCTCCAAATAGAAAAATTGGAGAAATTACAATACAAAGTGCTTCAACATTACACCTACTCATCAGATTTACTCATTGTTTTCATATTTCTACGATTAAGCAGCTGTACATGACGTATGTATGTAGGTTCAAGGCTGGAGTATGCATCTTTAGTCTGGCATCCTTATTATGAGATTCACAAATTGTCACTTGAAAGAGTTCAGAGAAGGTTTTTGTATTTTAGGGTAGGGGGGGGTGTGTCCTCCGTGAGGAGTCTAGAACTCTTTTCTTCTAAATAAGTTTGGAATGGAGTCCTTGGAAGTGAGACGTCAACTAAACAGTATAAAGCTTGTATTTAACTTGGTTAGAGGAAATATAGATTGTGCTCATTAGCTGTCTCAGCTTAATTTTATGGTACCGCGAGTGTCGGCTAGACATAGCCATTGCTTTTATATCGAAACATTTAGTACCAATATTGGTTTCAATTCCCCATTAGCAGTTGCATGTCAGGCCTTCAACGGTTTGTCGGACCATTGCGATATAAATTTTGATACCTTGGGGCGGATACTGGCTGTCGCTAGGGCGCGTTTGTCTTAATTTTCTTAATTATGGGTGTGTGTGTGTGTATGACTATATTTGTATTCATTTATAGCATTATTTTCATTTGTTTTTTTTTAATGCACTGTGAACATTAATTAGGTTACTATTGTTTGATTATCTGATGATCTGTATTTTTTTTGTCCTGTTATTGGATTGTAACAATCTGTTGGACAATAGAGACTTATTATGATTATTATTATTTAGCCTCTTTAAACTATTATCTGTTTCGAATTGTGCAAAAATAGCTTGACGAAGCGAAATTTACGTTAAATAATGAGACGAAAAAATAATTGTACAATAAAAGTACAGCATCAATCGATGAAATGTGACTCACAACGGAAATTAAAAAGAAATTTTTCATATGAAATTTTTTTCTACATTCATTCATACATCATCTTCAACCAGAATTTAAAAATGCGCCTTAGTACAGACAATATATTAAATTATAATGGTCTTAAAAAACGTAATCTGTAATAAAATATAACAAACAATTTCTTCACATCATTTTATATTATCTAATCTTTCCTCCTTACTGTCTGTAATTAAATTTAATTATGCGTACGGTATATGGAACGTGGGGAAATCAAATATTACTACAACGTTGACCGCATTGTCGACGACCAGATCCTCATTACGAAAGGAACAATCGTGAAAGAAAATTGGTTTATTATAGATGGCCGACGGTGGTCGCTGAGGTAAGGGGGAACAGGAGGAGAAGAACAAGCAGTAGGGTCGCGAGAGGAAGTCGAGGGAAAATATAAAATAAACCAAAGAGAATCGTCCTACTCGTGATATCGGGGCGTATAATTAAACTGTACTTATGCTTGTAATTTATTATGTTCTGTGTATAATTTGTGTCTGTAATTAACTATAATAAATACCTGGACATTTGCCGGGAGTTCTCGTACATTCTCATACTAACCCCCCATCCCCCTGACTGTTAATATTTTATTTGCTGTCAAATACGCCGTTTGCATAATGTGGAATATGTGTTTGTCTAAATATACGTTTTCATACGTTGAAAACCTGATTTTATAAATTTACAATTAGCTGATGATATATAATATGCTTTCATTTATGGGGGTTGGGGAATGGTGAAGTTAGTATTTAAAATAAACGAAACTACAAGCACATCTATTGAATATTTCTTTCTGATATAAATAATACTAAGAAATCTAAAAATAACGACACGTTAACACAGTTGTTGCGCATGTCAAGTCCTGAAGTGCACGTCGTCCGTGCGACATCTACGATTGTAGACACGAATTGCTTCCGTATGTCTTTATTAATAATTATTAATTACAATTAGAGCAGTTTACACCTACAACATATAGCATATGACCGACTAAGCAGAGCGAATACCATCGGTCGCCTTGGATGAGTCACCGTATATACCAAGTGGTTCAATAATTTCTATCGTTCGATAGGAAAAAATACGATTTTACGGTTTAAAATACATTCTATTATTCAATATAACGTTCCTGAACTTCAATACACTTGTTCCAGTTATCTTCTAATTTATAGATTCCGACTCTGAGGTGAGATTCCGAAAGACTGTTGAAATACGCTTCCACGACTGCTATTACCTCTTCGTTTGATGAAAATTGTTTTCCACGCATGAATTTTTTGAGATACGAGAAAAGCTTGAAGTCAGAGGCTGTTAAATCTGGCAATTAGGGTTGATGTTGCAACAATTCGTACTTTATTTCACTGATTTTTGCGATAAGTATTTGAGCTGGGTGAGAAGGTGTGTTGTCTTGATGAAAAATGATTCTTGTCTTCTGTAAACCATGTCTTTTCTCACGAATTCTTACATCTAGCTAGTCAAAAAGGTTACAATAATCTAAGTTTATTTTCTTACTGAACAAAACTCCTTTTGCATTCCAAAGAACTGATGGTAACACCTTCTCAGCTAATTTTGGGACCCTAACTCGCTTCAGAACATAAGTACCGAGTTCGCGCCAATTCTTAGCCTCCTGCTATGATTGAAAATCATGTTGGTAGACTAAAGTCTTATCCACACTGATGAATCAACGCACAAAATCGCTTTTATTCTTTCTAAAACCCTTCAAATGTTTCTGAAAAAATCGTATTCGTATGTGTTTTCCATTGTCAACGAATGCGGCACCCATTTTACAGAAAGCTTTCTGAACCTCAAAGCTTCAACCACAATATTGTTCACACTGTCTAATGAGATGCCTAGATGCCTTTTTTGGACGTTCATCACGTTGATCGTCTTCAAGACTATTTTGTTGGAAACGAACAGTGCATATTTTCTTTGTAAAATGCTTTAAATTAAAAATCAATTTTTATTTTTCTTTGAATAATCCAACATTCCATAGTATACAACCAAACATTACTTAATTTCAAGACGTATACTGGACAAACTAAAAAAACAAGAAATATATCATTATCATCGAACATAGAAAATTATTGCTGAGTTCTGCCAATTATCGTGGATTGTATGTGCATATGTACATACATACATATCTACACATGTTTCGGAATTAAACTGTTATCCATAAATCCGAACGGAATGTAATTATGACAGCGTGAAACCGCAAAAATCATTCCCGTGCAGTCACATATCAAAATATGTACTGGCAGTATTTCTCTAATAATTCACGTGAATCATGTTACAAATAATGGAGCGCAGGCCGTAATATTTTATGTCTATTTAATCAGTTAGTAAAGCGGTAAGATTGTTTCACAATCAATTCTGTTAATTTTTTCGCTCTAAAGTTATAAAACAATAGAGGGTGACTCACCGGCATTGCATTTTTTCAAGTCGATACAAACAACAAAAAATACATTTGTTCTATCGTAGCCTCTGTATTGCCGTCGAAAAAATTTTTTTGTTTGACTACGTAGTCAATTTTTGCTTGCATCCCAAGAAATTCCCAAAGAAATAATAGTCACTCGGTGCCAAGTCCGAACTCCATTGAGGGCGAGACAGTACTTCCCAACCCAATTTAGCCAATGTATTGTTCATTAGATGGGCTGTATGTGGGCGAGCGTTATCATATGAGAAAATAACGCCCTGTTCTTGATTTTCGAAAAGGTAAAGAAACCTTTGGGACTTAGGTCCGGGCTGTACGGAGGATGGTCCAACAATTCGACGTTTTGTTGCGTTAAAAATTCGATTGTCTTGCGTGCTATGTGCGAACGTGCATTGTCTTGGCGGAAGATGAGTCGTTGTTCGGTGTTGGTTTTCCGAAGCTCAACGATGACTTGCGGCAAACAAATGCTTGTATACCAATCGGCAATATCAGTTCTTTGATCTTGTAGAGGAATTGTTGCTGCCTAACACACTTCCGAGACCAATGTCGCGACCATCTTTTTGGAGACACTTCGAGAACGGATGACTTTTGTCTGCTTTTCTTCACCCTGGAACACCCAAACAAACGACTGGCGTTATTTTCTGGCTCGTATGAGTAAATCCAAGTTTCATCACCACTGGTAATGTTGTATACGTTTTTAGAGTTTCTGTCGTTGAAGCGATCTAGAGTTTTTTGACACAAACTTACCACTAGCTGCTTTCTGTTCTTCAGTCAACAGATACGGTATACAACGGGAACCTAATTTTTTTACGCATAATTCTTTATGCAAAATTTTTTGAATTGAATTCTTTGAAATCCCCAATAACACTTCAATCTGGCGATATGTTACATGTCGATCTTCGTTAATGATCTTCCGCACAGCACCGACGTTTTCCTAGTGACTGCCGTCTTTGGTGATCGTCGCTAAGACTAATCCGTCCACGTTTGAATCCTCCATACCAACGAGAAATTGTTGACCGATGTGATGCTTCATTGCCGAAAACAGAAACCATCTCGGCAAGGAGATCCATTGTTCAACTAACTTATCAACTTTGACAGTTCGTTGAAGGTACAACACTAAACGTATCGCACTGAACCTTTGGATTTAGGTTAACTAAAGATAAGAGGTTAATTTTTAGTGCTGACATTTGATTAGTAACGCCCTCTATGTCCCACTATGCAAAACTTAAAAGACGTCCTACCTACAGAGTATCTAGAAAATATGGGGAGAATACTTATGCAGTGGAAGAGCCAGAACCAGGAAGAAAGAGAGGTAATTTTCACATCGATTTAATATGCAAATTCCAAGAATAACACAAAATATTTAAATATTGTTAATATATCGTAATTATATATAAATATATAAATTAGTTTCACGATGGGAAATTTAATGAAAATTATATTATTTTCTGCTACTCCATCGTTAATTAAATACACAGAAATTAATTAAAAATTTCTGCGCTGGAGAAGGACTCGAACCTCTATCTGCCGTTTTCTAAGCGACTGCTTTACCAATTCAACCACCAGGCAGTGTAACTTCGAGTCCTTTAACACGCCATAAATCGTATTATGGAACACGTCTAATATTTATTTGAAAACCCGCAGTTCGGTTATGATGTAATTATATATAAATATATAAATTAGTTTCACGATGGGAAATTTAATGAAAATTATATTATTTTCTGCTACTCCATCGTTAATTAAATACACAGAAATTAATTAAAAATTTCTGCGCTGGAGAGGTCCTGCCGTTTTCTAGGCGACTGCTTTACCAATTAAACCTCCAGACAGTGTAACTTCGAGTCCTTTAACACGCCATAAATCGTATTATGGAACAGATCTAATATTTATTTGAAAACCCGCAGTTCGGTTATGATGTAATTATATATAAATATATAAATTAGTTTCACGATGGGAAAAAAAATAATTTTCATTAAATTTCCCATCGTGAAACTAATTTATATATTTATATATAATTACGACATCATAACCGAACTGCGGGTTTTCAAATAAATATTAGATCTGTTCCATAATACGATTTATGGCGTGTTAAAGGACTCGAAGTTACACTGCCTGGTGGCTTAATTGGTAAAGCAGTCGTCTAGAAAACGGCAGATAGAGGTTCGAGTCCTTCTCCAGCGCAGAAATTTTTAATTAATTTCTGTGTATTTAATTAACGATGGAGTAGCAGAAAATAATATAATTTTTATTGTTAATATATATATATATATATATATATATATATATAGCAACCTTGTTAGCTAACATGCTTACTTCAATGAATATAAAACCGCTTTGTAATAGTATCTCTTCAAATATATTCAAAAATAAATCAAATGCTGGTCAAATTCGAATTGCCCTCGCTCTATCCACCTTATACATTTGTATTTCTGGTTTTCTATTGGCGACTTATTAAAATCACCAGTAGTAATGTCATCTATCATATCGAGTTAATAGTATACGTTTTGTAATCACTAATTTTCGTTTTAACGTAAAATTTTATTCGGGACTTTTAACAAATGCAACGTGTGCAATATGCAGACTCTAGCTACCTGCCTATTTTGTTTATGTGTACGTATATGTTATATCATCGATCTGAAATCGGCCAATTTATGTAAAACAACACTTCAATACCCCAAATTCATTTCACTCATTAAATCACAAATTTACCAATCAATGAAACAAACACACGCACACGCACACATATTCACACAAAGTACATGTATGCATATCTGTACATAGAAGTCTCGCGTTTCCCATCGATGATTCCGAATTGATGCCCGCATTACGCAGATACCATCACCACGCGAACCGTATTTATAACAAATAAATTTTTAAACGGCATAAAAATTCTGTTTCGCGCACAGAATATGTTGTTTATGCAACACGTATAATATACTGCATTATGTATTTCAATGTAATTGTTGCGTTTTGGCAGGGAACGTGTGATGTACACACATTGAAACGTTTAGAGAGAGGAGCAGTAGTGTCAATTAATGGATTGCATTCCGTACAAATGGGATTGATTAAATCTATTAAAAAGTGTTAAAGTTAAAACGTCATTATCGGAGGCGTCATGTGCATTATTTTCGAATGAATTTGCTCGAAAATTGTCGGATTTTATTCGCGATTTTTCATTCATCGAGATGGAAATGGGTTTATTATGTTTTAATGTGTTTCTGTAATTTGATCGGTTGCAAATGGAAATTTAATATTTCGAATTTTATAAATAAAAAAAATGTATTCCTAAGTCGATTATCGATTTTATACTTCCTATATGGATGGGTACAATAATATTTGATAAAAAGCATTAATCGACGATATCGGATTGGTTCTTTCTTGATATACGAGGGTGGTCCTAGAAGTACCCGACCCAACAAAGAAAACAAAAAAATTTTTGAACGAAATATATTTATTTTTCAACCTAACCTCCTTTTAACTTCTATACACTTTTCCCAGCGATGTTCAATAAGCTCGATACCCTTCTTTTAATAAGAACTGTCTTTCTCCTCAAAATAACCATTAATTGCCGACATCACTTCTTGATCGTTGGAAAATCTTTGACCACTAAGCAATTTTTTCAAGTTTGGGAACGGAAAATAACCCGACAGGGCTCAATCTGGCGAATAGGGTGCATGAGGTAGAAATTCAAACTTTAATTCATTAATTTTGGCCTTTGTCAAAACGAATTTGTGAGCTGGTGCATTGTCTTGATGAAACAACTTCTTAGCCAAATGCGGCCGTTTTTGTTTGATTTATGATGATAAGAACTGTCTTGCTCCTCAAAATAGCCATTAACTGCCGACATTACTTCTTCATCGTTGGAAAATCCTTGACCACTGAGCCATTTTTTCAAGTTTGGGAACAGAAAATAATCCGAGGGTGCTAAATCTGGCGAATAGGGTGCATGAGGTAATTAATTTTGGCCACTGCAATAACGGATTTGTGACCTGGTGCATTGTCTTGATGAAACAACTTCTTAGCCAAATGCGACCGTTTTTGTTTGATTTATGATGATAAGAACTGTCTTGCTCCTCAAAATAGCCATTAACTGCCGACATTACTTCTTCATCGTTGAAAAATCTTTGATCACTGAGCCATTTTTTCAAGTTTAGGAACAGAAAATAATACGAGGGTGCTAAATCTGGCGAATAGGGTGCATGAGGTAGCAGTTCAAACTTTAATTCATTAATTTTGGCCACTGCAATAACGGATTTGTGAACTGGTGTATTGTCTTCATGAAACAACTTCTTCTTAGCCAAATGCGGCCGTTTTTGTTTGATTTCTTTGCTCAAACGTTACAATAAGTTCGCATAATACTCGCCGTTGATGGTTTTTCCTTTTTCAAGATAATTATTTCACGCGCATCCCAAAAAACCGATGCTTGTTGAAGAAACGGTTTTCGCCTTCCTTGCAGTCGGTTCTCCCTTTTGAGTCCATTATTTTGATTGTTCTTTTGTCTCTAGTGTGAAGTGATGGGCCCATGTTTGATTCATGGTTATGAAACGGCATAAAAATTCTGCTTTGTTGCTGTAAATCTTCGCTCTCAATTGAAACATCTTCACGACACAGTTTTTGCTCAAGTGTGAGCAAACGCGGCATCCATCTTGCACACAGCTTTCTCATGACCAAATCTTTCAATAATATGCGATGTACCACACTTTTTGAAATGCCTACTATGTCTGCTAGCTTCGATTTTCATAAAATAATTCAATTTGAACGCGTTGTTGTACCCACATACCGAGACAAATTCAGTGCGCTATCTATATTCTATTTAGTCTTTAAAAAAACGCACAATTTGAAACACCCTCTACTATTAGTAACATCTGCAGCGAAAGCCTAAGAAATTTGAAGAACATTCGATGAATTTTCTACTTTAAATTTTCTTCTATTTATGTCTGCGATTGCTTATTCTTTAATGCATATAAATCATTTCTATAGAGATAACCCTTAATTTGCATTTTCGACCTTATAGTATCTCCATTTAAATTATAAATCAACTTAAAAGTGTACATTTCCGATTTCTAACCTGGACATTAATTAATTCTACATACTCGGATAACATATCGGCCTCACAGAAACACATGAAACAGCTGGCGAATATTGTAATACTGTCATTAATCAAACTGACGTGATACTTTAAAAATATTTATTCTTATCTGTTGTCGCTTGACAGAGAAAAAAAGGACGCAAACGTTTTCGACATTCCACATTGTCGATTTTGCTGCACTGTAGTCGGAAATGCAAAGTAAATAATAAAATCTTAATCAACGAAATTAATGAAGATTAAGAAAATTAGTTTAGCTAAAGTTATATACTTATTTTTATGGAAAATATCGTTAATTACAAAGGAAATATTATTGCAGTCCCTGCATAAATTAAAAGCAAGCGCCTTTTTCCTTTTTTGGAAACAAAACGAATTGTAAACATAACATTGCCTTGAGCGAATAAAAAATCCTAATTTTAATATGCAAAACCGATTTTGATTTAGATTTCTTTTATTTGAGGTAAATGTAGATATGTAAAAAGTATTTAAAAAGGGTACGAAGCGATGTTCTTGCGTTTTATCTAAGATATCGGAATGTGAATGCAGAAACAAAAACACAGTACTCACCTAAGTCTACGAGTTTTGAACAAAAATGGATTCTTCGTAATAAATTGATGATGTGTCACAACGAGGCATACTATACCTGCAACAATAAAATAAGATAAAATAATTCTTAATTTATTGATAAAGGAAAATTTATATACAAACAAACGCTATCTAAACAAACGAAAAGAATATAACTTTCATTTAAGGACATAGTGGTTAATACAAGCGATAGCTGCGCGCCATAGCATAGATACCAAGTTGTTACTATTTGTTGAACATGGGGTAATTAACGTGTGTGTTTAACGATAAAGTTTATTATATTCCTGGATATTTAAAAAAGTATGATTTTACAAAAATACCACATTAGGAAAGTGTACTACGAATTATTCCACTAAAATGCGTGTGTGTAGTTATTTTAGTACGCTCTATATTAGGATGTTATATTGAGACTGACAATGGTACTTCAGTAGGTGTATAATTGCGAAAATAACGGGTGTTTTCTTAAGAGCTTGAGAACTTAAAATGATAATACAAGACAGAAATATTGTTGGAATGAAATTTTTTTTATTGTAATCTGGTAGATAATTTCATGGCATTTACTTTTTGAATATGATTTCCGGCATACGTCCGCCGTGGCTACGAGCTACATGATCCATTCGATCAGTTCAATTGTTAACTACTTTTTCCAATAAATCTGGTCCTATTGCGTGGCTTTAATATTGGCTTCCAATGCATCAAGAGTTGCTGGTTTGTCGGCATAAACCAATGACTTAACAGAGCCCCATAAAAAGTAATCCAGAGGCGTTAAATCGCACGAACGAGGGAGCCAGTGAACAGGATCACTTCTGGAAATAAAGTTGTCACCAAACTGATTTTGCAATAAATCGATTGTTAAGCGCGCTGTGTGGCAAGTTGCGCCGTCTTATTGGGACCAAATGTCGTCGATGTTTAGTTGATTAATTTTTGGAACAACCCGCACCAAACAGTCAATTTTAATGGATGTATTGGTGATTCGTTAACGGCTTGAGGATTGTCTTCGCTTAAAATGTGGCTATTTTGCTTATTGACGTAGCCATTTAACCAGAAATAAGCTCATTGCTAAACACAATTCTTTGATAAAAATGCTCATTTTCGGCCAGTTTCAAATGAGCCCAATCAGCAAAAATGCGACGCAAACAATGGTCGTTTGGCTTCAATTCTTGCATGAGCTATATTTTATAGGCACATAAACATAGTCGAAGGACAAAGGCCAACAAGTTGAGAACGACGACGAACCGACATTTCAGCGTCTTCTTCAATACTTCCCGCTACAGCACCAATATTCTCTTCGGTACGCACATTTTTTTGCCTCGTTGGTGGTTTTGAATCGAAAAGTGTAAAATTATTGCGAAAACGATCAATAATTGCACGAATTGCTTGCTCACTAGGCCGATTATGTTGACCGTAAAATGAACGAAGTGCTCTATGAACTTCGCGAACAGATTTATTTTTTTCAAAGCAAGTTTCCACAATTTGGAAGCGTTGTTTTGGCATTAAACGATCCATGATGACTTGCCAAACTTTACTGAACAGAAATATCAACATAGTTTGACAACAACTGTCAAACCATAGTTATCGATTTCGATAGTTTTTATGCAGCTTAAAAACACCCATTACATGCCTTTATTTTAGACAGAAGCCTACGCAAATCTATGCGAAAGAAATTAAAAGCAGGCGTTACTCCCATAAGCGATTCTATATTATATTCTTATGGTAGTCAAGCTACATTAAGATTATTAGCAAGCCCTAATATCGCAGGATTTTCTTGAAGAATTCAGAGCTGATAAAACGGAGTATAGTAATGCTATTTTCCTAAGTTTAATTAATAATTAGTTCTATAGGCACAAAGTGAGACATAGAGAAGACATTTACAATATATTATATGTCAAACTATTTTATTTTAAAGAAAAAATTACAGATGTTCATTGGACTAAATTATGAGAATTTTAAGATGAGGAACAAATACTTTTCTTTTACCAAAGATATTCACTATTATGTTCTGGTTAAGTTATATAATTTCCAAAGTAAATAAGTAAATTATTAAATATGAACTGGGATAGAATACACTATTGATTTTAAATGTCCGCATACATAATAATTTAAAGAATTAAGATCATAAGACCATGCAGGCAAAGCTACAAATCCAGTATGACTAATTCATCTTTCAGGATATACCGCGTTTGATATTTTCACGGGCTATCAGATTGAAGTGGAATGGTGCAACGTCATGCATGAACCACGTACATCTTATAATTTAATGGAAGTGCTTCTAGTATTTCTTGTAGGTCATGAAGGAACTCTTCAAACTCCTGTTTCCAACAAATATTCATAGAAGTTAGTTAAGTCCCTGCATTCTTTGAAAATGGTTCGGCAGACGTGTGTTGCCAAAAATTAAATGCTTTTGAAGATATTTTTCTCGTAAGTGATTATTTAAGAAGTTAAAAGATATTTTTTAAATAATCTCTACCTTAAATTAACATTCAATTCTTTGTTGTTTCGAAAACAAATATAAAATAAACACTACCGACAATATATACCGGATGTTCCAAACGGAAACGTTAATAGATTAACTTAAATAGTCTGAAAAATCAAATAGAGCGTAACCCATCGCAACACACCATCATTATCATTTAATTTCCTCGGTGCTTCTTGCTATTCACTTGAAGAATTCCACCATTCCTAAAACTTTCCGACGACTGTTGTGATATCAAGATCGAAAACTGCCGAAGAACAATGAGCGATTGTGCCGGCCGTTCTTTTTCGGTGGAGATAAGGACGGGGTGATGTGCCATCTGCTTCACCTGATGGAGTCCCAGATAACGAAGGTATTGTTTGGCTTATCCCCAAACACATTTAACCGTAACGTTATGTATGAATACGTTGGTGTATGCATGTTATATATACGCTGCCCAATATTATAACGAAAAAAGGTAATCAACATACTTTTAACATAAATTACTTCGATATAAATAACACGTCTAACTTACACACGAAACGAATGAACGGAACAGAAGGAAACTTTTTTCTTTTTTAAATAATTCCATAGCGTCGAATCAGACCGGAAGTTATAAAACATTTTAATAACACATTTAAGTGATAATGTTGAAATCTAAAACAATAGCCCCCGCGAGTGTGTTTGTTTAATACAGTCGGTCGGCAGATGGCTGTCTCGATCGTTTCGGATATTTCGCTTGTAATAATAGGTAACACAATATATATCCTACCTGGTTCCTTCGTGTCGTCGTTCACGTGTGCGTTTCGCTTCTGTACGTGCGTGTATTTGTGTGTAACATTTACGAATGTATGAGTGTTACACGGAATGGATTTATTTACTACCTCATTGTTCTTCGGGGAATAATAAATGAGCACTTTGTACGTGCTAGAAGATTAATTTCGTGCAATTGTTGAAACCGTTCGTTAATCTGTAACTTTCTTTTCTTGGAAAAGGATATCGCTTTTTGCATTGAGATTTTGGCAATTCGATATTCTCTGTTATCTTGTACGAGGGTAGTTTGACAAGTAGTGAGAATGGAAAAGAAAAACGAATTTTTTAAATACAAAATAATTTTTATTTTTCAATATATTCTCCCAAAAAAACCACACATATATTCCAACAGTATTCCAATGCCCTTATGCCATCTCTAAAATGCGATTCCGGAAGGCTTGCAAAATACTCATTTACAAAGATGATAAGCTCGTCGTTAGACGAAAATTTCTTTCCACCTAGTGCCGTTTTCAATTTTAAAAAAAGGTGGAAGTCGGAAAGGGCTAGATCCGGTGAATAAGGCGCATGCGGTACTAATTAGAAATGCAACTCGTGGATTTTGGACATCGCAACTGTGCTGGTATGTGAGGGAGCGTTGACTTGGTGAAACAGAATCTTTTTCTTTGCCATTCCTGGCCGTTTAGCACGAAACTCAACATTTAATTTTTGTAGAAGTTCTGCATAATATTGTCCGTTTACTGTGGCACCTTTCTGAAGGTAATCAATGAGCAAAATGCCCTTTGAATCCCAAAAAATTGATGCCATCACCTTGTTTGCCGATAAAGTGGTTTTCGCTTTCTTTGGAGGTGCAGAACCACGTTCTAACCATTGTTTTGACTGTTGTTTAGTTTCGTGTGTACTGTAGTGTGTCTAAGTGTCATCGTAAGTAACAAATCGCCTACAAAACTCAACCGGATTCCGCTTATAAAGGTCCAAGGTGGGCAATGCAAGTGGAAACGAGTGAACTTTTGATCAGTCGTAAGCAATCGCGTCACCCACCCATCCTGCCGAAAGCTTGGAAAGGCCCAATTCTTTCGTTAAAATGTGGTGTACGCGTTCTGTTGAAATGTTTACCATGTCTGCTATCTCTCTCACTTAGAGTCGTCGATCTTGCGTAATAATATTATGGATTTTTATAATCATTTCCTTAAAAGTCACGATTTTGGGTGCTTCAGAGCGCGCTTCATCAACACAGCTTGTTCTACCACGTTTAAATTAATTTACGCATCTACTTATTGTGGCGGATGATAGAGCAGATTCACCTAATGTTTCCCGTAACTCATCTTTTATTTCGGTAGCTTTCATACCCTTAATTACCAAGTATTTAATCACCGCATGATACTCTGCTTTTTCCATTTTAACAAAACGACGTGTTGCTTCTTTTTCAATCAGCTGTCAAAAATAAACTAATCTACCGATTTATCTAAATATCGGAATGTAAACATATAAATAGGCAACCTAAATTACAATTTGTAAATTTACCAATTAGAGCGCCACCTCTTTGTCATTCTCACTACTTGTCAAACTATCCTCGTACTTTTATCTTCTGTAAAAAAAGGTTTCTATTTATTGTTTCTCAATTTCAACACTGTGTTATAAATTTTAAGAAACGCTCTAAATATTTTAATCAATACTATGTCAGAAGGAATTATTCCATCCGGACTTCTTCAAGACTCTAATTTAGGACCTATACTAATTTTAATTTGCTTACTAATTTACGGCTAATAAATATTCGCAATTACTGTCTATAATTTTTTCTCGATTCCTCGCATTTCCGTTTGTTACATCTACATTCTTCTTCGATTATGTTTCAGAAGATGCGATCACCTTTGCATAATAGCTTGTACATTTTATACACTAACCCGCTGTGTAGTTAAACGCTTTAGCTTCTTCGCCTTGGCTACCGAATTGGAACCGCGTCCTCGGTACTTCTGCTGCCGACGTTTCGTCTTCACTTGCATGAGACACCCTCAGGACTTAACTGCGGCTATTACTTTCGTTGCAGGATTGAAACTGCAACATTTATGGATTTGAGCTCGGATTGTAAACGGCCGGCACTGATAATTATATTATTGTAACGTCAGGAAATATCAACAATTCAAATAAACAGGACTCATTTAATTTTCAATAAAAATTTTGGTTTTTACAAATTGAAAAATCAACATCTACTTTTTGTATTAACATAGTTATGAAAAGTTATATTCACTTAGGCGGCGACCATTTTGAATGCAGTTTTCAATTCGATGTCAGAAATTAACTCTCCCCAACATTTTTCGGTCAATCAAATGCACTTTTTTTGAAATGATCCTGATGATATCATCCTCGTAATGTGTCCTGTTGCTCTTAAAGCTTCGACCCATCTGATTAACTCTCTATTATAAACCCTGGCATCGTATACAAACATGTGGTACTGTGAAGTCCATTTTTCCATTACAACTGAAACGGTATGCCACCCCGAAGTAAATGACACTTCCCGCATCGCCTTACCAACACTCTTTAATTAGAAAAAAACTTAAATACTTAACAATAGTTGTCCTAGAATCCGGTGCTTCGCCTGGGGCACTACACCGGATTTTACCAGCACTAGAGGCTATGTTACTAGATATTCAAAAAGCGTCCGTTTCCTACATGCTGCCTTGTATTTATAAGTTTGTGCTCGGACTGTAAGTAGCTGATACTGCGGTGTTATACACCATAAAACGATAAATTAATACAAACTTTATTATGTTTTGTATCTATATAAGAAGGAATATTATTTTATTATTATTATTGGCGTAGATTTCTCTTTCCTCAACTTAATATGTATATGGATTTGAACTCGAGAAATGTTGACTATTGCTGTTGTGTTTATAATGAGTGCTTTCTGTACATTGGTGTGTGTTTGTGGGCTTATTTCTAGAGTCTGTAAGTGATGGAGAAATCGTTTTCTTGTAATATATTTACTAGAATCGCAATCGATATTATTGTTACTGCTTCTTGATTCCAAAGCACTCCTGTAATATATTTTTACATTTTTTGTAACAACGTACATAATGTGAAGCCCATGATTGCAAAATCTATTAAGCAATATTCTTGCCCTTTGTTTCTATTAACTTAACATTTTTATGTAATTTGATAGAGATTTTACTATTTTTTCGCATAAATTTGCAGGCATTTCTGTACACCAAATTTATTTTATTTCCTCGATAAAGTAACCTGTCAAAACGAGTAAGTTTTCTGTATAAGATTTCACTTTCACAATGACTACAATATAATTAGATGTCGTACTCTGCTACAGATCCAAATCGACCGTAAAATCGAAAATACGACATTGAAATCCCTTAAAAAAGCAAACCGGGCGAACAGTGTTTAGTTAGATGGTTGACATCAAAGCGGACCCCTGTTACCACTAATATAAAGGTCCGTGCGGTGCCACCGTATCTAGAATATCGTGTAAACCAAGAGTCACTGGAGAGCATTTACGATAACACGAGGCAGAGTGCTAATGTTTAGTGAATTATTCAGAGTGCATAGTAGCACTGCAACAGCAACACTAGCACGCTACTTCATCGACAGAAATGCATTAAAGAGCACTTCGATCCCCTGACTGATTGATATTTCAATTAAATTACGTACGAAAGCAATTATTTTGCGCCAGACTTCCCGAATACATAAACCCGTGGTTTTGTTCCCGATTATAGGAAACGGACGTGAATGATATTGTACAGAATCCGTTCTAAATTGGTATACCTTATATATACGCGGGGCTTTGTTCTTACTGTATTATTAGGTGCTTAATTTATAAATAGGAAAATTGAGGTTATATAACACATTCTGACTTTTATACCTCTTCTCTTTTGCAATTTATATATAAACACATACGTCGTGTATTTCATAATTCATCTTTCTGAGTAGAGGAGAAGTGATGTGAAATATGTTTCCATTATTTTTTTAGTATAACGCCTGCAGATTGAAATACATTTAGTCATGTGATGGTACTCTGAAGTGATCTGCTCAAAATGATTGTTCCCAGCTGCTCTTACTTAATTACTGTTCTAACATCTTTCTCACAAAGTTTTCTTTAAATCTCCAAATAGAAAAGAACTAATCGCAAAAGTTTGGATCATATACTGGATGACCAATTTATTCGAAACCACACTTTTAAATTGCAATCTGTGCAACAACCAGATTTCCATGATGCAGACACATTTTAAGTTAATTTAACAGCCTCGTTTGTGAAATATCGACTGAAAGCTCAGTGCTAAGTTAGTTACTTGTCACATCGAGAGAGATCGAGGCCGATAGCTTGCTGTAATGTATTTCGTTGTTTCGCTTTCCCGTTTAAGCGAATTCTGACAGCCAAAGACGTTAAATCACACCTTAGGGTGTAATAATAACCCATGACGTCTGTAACTGGAGTTAAACTATGGAGGGATATAAGGGCATGAATTATTATTATTAATTAATATAATGGAATGGAATGTATTAAATAATTTTAGGATAAAAGTTGATAATTTTTTGTTCGAGCTCCATACAACATATCTCAACTGCTGCGCCCTGTTAAATATTTCAGGTTTTCTAATAATATCGAAATATTAATTAACTTAATTCAAGGCTATCAAAGCTTCTTAAAGAATGGGACCAGTAAAAATAACAAATTAGTTAGTAGTGGTCTGTGATGTGTTTTATAATATTCGCCTACTTTTTCGTAGACTGTATTCCACCGATGACATTAAGACTTCGTTAAACTTTAACCTTTCTGTTTTGTCATCGTCATCAGCCTTAAGAGAGTTATTATATTGTATATCAAATTTCATTATGGAGGTACGTCATACGAAGACGAACAAATTTTCCTGCTCCGAGTGGACTTCGGGGATACCAGTTTGATAATGTCCACGTACTTTTTCATGGAGTGAATTCCACCAGTAATCTTAATGCTTCATCATCAAAGCCATGAGATTTTGATAAGTTTGTTGTCAGACTTAAGTGAATAATTAAATTAGTATTTCCTGCCTTACCATCTTTGATTACAATCACTGAAATTAATTAAAAATTTCAACGCTGAATCAGGACTCGAACCTGTATCTGCCGTTTGTTAGACGGCTACCTTATAAATTATGCCACCAGACGGTACAGTTTCGAGTCTCCTAATATGCCATAAATTTCATTATGGAAGCAGATATTATAGTTATAACTCGCACTCAGATTTCGATGATAATAATTGTATATAAATATATAATTATGCTCTATATGATGGGAAATTATCAAGCGGCAGATACAAGTTTGTGTCCTGCTCCAACGCAGAAGTTTTTAGTTAATTTTTTTTGTTTATAATCAATTGTAATTTGCATTAATTTCCCATCGTAAAGAGGTTAATTATTAGTAAGTGTGTAATTGCTTATCAAATTTCGTTCTGGGGTTACATACATCGTTGAAAAGTGAAGCCGGGCCACCCCTGTTTTGGGTCCACCAACACGTCAGAGTTTGATAATGTTCGTACTATTCGATTAAATCGTTTGGATTGGGTTTATAAAATTTTCTTCTGGAGATACGTATTGAAAAACGAACCCAGGCCCTCTACTCCAAGTGCACCTGGTGGGGAGGGGGTCCAGGTTCGATAATGTCTGCGTACCTCTCCGTGTTTTGTATCTATCTTAGAGCTCCATTATCAAAGTTTAATGACTTTAGTGATAAAATTGTAATCTTAAAAGTTTTATCATTAGAGTTATCAGACTTAAGTGGGTAATTGTTCATCAAATTTCGTTTTAAAGATACGTCTTTGGAGATGAACCCGGACCTCCTTGGTCCGGCTGGAGCCCCAAGGTCTAGATTTTTATAATGTACGCGTACTTTTTCGTGGATTGTATTCTACCAGTGACCTTTAAAGCTTGAATAAAAAAAATAAATTTTACTAAAATAGTAAGCTTTTACTTTTACTTAAAAAAAGATCCATTTCCTCTGTGACACACTGTGTATAAGGGAATACCCTAATTAAGTAGATCACTGAAAGTTGATATACAACCCCTTGCCACATAAATAATAAAAAAAATGTGGCAAGAGGTTGTATATCAATCTTCAGTGATCAAGTTAATCAACCACAGGCTCCATCAAAAGTAGTTTAAAAATAGCAATACATTGTAGATATTATGTAATTAATTATTTATGTACAGGTATTTGTTACTAATGATAATTTTGAGTTATAAATTATAAAAAATATCTTTTGTAATGTATAATTCATTACAGGGTAATAGTTTATATGTTTATATTACCTTTTATTTTAGTTATATTTTAAAGACCGAAATACGCGAATTGTGTCAGTCACGCTTTTTGAAAAAAAATTCAATCAAAAATTGTTTTATACATTTATTTACTTTTCTTATCGTCTCCAAAGGAATGATATCTGCTTCTAAACTTTTCGCTTATAATGTATACATCACGACTTTTATGCACATGACAAGAACGTAAGAACCACTTCTCCAGACTCCGTTCAATAGGTAGAAAAGACTTGCTCCGAGAACAGCGCACCCAAGCGCTACGTGATTGAACTAATGAAATTCCCCAACGTCCTCGTATATACGTCTTATAAAACGGTTATTGTTACGATTATTGTTATACTTACTTCGCAGCGTTTATGATTATTGTTATTATTATTATTGTTATCATTATGGAATATAATAATAATAATGACGATAATCGTCGTCGAGCCAAGACAGGTCACCTCCGTGGGTAAATACGCGCAATATGTACGTGAGTTTTATTATTACTATTGTCTGTGTGATAAAGGAAATCAAATTAAAATATGGCGTCTGTGTCTAACCGTAATTGAATTCTTCGTGAATAGAAGTTGAGCGTAAGAGTCGATTTTCTCAGAAAGTCGATGTAGGAAAGAAATGTAATCATTTTTTCTTACTTATATAATTAAATATAAGTAATATGTAATATAATTTGAATCTATGATTAAACAAGACAATTTTTAAACACAAATATCAATATATAGATCAAAAGTATTGTCAATTATGCAGGATTTTTCATTAAAAGTGGCGCATCTTGATGGTAAAACCAAACCCAGATATTGTAAGACAATTTAGTTCAGGATATCCAATATAGAAGCACTGACAGGAATGAATTCCGTTGAACCCAATTGTCCATAATTTTTTCACAGAAATTTGGTCTAATATAACCACATACATGTTCAACGTTGATCTGCAAGTCGTGCAATGTTGACATGAAACGATTTGACGTAGGTTCACAGAAAGAATTCTGTCATCGTCACATGAGCATGAGAAACAATTTATTGTTTAATGAAAAAACATTGCCTCCCTCTACCGTACAACACACGAATGTATTGTACGACAGAACGAGAACGCGTCTATCTTACATGTCGACAATTAAGTTGCCAGAGCGTGTGTAGACAGACACTTTCAATGTCAGCGATTCGCCAAATAGATAAATTTTCCGGCTATTTGTCAAATATATGAATTTTCCGGCGATTTGCCAAATAGGTGAATGCTTAAAGCTTTTAACATTGATCTAATTGCTTAATTTCTGGAAATAATTGATTCACCAATCCTTTCTATAAGTGGAAAACTTGGCGTCACATGGCAGAGCTTCAAATTTGAGTCAAAACAATTTCAGTCAATATTGAGGGATAACGAGTTTCATTTCATCAGTGGGAGCATCATTGGGTTGGGTAAATAAAGGTGCAACGACTCCTCCACCATGAAAAATGTACTCCAGACAGTTTAAGTGGGTGCAGTGCCTCTTCATGCATTACACCTGACTGATTTTCAGAGAAAAGTCATTAAGTTGGAAGTGAGCTTCGTCGCTGAAGATGATTCTCTTACGCGATTTAGAACCATCTCCAAATTTCTCTAAAGCCCAATTTCAGAATCTGAGACACGACCGTTAGGTTTAAGATCCTCCAACTCTTCAAATTAAGGAATTGCTTAACATGCTGCAATTGCTGCACATATCATCTAAGTCTATAGCATCAAATTCGATCTAAAATAAATCCAGACAACATCGAGCGATAGCGAGTTTCATTTCAGTAGCAAGGGGGTAAACTGTTGACCTAATGTATTAAAACTATCACGATAGTCCTGTATGATGCGAAGCTTGTTTTGCGTCTTACTGCTAAACACCATAGATTTTGATTATTGTTCATACGAGAATTTATTTATTAAATGGAGATATTTCAACTAAAAAGTATGCCATAATCTATGAATATTCTTTAATTGAATACTATGGTTTAGATGCTAGTTATAAACTACTGAAGATGACTTTAATATCTCCTCGTGTATGAGATTTCATTCGTATGACACATTCATTAATTGGATACTTAAAGTGAATCTGCAGACTACACAAATATTGCATAAAATAGAATTTCTTTAATACGTAACTGGCACTTATCATGCGCAAATTATAAAATACAAACGACTTATTTTCTTTTTAAAACTGTCGAATTGAGAGAAAAACTAGTTCATTACGATTAATTTAGGTCATCGCTGTTTCTAAATGAAGAATAAATTACTAAATTACTTAAATTACTTCACTTATGATGTAATGCTGCTCTGAAAATTGTGTCGTAACATTAATAGTGAATCAGAAAATACTTAATTAAGAAAAAAAAATAACGCACGGAATGTATATTGTAATAGATAGATAGGTCTCTTATTTCTGTATTTAAATATGTAGTAACAAAAACCATGATAGAATCGTAACAGACAAGAGATGCAACATAACTTTGTCAAAATAATAAAGTATAAATATTGCGAAATGTATTTAATATAGATTAATAAAGTACAATTAATCAGATTGAGTATTCCCCAAAATATTGTTGTAGACTATAAATTTATATTACAGTCCAAGTTACATTTTAGAACACTCACATTCTTAAAGTAAAACAAAACTATCTTAGTAATAACTTTATTTTCATCTTTCACAGCAGAAGTAAAAATGTATCTAACAAAAGTATTACTTAGTAGTGCAGGTTTCACCGTATCATAGTTTCTGCCAACATTTCGCTGTATATACTTACATACGACTAGCTTCCTCAGATGTACTACCAGACTCCGAAGAATTTAGCTATAAGGACAGCGAAACTTGAAAATTGTACTATATGTGACACCGACCGTGAAAACCTACAAAATTTAGAAATACTATCTTTGACCTTGCGATGTATATACAAAAACATTAAAAAAAAGTTTTTAAGAGATTTTTGACAAGTAGCTACTAGGCCATGTGTATTGTTATTGTGTTATTGAGGAGTAGTCTGCAAATCAAAACAAAGAATTTCTTATGGATTTAAGAATCATTTCATGATTGTGTGTGGGTCTAAAAAGAGATTTTGTTAAAATAAATAAAGAAATAAAATTTTGTTTTTAAATATGATAGGGTAAGTACTTATCAGTGCTGCCTTGTATGTGTATGTACATATGTTACGTATAATTAATAATGTAATGTACATACGTAAGCAACGTGTTTTCTTCTTGAGATTAAATAAAAGATTTCTGCATATGTAGATGATGATCTAAAGTCACTTTGGTTCCTGACTAATTTTCTTAGTCACTTCCCATTTTTAGAGAAGGTTTGGCCAGTCCATCTACAGTTACTAGTCACACTTAATTCTCATAATATTCTTACAATGGTTTGTCACACTTTTTGTGTATAAAGGTTTCCATTCGTTTAGCACATCAGATCCTTATAGATACTCGCTAAATGGACACTTATAGATACTCATTAAGTGGACACCTAACTGAATCTGCAGATTATTTAAATATTGCATAAATGGAACTTGCATAACATCAACTGCATTTCTAAATTTCGCAACATCACAAGCGCTTTTGTTCAACTTATCTAAATAGATCTTTTGCATACGACTTCATCGTCATTCTTGACCTCACTTATGCTCGTTCTTGTTCTTAATAAGTTCGTGAATCGTACCACCCAGTCGGCCGGTCAAGTATCTCCGATAACGACATCACCGAGAACGGTGGCAGTTGCAGCATCTACCTTCACATGCACAACTCAATGCAGTCCCGACTTCCATTTATAATTGTACGCATTTATCAAGGTACGACCGCTCGGTCGCTCGTCAGGACCGTCAATAACGATCCATGTGGATGGATGTGTTTCGAATTTCTCGTCCTTCATTTCTCTTTTTGTAATAACGATCATCCACTGGCTTGTAGTAGAGAAACAAAAAGAAAAGAAAGAGGTTTGGAATGTAATGTCTACTAAACAACCGCATTGATGAATTTTCGTGTGTCAATATTTAAGCTACCACCTACGTCGATAAACGCACGAGAATTCTTCGCTGTCACGGATGATGTTTGGAGTATTAAGTTCTTGTGCTTAAGGTGCTGCACTTGAATGGCGAGTAATTATTTAATATGAAATTCTATCGTAATGACAAATAAAATAAGTCAGTTCAAATAGATCTGTAAGTTGAGAGAAAATTTAGTTTCAAAAATACGAGGCGTGATCAAAAAGTTCTCGTTTCGACTTTTTCCTGAACATAGCGCTTTCTATCGATCAACACTTAAAACTGTTAGAGAAGAATGTTTGGCGGGAAATATTAGTTGTAGATGACAAAGTAGAATGGTAGTAATGGACACTTCCATATTTGTTTAAAGAGTTTTTTTACCATTCGTATTAAGGTAATAATCCTTCTTCTTGTTGCTTTTTTTTTATAGCCGTCCAGCTTGGTTTATTTCTTTTTAAATGTTTCTGTGATCTCAGTTCTCCACACCTTTCTTGGTCTTTCTTTTCTTCTTTCTCTCTTCTCACAAATACTATTTCCCATACCATTTTCATCACTCTATTTTCGCCAATGGTAAATAAATAACCGCACTATCCCACTTATTCTTTTATTTCTTCAGTAATAATTTTTGTTTTAAATAGTTATTTGAACGTTTTATTGCGATACATAACAAAGCTTTTCTACCATGAGCTCATGTAATTCAGACATGCTACACAAGATTACTTAGGAAGTTTCTTCAAAATACTGAACAATTGAAGACTTTAACATAGTAATTTATGGACATGAATGATATTTGTAAGTTTTTTTATTTTTTTCTATTCCCACGACGTAAATAAACCAACTTCAAGAGAAATTTGCCTCAAACTGTATCTTGCATCCGCATTTACCATCGCTAAAATACGTTCTTTTGTACCGTAACAAGTTGCTTATTACCTGTGATTGTTATTTAACACATTTTATTCTTTCAGTAAAGATAATTGTTATTACTCACCACCCCTACGTTCCGATTTTACAGAAATATTTGCTCGTCTTTCAAAATTTTCAACATTTTTGTTAATAGTACTTGTATATGTATAAGTCTAGCATTAAATTTAACTTCGAACTCGTCGCAAACTGAAACCACTGTAAAAAGTTTTCATCATAAAAGCTCTTTCTTCATTGGTATAATTATTCATTGTTCCGTAAATAAACCTCAACTCAAGCCTTAACCTCGAATTTTTACTCACAAATAAGCAAACAATAACACAGAAATTGACTGGTTTATGCAAACTAATTACAAAATAATTTGACAAATGCAATTTGACTTTGCAATCAAGGCTAATCATATTTAAAATCTGTCAAACTTTAATTTAGTATTTTAAAATAGGAATCGCACCTCCTCTCTAGTCTTGTTAGTGTCATTTGATTCACAATAATTCTCTTTTATATTATTACCATTACCTCCGCTGTTTGTAAAATCGGTGACCAGCAATAGTCAAAAACATTTGGTATCATGTTAGATTCCTATGTTCGATTTTGAGAACGAACGGATGATATAGTCTCAATCATATTTCTTAGAATATTTCCTAAATTTTTCGAAGTAGACTCTCTATAAAAATTCCCAAAATTACTGCCATCCGTTGAAAAATTATGACTTCAATTATGAGTTAAGAATTGTCTGTATTAAGCTACATATGTTTAATCTATAAAACATCTTCCATAGATATTAGTCATGTTTTATCTTTCCAAAGCAACATTGACCATCATATTTGTGTTAGTTTACGAAATTTACGACACTTTAATGATTTTCGTAGCTGTTATCAACGCCTCATAGGCATTTGAAGACTTAATAACATGCTCAATAGCAGTTTCAAAGATGGTTCGTTAGAAAACCGTAGTACTCAACCGAAACGACAAAACGTAGGTATAATATATAGCCTCGTAAGCGAAATAAACACAGACAATGAAGTCCACGGACGCAGTTGTAGTACATACCAAGTAGCAGACGTGCCTTCACGTGTATGTGGTGTGTAGATGTGTGTGTGTCAGAGGTTAAAGTAAATAAGTCTTCACACCATTGGGATATAATACGGAGACGACTTTATGGAAATCCGTTGAGTTGAACGCTTACACCGAGTCAGAATGAGGACGTGTCCATAAAACCGAGTGAAAGCAAAGTATTAGAGGAGAGTAGATGATGTTATATACAGTTTTATCTACGTGTCTGTTGTGTATGTGTGTAAGTCGGTGGCCTCCCACATACATACATGAACACATGCTCTATCTCCGTCGACTAATTGGGTCGAGAGCATCAAAGCGACGTGTATTCCATTGCCACTTGGGCGTCCTCTTGTTCCTCTCTCTAGTGCTAATGCATCTTCACATAATTCCGATTTGTCATAATAAAATTTATGGCCGCGGACAATGTGAAACGCTTACATAAATGTCTTTCTGTTTGTGTGCGTGTGTGTGTGTGTGTGTGTGTGTAGGTAAATTGAGTGTGTGCGTGGTGCATGTCTGTCTCATTACTGTGATACGAGGTGATGCATTAAATTCAGCCCGTTTAACTTTTATTGTTATGGAAATGAATCTGCCACTTCTTTTACGGTGGATATTTTTTACTGGTGAACGGAAGTGAAAATGAATCGTTTTAAATGTCGGTAGTTCAGTGAGGAAAAAAGCTCGAGTTAGGTACTGCGAAATGGTTTTTAAATTGCGCTAAATGTGATATTTTTAGAGTAATAAATATTCATTGGGAGTATTTTTAAAATTACCATTTAGTAAAGAAGTTCTTGTTTTTAAATGTTCTTGTAGCCTAACCTCGAGTATTATTTAAAAAGATGATAGTTCAAAAAAATCCAACAGACTTTTTGTATCTCACAATTATTCTGTGAACTATTTTGTATTATTTATCCTACTATGCCTTGCCTGTATCTAATACTACTATGTTCTAAGACACCTTTCTGTTGTTCAGTTCTTTATGCGTGATTATAAGATACCCCGTGTAATGTACAATACAAATTACCGTCGAGTTAAATCAAACATGAACGCTAACTGTACTATACGGTCAGATTCTGTTTTAAGATTCCTAATACTACATGATAGTATTTTCACATAAAATTTTCACCCAATTGAGTTGATAAAATAAAGCTCATGACGTGAACAAAATAACATAGAAAGTAGTCTATTTAAGACTGGATAGATGTGCCATAAACAAATAAGTTAATAGTTGAGATTTTTGGAGCATTCAGTCATCAAGTTCATCAACCACAGGCTCCATCAAACATATACTACCGGTCATATTTATTTGCCCACCCTTAGTTTTAGCCAAAATTATTAAACTATCAAATGTGTACTGAAAATTTATTTATTGTACCAATACAATAGTGTAAAATAAACATAAAATAGTTACATTTCAGCAGCAATTTCTGGTGCTGTTTTTCGTCTATCGCGTCTACTTATCCGTATTAGATGCCGGTTATCTGCAGATGTCGTCGCTTTGCGTCGTCCAAATCTTCTTTTGTTGGAAAATGTACCACTTTCTTCAAATTTTTTAACGTTATAATCAACGGTTCTGCGATTTAATCGTAATTCTTTTGCAATTTCGCGATTACTTTTACCCGTACGATGATAAGCAATTATCATAGCACGCACTTCAACAGATAATTCCTTCGTCTTCGGCATTGCATTAAAATATTCACAATAACTCTCTATTTCACTGTTTTCGCAACAAAAAATGAACGATGACTGACATAAAATTTATTTTCCTTTTTGAATAACACGTCCTAATATTGTAATTAGTTAGTACAATAACACAATATTGGTAATACCTTTCGGAAATACAGGTAAAACTGTTAATACTGTAGGAATTAGCTTATATAATATTTATGGTATTTTTCCAAATTATGACACCTTTAGGATATATCATAAACAATTTAAGATTTTCCTAGAAATTCATATGGAATTACTTCCACTAATAATATTGTTGAATAATTAGAATACAGATTTTTCGAAAGATAATCCGTATTTCAGGAAACACATAAAATTGGGGTGGGCAAATATATATGACAGGTAGTGTACATACATTATCTTTTAGTCCTTCAAGACAAACAAAACAATATCTTACAAATATACTCAAACGTTAACACTGACCAAAAGCTTGACATACAAGTTTTGGTGAATCTAGAATTTAAGGTATTTAAATGTATTTCATTATTTTTATTTTATATATTTTTTAATATACATTATAGATCTGACTTGAATTTGGAATTCAATTCTCTATGTTTCAATATTATCGACATCTCCTCCGAAGCGATTATTAATCGATCCGTCAAGCTTATGTAACAATATATCTTAAGCAATTCTACTAAATAAAAACTTTGTTCATCTAAGAAAAATAGACTACATCCCGTTTGACATACTTCTAATATTAAAAGTATATGTCGTGTCTATAGATTTTGTCCATGTCTTCTTTTAAAAAAGCGGGTTTCACCGTGTTGTCATAGTTTCCATGGACGTTTCGTTGTCCAAAACTCACAAGAAGATTGTACTCCAAGTGATACCGGTAGTGAATTCTTGTAATATTGTTCTTATAATATTAATTGAATCATTGCAAATAAAATTGAAACGCCGAATGAATTGATTTTTTGGAAATCCGTACAGTGTTTTTTAATAAATTGTTGTAGCAAATACGTCTATCTTGCTATTGCATCTGAAGAGATATAGAAAACGAGGACTTGCATTTAATATTAAACGAACTCTATATCGGGGACGTTATTATCGGAGTTTTCGTCATACTTTGAAGAACTGCTTCGAATATTAACGTGTAGAAACTTTCTTCTTCATTAATTCATAAATCTAGTGAATTACTAGTATATTTAATAAAGTTCTGCTTTTATTTTTAACGTTAAGAAATCGCCTTGTGAATTATTTGTTTAGTTCGAAAACTGATTCCTTCTTAGCGAAATTATTTATATATTTAGTAAGGATAATTAATAACTAATAGATAACAGTAACTAGTAAAACACAGTGCATCAATATCATGCCATTGAAACTACGTCATAGTATACACGGTGGGATAACTTGAAAACCGAGAAAGATTGATTAGACTCACAACTTGCTTAAAGTCATCCTGCAATAATATAATAAGCACAACATCCTTTACATACACTACCGGTCATATTTATTTGCCAACCCAATTTTATGTTTTCTGAAATACGGATTATCTTTCGAAAAATTTGTATTATAATTATTCAACAATATTATTAGTGGAAGTAATTCCATATGAATTTCTAGGAAAATCTTAAATTGTTTATGATATATCGTAAAGGTGTCATAAATTGGAAAAATACCATAAATATTATATAGGCTAATCCCTACAGTATTAACAGTTATACCTGCATTTCCGAAAGGTATTACCAATATTGTGTTATTGTACTAACTAATTACAATATTAGGATGTGTTATTCAAAAAGGAAAATAAATTTTATGTCAGTCATCGTTCATCTTTTGTTGCGAAAACAGTGAAATAGAGAGTTATTGTGAATATTTTAATGCAATGCCGAAGACGAAGGAATTATCTGTTGAAGTGCGTGCTATGATAATTGCTTATCGTCGTACGGGTAAAAGTAATCGCGAAATTGCAAAAGAATTACGATTAAATCGCAGAACCGTTGATTATAACGTTAAAAAAATTGAAGAAAGTGGTACATTTTCCAACAAAAGAACATCTGGACGACGCAAAGTGACGACATCTGCAGATGACCGGCATTTAACACGGATAAGTAGACGCGATAGACGAAAAACAGCACCAGAAATTGCTGCTGAAATGAATAGAGCGCGTGCTAAACCAATTGGTGTGTCCACGGTACAGAGAAGGTTAAGGCGAGCGGGTTTATACGGCAGAATTGTTCTACGAAAACCACTACTACGAAAGCAAAACAAGATAAGACGACTAAATTGGGCTAAAGACCAAGAATTGGACAATTAATCAGTGGAATAATGTGTTGTGGACAGACGAATCGAAGTTTGAACTTTTCGGTAGTAAAAGGCGAATATTCGTAAGGAGATCCGCAGAAGAAAGAGTATTGCCAGAATGTATTGCGCCTACCGTAAAACATGGAGGAGGTTCAGTAATGATTTGGGGGTGTTTTGGTGGAAGATCTGTAGGCGATCTTGTCAAAATTGAGGGAATTCTAAGAAAAGAAGGCTACAAGGAAATTTTAGAAAATAACGCTGTTCCTTCAGCACTAAAGATTCTTGGCGAAAACTTTGTGTTTCAACAGGATAACGATCCGAAACACACTTCTAGATTGTGTGGCGATTATTTGCATCAACTAGAAGAGCAAGGGCAAATCTCTATAATGGTATGGCCAGCTCAAAGTCCTGATCTGAACCCAATAGAGCTTCTTTGGGAAGAATTGGACCGGAAGGTTCGAGTACGTGCTCTATCATCCACCACTACACTGTGGGAACAACTTCAAGAAGCCTGGGCACAAATTACAGAAGATACACTGCAAAAATTAATTGAAAGGATGCCGCGGTTATGTGCCGCAATTATCAAAAATAAAGGTGGGCACATTGATGAGAGCAAAATTTAAAAATAATTAATGATAAAGTTTTTATATAAGAAAAATGTAACTATTTTATGTTTATTTTACACTATTGTATTGGTACAATAAATAAATTTTCAGTACACATTCGATAGTTTAATAATTTTGGCTAAAACTAAGGGTGGGCAAATAAATATGACCGGTAGTGTATGATAGATAGTCAAAAATATTCTATGTTACTAACACGAATGTACAATTCGGATACGGCAAAAAAGATGCATGATCTGATCTCCCGCAATTGCTTGGGGGGATATCTAATATGCATTTGTATTACACTGTGTTTCGAAAAGAAAGAGACAAATTTCTAAACAGACTCCAAGCCCAAATTACAGCGTATAAAATAGTGAAAATTTCAATAGAAAAGTAAATAAATAAATCAGTAGTATTGTAACATAATCCACACATTAAAATTCTTGTTTTTGTTTGTGCAGTTCAGAAATTTATTTAGCAATTATATTTATTAGTTAAAAAAAGTTCAAATAATACCTCATTATACATACGACTATATGATTTTGCCTTGCTCGCTTTCAACCAATGAGTATTAACTTTCATTTGAGTCTATTCAGAAATGTGTTTCTCTCCTTTTGAAATACAGTATAGTCTGAGGAAGAAACTATTTACAAAAACATCTTATAATTAATCGATTGTTTCTTTAGAACAACTTCGAATGTCAAATTTATACTTTGTACATATGGGCAAGATGATAATGTCGTTTTATGTTCTGATAATAACAAAAGAAAGCAAAATGGGTAACGCACAATTGTGCTCGATAATAAAAAGTAAAAACAATTATCCATTTAGGCAATTGTCAGTATTATGACAATCTGGATAAGATCGGTTAGATATTTCCAGCATCAGATACGTTTCCACATTTTATTTCAGCAAACCGCGTTTACTTGGATGGACTTTTTATGAATCGCCGACCACTTTTGCTCTTGCTAGTAATAACCTTTTATGAAAATGTTATTAATATATAATAATGTTACATCCGTAAGTATGTCAGTCGAATATATTAACAATTAGAGTGAGGTCCAACCACTGTCTTGGAGAACAACCGATCTTCGTTCAAGATAACTTTCAATTGTTTTTTAGAACTAATTCTAATGTCCAAATTACTTAAATATATTCTGCTTTGTAGCCCACAGACTCGAACCCAATTGAAAATGGTTGGGCTCTTATGAAATAGAAACTTCGCGGGAAACGTATATATAAAACTTTCCAACTGTCCCACAATATGAAGAAGATATTACGCTTATAGTATACTGGTTACAACTGTCTATAGTAACAATGAAACTGAATTCCACTCAGTGTCTTGGGGCATTCAATCTACATTTGCACTTTATTTGACTTCAGAAAAAGCTATTTACAGATACCTCTTCTGTCTTTTTTAGAAAGAAGTTGAACACAAGAGGCTGTTTCTTCATAGCAACTTATTTTAATTTTTCCTGCCTTACTCAGCAATGAAGTAGAATCTAATTTTAATCGGAAAGCACCTCGAAATAATATGCACTTGTATACATGGGCACTTTCCCCATTTACCTATAATACATACTTATATGTAAAGACCCAAATACTATTACTTTGTTATATCTAAAAGTTAAATTCTTTGTATTTGAAAGCTTAACTTCTAACGCAAAAGCTAATTTCAGCCGAATCAGAAAATTATAATATAGAACTTCGCCGAATATATTCGTGTCTATTTCACCTTTGTTTTCAGTACGCGAATTTATCTATAACGCTGGCTAAACTAAAGCCGGCGCGAAATTTTCATGTAATTATAATAACCCTTTTATAAATCGAGACCATTTAGTGGGGAAAGATTAACGCGACCACATTACGACCACGGTATGAATATAGCCGCTTTTCACACTGGTTCGCAAAACGCGTAATTGAACTCCGAAATTATTCACAAATTATTATAATTGGTACGGTATTTGATGTTAAAATATTTTATTTACAATCGACGTACGCTCGCGTTCGTTGCGTTTCATTTTCGTTGTTCTAATAAAATTACATTTGAACGCGTTCGGATCATTCGAGATGATTAACAAATAATATCGTGCATATGTAAAACGGTATTTATGAGTATTCGAATTATTATGATTTCGATTTCGATTTCGACCAATTATAGGGGAAGGTTATTAAAAATTTTGTATGGCAATTCTTTTTAATACAATTATGAAATTGATGTGTTTATTTATGTTGACAAATAGGAAAAAACCTTGAAGATCTAGCTCTCGCTTTGATCGATCTGCGGTCCGAAGAATACTTATAACATCTCTTAGATGATCTATAACTGGGGAAATCGAAAATACTGCACCATTTTAAGATACAGGACCGTACTGAACAATACCGTGATCATTTATTAAGGAGTGCAATAGATTTCTCTAGAAACAGCTCAAATACTCTTCTTGATTGCTCATGTTTACTATTTGCAATATAAATTGACAATTAACGTGAATAATCAAAGTAACTTTTATTTTCTGTCGGTTTGGGGTTGCCTCTCTAGCTATTACTATTTTCGATTTGATTGCAAGCTTACCAGAGCTGATACAAAGGACGATCATTTTATTCGATATACATACAACCAGTAAGACAAGAATATACACACTACTGGAGAATTGTAGAGGAAATATACGTGTTTATGGAATATATTGTATCAGAGGGAGACACATAGATTTCTTTTGCAATGTGTTATACGAGACAAATAATATGATTCGACTTTATGTATAATCTGTAAAAAGATATTTCATCATTAATATGCTATGCTGAATCTTAAGTATGCCTTTCCCAACTACAATACTTGCTTACACGCTTCTAACGACCTCGTTCCAAAGTCAAAAATCGACAACGATTTCCGTTGGTCTTTAAAATTCTTCCACTTTATATGTAATATGTAAAAAGATATTTCGTTATTAATATGCATTGCTGAGTTTTTAAGTATGTTTTTCCCATCTATAATACTTGCATACATGCTTCTACAGACATCGCTTCCAAGTGAAACAAATTGGTAATCGACAACGATTTCTGTTGGTTTTCAAAATAGGTAACAATCTCCTCTTTCAATTAGTTATCGTCTGCAAAATGATATCCTCTGGGGTGCTTTTTCAAGTTTCTAAATTTTTGGAAAGAAGTTGGACGGAGGCAAATCTAGATTATGTGGTAGATGGTCCAACTCAACAAAGTTACACTTCCACAGGATAGGTTGAACTTCGGCTGTCTTGTAAACTCGCGCATTATCATGAAGAAGAAAGACTTCTTTGTGACGCAAACATGGAGATTTTTGGTCCATAGCCAAACATAATTTTGTTAACGTATTACCGTAGGTGACTGCTGTTATTGAGTGTCCTTTGATATGTAGGTATTCAACAAAAATAACTCCTGCTTAAAGACAAGAAACTTTGAATCACCCTCAAATTCGTCCCCATACACTGCAGTTATTCGTTCGTTAATAGTTCTAGGAGAATTTTGTTCCTTTGTCAAACTTTGATGACATTGTGATGTTCTAATTGGCTTTTGCGAAACACTAGGTAAAGGACGACATAATGAACGAATTAAAGTCAAATTTGACACGTAAATAGAAAAATATTGTGACTCTTGAACGGTACTAGGCAACGTATTATACAATTAGTTGTTAATGCATACATTGAATAATAGTAACTATATTAGTTACTATCTTAAAAAGCTTCAATATCGTCAAAGTGGCGTAGTATAGGACTTTAGGTTAAAATCGATTTGCATAATTCGTTTGTTTTTCTAATAATGTAGGTTTTTTTAACTTACAACTTACCTTAATACATATAAATTTCTTTTTTACAGGTGAGTACCAAGTCGTTCTTCTATAGATTCTTGCAGATATTTGGTAAGATGTTACATCCTTTAATATTCATTCATGATACAATAGTATTAATTGCTTCCTAATTTTTTTATTAATTTTTTACATTTAGGGCAATAAATTCAATATTTCAAACGCTCAATATTGAAACATCTTCTAAATTGAATATTTTATAGAACCTAAATTAACCTAGCAAACAAAACACCTTTTTTTAACTTGACAAGGATTTAGTAGGCAAACGTAATTACCAACGGAAGAGCGTGAGTATATGTGTTACAGAACATTATTAGACTATTACCAAGTAAAAAGGAATTGAATAAAATATACATAAGTACTGCTTTAATTCGCCTACATTTTGGTAAACCAAATCCACAGTAAACGTCAACGAATTCTCCCACATCAGAATGTATAAATGTACTATAGAACTCTATCTTCCTCGTAGCTAGTACCTTAGTAAAGCCCATAAGTTTTCATATGCATTTGCGTCTAGTTACTAACCACATCTGAACAATATTTTTCGCATCTTCTAAACTATAATACCAACCATAATGTTTTGGAATCTTTTCCACTATTAACTATAAACTATCATCTTGTAGAGTGTATTGAGTGATTCTATCACCACGTTTTAATGCATATAAGTTTCCTGTGAAAATATGCATATCTATAATATTAATACACAGATTCCTCTCAATCTTCATTATGCCAAAAATCTAGTTTTGATGACAATCAAATGCTTATGACAAAGATTCATAGCTGAAGTTTTGATATCGTCCCATTTATTATTTACATCGTAATAGAAGTCACATTTCTTCGTGTTTTTAATGGACAAGCGATTTTAGTTTCACACTTTTCTAATAGGAGCTTATTTTAATCGACGTTTTCCCCCCTACTACATCAATGTTCATATTTTTACTTCATAATTATTGGTTTGTTGCATTTTAAAGCTGGCATCACATTACCCTTAACAAAAAAATTAATTTTCTACTTTACTCACGAAACCTTAAGTGTTTATGCCATGTGGCCAATTATCAGAGATCTCTGATTATAACACATATATTTTTGAACACAGTTGACCTGAAATCTACAACCCGTTAAGCACAATAAATTTATGTAACATACCCCATTTTCCTGTAAGGACGAATTTGATGTTAATTACAATACGTGTTATTAATTAAATATCCTATTTTAGACAAATAAAATTTTGCGAGAAGTTCAAATATTAATTAGAATGTACAGAAGTAAAAATTGATGAATTTAAGTTTCGGTTTCTTCATCTTAGCTTCCGGATTGAAACTGCGTTTCGTCTTCATTTGTATCAAATATCCCCAGAGTGTAACTGCTGCAACAACGAAATAGCAAAGATGCGTGCAAATTCGGCAGCCAAAATAGCAAAGATGCTGTTCCAATCCGGATACCAAGGTAAAGAAACCACTGATAGCGACCGTGGAAGTCTATAAGCCTGATTAAGTTAACCATCTTTAATGAAGCAATGATTTTTTTCAATTTAAAAAGTGACTATGTCTAATTAATTAATTCAAGTATTTGAAGCATCGGCGTTGAGTTTTCTTTTGTTTATTTTAAAGAAGCATGTCTCATGACATGAATATAGGAAACAGTGTAATATCAAGTAAAACTCTATATAATTTTCATTGAAAAGTTTAGAAATTCTTAAGAAAATATGATAATAAATCATTTTTGTTTTTATGTAACTTAATACATGGATCAATAAGTCCCGAGACTAACCCATAGATGGCGCTCGTAGTAAACCAGTAACCACGTCTTTCTAGAGTACTAACCTTTGCTTGAAACGTGTCAAAATTTTAAGTCGATCGGACCAGAAACAGCTGAGTTATCGAGGTTGGAGTAAAGTCGTTTTGTAGTTTGTTTAAACAATGGAAAAAACCGAATTTCGTGTTCTGATAAAACATTGTTTTTTAATGGGTAAAAACACCACGCAAGCAAAACAATGGATTGAAAAATGTTACCCGGACTCTTGTCCATCAAAAGCAACGATTTGTCGGTGGTTTGCCGAGTTTAAACGTGGTCGTACCGACACAAATGACGCGGAACGCTCGGGTAGACCTGTGGAAGCCATTACACCGGAAAATGTGAGTGAAGTGACAAAAATTATAATGAAAGATCGTAAAGTGAAGCTCCGTGAGATTGCTGAGATGACACAGATATCATATGGAAGTGTATTTACTATCCTTCATGAAAAATTGAGCATGAAAAAGGTTTTTTCCAAGTGGGTGCCGCGATTGCTCTCGATGGAACAAAAACAGCAACGAGTCGATGATTCAGAAAGCTGTTTATCGCTATTTACTCGCAACAAAAAAGATTTCTTGCGTCGTTACGTGACCATGGACGAAACATGGATACATCACTACACTCCAGAGTCGAAGCGGCAGTCATCTGAGTGGCGCACAGCTGGCGAAAGCCGTCCGAAACGTCCGAAAACGCAGCAGTCAGCTGGCAAAGTCCTGGCGTCAGTTTTTTGGTATACACATGGCGTGATTTTCATTGACTACCTCGAAAAAGGTAAATCGATCAACAGTGATTATTATATTGACTTACTGGTGCTTTTGAAGGAGGAAATCGCAAAAAAACGACCGCACATGCAGAGAAAAGAAATCCTTTTTCACCAAGACAATGCACCCTGCCACAAGTCGATGAAAACAATGGCAAAATTGAACGAATTGGGTTTTGATCTGCTTCCCCACCCCCCATATTCGCCAGATTTAGCCCCCAGTGACTACTGGCTCTTTGCTGATCTTAAAAAAATGCTCCAGGGAAAAAGATTTGGCTCAAATGAGGAGGTCATCGCTGAAACTGAAGCTTATTTTGAAGCGAAAGATAAATTTTTTTATAAACATGGTATTGAAAAATTGGAAAAGCGTTGGAACCATTGTATCACCCTAAAAGGTGATTATGTTGATGAATAAAAAAAAATTTTGCAAAAAAAATGTTGTTTTCATTGTTAGTCTCGGGACTTATTGATCCATGTGTTATAGCATGAAAAGGCAAGAAATGTACAAAACTAATATTGGCCTTTATGGCAAAAAAGAGTATTTTTTTAATAGAAATTCCAAGTTTCTTTCTTCATACGTATTCCTTCATTTAGAACCAACGAGACAGTTCAAGATGTTGTCATAAATACATTTGCATAATTTCAGTTCTCCTCCCATATACTTCTGCCCTCATCGACGCTATCGTCAGTCCTCATCCCCATAATTTCCAAATTAAATTTTCTTTCGTGTCAATAATCATTAAGGACGACGGGTTAATGTTTATATTTGAAAAATATTTCGCAATTGACGTCGGGAAAATTCTCCTCGCGACAAAAATGTATAGTAATGTAATTAAAATTGATTGCGCTTTTTTTTTCGGTTGGGCACCACATTCTCATCAGAGATTCTGATTGACGTCCCTTAAAAATAAATGGAAATAACAGTGATCGATATTTAATAAAGTACACACTGGGAGTAAAACTGTGCCATTAAAAATCTGGCGAATTTTTCTCGTTCTATGCCCTCGTTTTATTTAAATTACAATTTTTAAAATGCAGGTATATTTGCTCGATTAGTTAGTTTTTGTTACAAATAGAGACAGTGATATAGATGTGTTTTTTAACACCCTTATTTTCTACTGCAAATATAAATAGGTCCTTTATTTAAGAGAAACCTTGATGTTGTCTATCTTTCTATGTAAGACTATGAAAAGATTGTGCTCGTACGAATTTTACACAGTTTCTTCCTCAGTTTTCCGTGGAAGTAAGTATGGTTCTTCTTTACTCCACTTATTAATATTTGCGCATTTGAAAACCGTCTAAGTCTCTACCATCTTCTTTCTCTCTACTTGCTTTACCTGCAAGAACCTTTCGGCCAATCTCTTATTAATTCTGCATGTATCATTTTTGCAATTATCATCAGTTGTTCATGTATCTTTATCTTTATTATCACGTGTAGATACATCGACATATAGTCCTTCCTCTTCTGCCTTATTGTGTCGAAATGTGGGGAAGAAAACTTCTCGCCATTCTATCTAATGATAGGGCTTCTGCTTCCCTGTTTTGCGCAGACATTTTTCTTGCCACTTCTATATTTCAGATTCAGGTCTCACTTCCTATTTTGCTTTCATTATTTGGTTATCTTCATGCAAATTATGATTTTTTATGCACTACAATTGTTTTTGCCGAACTTTTAGAAGAATATAGCTCATTTCATCTTCATTCTATTTAATCTGCTTTTTGGCCAGTGTTGATTGCCTATGATTCGCACTAGAACGGAAGTCTTGATTTAAACTATCTGCTCTTTTAAACTGACCTATACGTGTGTATGAGCAAGAGATGCTTCATTGCCTAGACAGGTTTGTTGTAGAGTCTCTTTATCTACATCAGATGTGGGTAATTTGTTACTTATAGACTTCCACATTTCCTTTAAATCTCTGGTCACCCGCGAAGTTAAGTGCAACCTGTCGCAATAAAAGTGAAAATTGTCCTGTCAGGTGAGAAAATGTGATCCAATCTCTGAGGAATTCAGTTTCGAGGTTGGATTAAGGCATGCAGAATACGAAGGCGAGACCGCTGTCCAAGGAGATTTTCATATTTTACCTTCTTGATTAAAATATCTTCTTCCATATCCAGTTGTTTGAAATCGTTTTTTATTCACGTTGGGTTTTAGGGGAAAAACATCTTAAAATTTCGTTTTGTTTGAAAATTCAGTACACACTGAAACTTTTGTCTAGCCATACGAACTTTTAGGCTTCTTCTGATTTACTTTTCTAAATTGCAATTTAAATTTCAACCTCATACAAGGTACCTTTATAAGTCCTTTTAATAAAAAGAAATACATTTCATGCCCCCCCCCTTCCATATTAGGACACCATTAAATTATTGAACAATTTTCCGGGTAACCAGCGACTATAACTGTTGGAGTATACGTACGCAGACATTGCGGATAGCTTGCATTATGTCAGCGACGCAAAGATGCCTCGAAAAGGTGGATCGTTATCTGTGACGTTTGTAAATAAATTTCTAAATTGTTTTCCTACGTTAGCTTTACATATTAAATAAATTACATTTATTGTATTTAAAACTGCACCTGTCCAGCCATCTCGGCGAGGCTGTATGCGAACTCGGAGATTTATTCAACATTAGTTATAAAACCTCCAATTATTCTCATTAATGAATGAGATGAAAAATTAATGAGACAATAGATAAATGTACAGCTGTATATCTGGAAATTCCTGATCTATTGTGATGAAAATTTGCCGAACAGGAAAGATTCTTTACTTTTAAAATTACAATATAAATACTTAAAATGGTTGAAATAAGTGGTTTTAAAATTATAAGCGATGTATTTATGCATGAATAGCACATCTATTTTTTTTAAATTAAAAAAAAATAAATTGTACTTAAAAATAAGCTTTGTCGTAATTGTATATTGATGTAACATAATGGATGTCCCAAAATTAACGCAAGATTTGAATTTGTCACCATTTGTGCAGTAAAGTGTTGGCAACCCTAAAACAAAAACATTTCGACAGCTGACAGTTTAGGGTTAGTAAAAATGGAGCGTTACACGATAGAACAACGTGTCTTCATTATTGAACAATATTTCAAAAATAATGAAAGCTTGGTGGCCGCAGTTCGAAAATTTCATACAAAATATGGTCAGAATAGTGTTTTAGTGAAGAGATTAATTGAAAAATTTAGGGAGACTGGATCCGTTGGAGACGCTAAACACATTGGTATTCCAAAAACAAACCGTTGAAATGTCAATATCGAAGCATTGCGTAAGAGTGTCGGTGACAATCCAGGAACCTCAATTAGGCGTCGTGGACAAGAATTACAAATTTCAAGGCGCTCTCTACAGCGTATAGTCACTAAAGATCTGTGTCCCCATGCTTACTAAATTCAATTAATACAACAACTGAAGCCTAATGATCATGCACAGCGTAGAGAGTACGTTGAATGGATTATTGAACAAACAACAAATGGATGCTGGTTTTTCGAGAAAAATCATCCTAAGCGCTGAAGCACATTTTCACCATGATGGCTTTGTTAATCGCCAAAATTGCCACTTTTGGGGTTCTGAGAACCCACATATGATTATCGAAAAACAAATGCATCCACAACGTGTCACTGGTATGGATTTTGAGCTCGAGTCATAATTGGACCATACTTTTTTGAAAATGAGGCTGATCAAGCTGTTGCTGGTGCTCGATATCGCGACAGTTCTTTCTACCGTAATTGGATGATATTGGTGTGGCCAATATGTGGTTTCAACAAGACTGCGCCACATGCCACACAGCCCGTGAAACAATTCAATTACTGCATGAGACATTTCCAGGTCGTGTACTCTATCGTTTCGGTGATCAGAATTAGCCCCCTAGATCGTGTGATTTAACACCATTAGATTTGTTTTTATGGGATTATTCGAAATCACAGGTCTATGTTAACAAACCCACAACCACCCGTACATTAAAGGGGGAGATTCAACGCTGCATCAATGAAATTCAGCCACATTTATGCATAATGGTCATGGAAAATTTCGACAAACGAGTGCGTATGTACATTCAAAGCCGGGGAGGCCATTTGCCCGATGTGTTAGTCCATAAATAACCCTATCCTATGTATAATACTTTATGATTCAATAAAAAAATAACAATCAAAAGACTAAAAACTGTGTTTTCTATTTAATTCAAATCTTGCGTTAAGTTTGGGACACTCTTTATATGTATATGTATACACATATCTTCGATGTTACATACACTTTCTTTGATACAAAACCTCTTCATTTACTCGGCAAATTGGGATTGTGGTAATATAGAATTGTAATCAATTTCTTAATTGCATTAATTCGAAATATTTTACGTCCAAATGAACAAAAGTTCAGAAATAATATATAGAAAAATATTTAATGGAATCCATTTTAATTTTTGCTATTTCACCGTAAAACGGACGGAACAAAAGAATATCCTGGTCTAACAATGAAAAGAAAAGTAACAAAAAATGAAATAAAATAAGATTTCTTATATAGCTGAGCACGCTGTTTGACGAAGTCATTTCGAAGATTAAAAGTTTTGTAATTATAACTTGTCCGGTAAGAAAGAAAGCGACACACAAGCCCGGAAACTTAAATGATCTGATATAATGCTAGTAGTAAGTATTAGGTAGGCTAACAAAGATGGTTATTAAAAACGGAAAATTTATTAATAATGTTACTTCTTATATGAAACTTGCTATAAGTAGTTTCCTAAGGAAGTAATTTATGTTTTGAACTAATAAACTGGTTGTAATTATATGTGGAATAAAATGCAAATTTTTACGAGCGGTAGAAATTCTACCTATTAGAAATTTTAAGCAATGATTATCACATCCTAGCGGAAAATCGTTTGGTTAGCCATCCATTTTAGAATATTAAAAAAGTGCGTAAAACTGTTTTAAATTGTATATAAGCATGACGTAGTAATGTACAGTACCTGGTATTTATATTAGCGCCCCCTACAATTTTAGAATTTTTACGAAACAAAACCCAAACACATAAAATTTAAAACTTTTACTTCTATATAGCATATGCTAGTATAGATTTATACATACATACATACATACATACATATGTATATTCACAACTATAGGATACATTTGTTTCAATGTTTGGTCAGCGAATGCAAGCTAAAGGAGCTTGGATTCTCTTCGGCATGCTGTCAATACCGGGTTTTCTGTATCTTGCTTCCCTTTCTCTGACATTATCGATATTTTTGTTTTAAAGCGCATAATTTGGGATATAGGGACGAGTAAACAGTAAATTTAAAAACGCCCCACACGATCTCGATTGAATTGAGGTCTGGTGATTCCCAGGCTAGAGCGACTAGTATATCGAAATCGCGAAAAACATTCTGAACAAATTTCGCGCCCATCTTGCGTAAACATGAAAAGATTTTCCTCTGCATCCAGTGAAATTATAAAGGACACCAGAATAGTTTCTATTGCATTCTTGTACTCATAATGATTCATTACCCCTTCGGCAAAGTACAGAGGTTAGTTTCTAACTCCGGTAATGCAAGACCCTATAATCAATCGTACATAGCCAGGAGACGTTTAGCACATTTCTCCCTACACATACTTTTCTATAACGTTCCGAAATTGTTCGTCTCATAAATTCGAGAGATTCTGTAACCGCTTGGAGTCGTGGTTGAGCCAATAACAATAAGTAGTACATAATATAAGAAAATATTTTTAAAATGACTTTCCCTCACTCTCAAACAGTAAAATGTTGTATCTTGACCCATTGTGGACGCTTTTTCTTCATTGTTTCGGTTAAACGCGATTTTTCCCAGGCCCACGACATTTTAATTCAGCAGCGTATAATCGAGTTCGTAAGGTTCTCTCTAATACCTTTATATTAAAGAACTGCAGAAGACGTAACAATTCTCTGGTGGAAGCTTATCTATTTCGCAAACCAATTTAAATAATTTTTCCATCCTTCCTTTTGATGGTTTTACGTGGCCGGTGACAATAACAAAAAACAGTCGCCATCATTTTCCCAGCCGAAAAAACAGTTTTTGCTACTTCCGGAGCCGGTTTCTCTTTGAAGTTCCCTGGTTTGATTACATTTTTGTTTCGGGCGTATAATGGTGTATCCAAGTTTCATCTACAGTAATTAATCGGCGCCAAAACTCGAATTTATTGCGCCTAAACTGCGCCAACAGAACGTTGGAAATGTTCATTCGGACACGTTTTTCGTCTAACGTTAGCAAACGCAGCACCCAACGCGCGAACAACTTTCTCATGCCTAAATCTTGATTTAACATGTGACAATGTTCTTTGGACATATTAATGGCCATTGCTAGCTCTCTCACTTTAATTCGACGGCCGTTTAGCAACAATTGGTGAGCTTTAGCGATGCTATCGGCAGTAGTTGCAGTTTTTGGATGTCCCGAACGTTCATCGTCTCCCAAGCTCTTACGGCCACGTTTAAATTCAGCTGCCCAAAACTTCACTGTGATAAATGATGGTGCAGAGTCCCCGTATACAGAGTCCAACTCATCTTTGATTTACGTAGACATATTGCCTTTCAAAAACAAATATTTAATGACAGCTCTATACTCGACACTCACATCGACTCAAACGACTGTCAATTGACAACCAAATAGCTGAAACTTTGGTGAGTACCTGACAATAGATACACAACTACATTTTCTAGCTTTTATTGATGAGACCACCCTTGTATATCCTCGAATAATATCAATTACCGTAGATTTCTTAATTTTAACTTTTGAGGCCTTCCCGATGAAATGCTATAATTACTGCACGTTTTTCACTACTCGTAGACTTTCCGCGTGACATACTGCGAATTATTTTATTCGAAATAACAGATATTTGCACAAGAACTTTTAAAGAAGTGTATTTCACAATTATATTTCAAGGGAAATTTCAGCGTCTTTTATAATTTGGATAGAACTAACATTATAATAGTAATATATCACAAAATCAATTTCGTTTTAGAATCACAACTTTTTCTCATTCTTCTTAATTAAATTTTAATGTCCGGACTTAGTTACAAATTCTGACGAAAATTACTTGGAATAAAATTATGCAATTTGCCCTGGGTTCATAAGAAAAGAACTTTCGAACTTGCATGAAATATCTGGCATATCTGCACGACTCGAAACTTTTGTCATCGATTAAATGCAAAATCGCAAGAGAGCGAGCCGGGGGGGGGGGCGAAATTAAAATCACCCCCTGAGACACAGAATAACAAAGCAATAACTATCATAATAATATTCGGTGGGAAGTTGTGCGAGATCGCGATGTGTTGGAATCCTGTGTTATGTCTAGACTCTAGACTGTTTCCCTCCGCGAAGTTTCCACCAAGTTTAACGTCTTATTGTTTCCATTTTGATATAATGCTGACCGAATAATATTATTGTTTCGAACGTTCCTATCCATGTTTCGTGTACACTACTTGTTCTTCAAATGCTATTACTAAACGTTATTAATAAACACATTGTGTTTACTTGCAACCATTAGTTAGTCATCTTTGGAGAGTAGTGAACTGCTTATATTAGAAATGTAAACACGATGTATAAATCTACCAGCTACTTTACCCATTTCAATATTAACCTTCATGTTATTATAGAATTATCTATGTAAATTCTAAAGATAAAATTGCCTGCTGTTCTCGCCTTCCTAACTTGACATTTTTTTGGGCAATATTATTCCTGGATTTATTGTTCGTTAAAAGTGTTATCACACATAAAAATAAAAAATAAATAATTAACTTTTTTAACAAATCTTAAGTCTTATCACACGAGCCCAAGTTTAGGATCCAATGAGCGAAGAGGGGAGAGCTCCGAAGACCGAGTACGTGGCCTTCATGCCTTCGTTTATATAAATAATAATTTTGAAATTTGTGAATTTTAGTAGTAGGTGATACACCGTAGCGTTTGAACTCAATTAAAAATTTTAATTTGTCGCTTTTCTATTTTCGTATTTGTTAAATTGAATTCGAAACGAATTATACCCCATCTGAACTTGAAAAAGAAACCATACTTTAGAATTTCGGACTGTTTCTGTTTATCATACGTAAAATTTAAAATAAAAATAACTTTCCCTTGATCTAATAAATATCTTTTGAAAATTAACGAGTTTCCATTAAGAAATTTAACACCACGCTTTCTTCTAATTAAGAAAAACTTGCGAACCTTAAAATCGCAAAAATCAAGTACAGATCTACTGACTTTTTAACAGCTAAATTTACCAGTGAGTATCTCTACTTTTAATGAAAGTACAATGTAATTTCAGTAGCACTAATTCAAATAACGATGCTACATTAAAGGTGACTTGAATTGTGTGCCAAATCTAGCTTTTCTATTAATTTTATAATTAGATCTTCATTGGGTATTAAAGAACACACGCTCCGATTTTATATCGAAAAATATGTCTGACAAATGACCACATTTACTTCTCCTGCACCAATATAGAGGCCCGGTTCTTATCAATAAAATTGAATATCAATTTTACTAATATTCTCATGAATTTCTAGAATACGTCAATCGTCAATTGTTTGCTCGATTTTTAGATTACTGGCTAGACTTCGATTTCAGATAACTCAACAAAATAAAGCCACACAGTGTTAAATCTCAAAATCTAGTTCGCCAATTAATATCTACTGCTGGAACCACACTTGCCAAGATTCATATGGGTCAATAGATGCCAAAAATGTCTGTTATCATATGTTCCGGAAGTGGTCGCTTATTACAGCAGTTCGAGCATCTTAGAGGAAGTACGGGCTTATCACACTATATGTCCCAAATCCATAACAAGATTTGTTTTAGACTGCATTTGCTTCACACAAGTTACTTTAGAATTTTTCGAGTCCATAATGCGATAATTTTGAAAAACATGTTCCATAATGGAACATGTAATTTATGGTATTTTACTAGACCCAAAACTGTACTGCTTTGGTAGCTTAAATTGGTAAAGCTGGAAAACGATAGGTGTCGGTTCGAGTCCTGTCCAATGCAGAAAATTTGTAATTAACTTTCTGTAAATAGCAATGACGATTTACCTTCCCGAAGCGCTTAGTTATATATTTATGTATAACTGTAAACATGTGACAATTTTGTTTGTTTAAAAATCCATCGTGGCGAAAACGCACTTTATTATTGAAAAAGATTTTTAAAGTAAGTCGAGGTACCACTGTGTAATGCTCTGACAGATTATCAACGATAAAATATTTAGCAAACTTCAGCTGTTATTTTGTTAAATTTTGTTCGTATCAAGTTCCGATTACATTAATTGCAGAAGAGTCCGGACTAAATAGTTCCATTGGCAGTATAAAAATGGCAGTATTTTACGTTCGTAAACGAATTGGTTTCACACTTTCTGACCGCACCCCATATAGGCTACATATACTTTACACATACAATAAGCAATCTAACTTAAAGTGTATCTATTTTGGTTATTACGTATTAACCAAATTATTTAAGTCGAAGTAGAAAGGCTATCTATAACTAATAATTTCCTCAACATCAAAGTGAATTTAATGGTCTCACTGTTATTAATCATATTTTATTGTTATTGCAGGCACTACAAGGGAATAACAATATCAATAAATTTACTTTTAATAAGAAACATTTATGTTAATGCACGTACATATCTTAAAGTTCTGTTGCATGTAGTTGCACAAGGGCATAATTATGCACGTGTCATTTCTAAAAATAATAAGTAATTGTTTATTTATGCATGCGGATAGGAAATGGGGTAGAATGTAAAAAATAACGTGACACTTACTCTTCCCTCGCGGCGTTTATGCAGTTTTAATGTTCAATTTGTTATTTCAATTTCATGGGTGTCGTAAATTAATATCTGACTGCATTGTAATAATGCAAGTACCTACACACTTAATATTTAGATCCTGCTTTTACATTGTATATGCATTTTCAGCACAATTTATCTTTAATGTATTTGTAACTTATAAACCTTCGTATTATTACATTTTATCTCTTATTGCAATAATAGTAATCGTAAATCGTTATTGAATGTAGACTTTAATAAATTCCATCAATGAGAAATCAGTGGAGACGGTCGGTTTTGGAAGCACACAATAGCGCACCCAAGTTCGATTAGCGTCATACGATTTTATTTATAGCTGTATCGCACAATTGTGTATTAGTTCACTCGAATCGTTTATAGTGTGTGTATCGTTCGTTTAACTAACCGTACACAGGTCAGCGAAACATGTTAAATAAACGAAAACACAAGGTATAAGGGAAAGATCAAACTATTAAATATATACTTCGGCATCTTTATTTGATATACCCTAGCAGTAAAATGTGATGTTTACAATGTAAACTTAATGATTTATGAAGAACAGTATTATAAACTACATGTGGAACAAAACACAGAAAACTTAAAAAACATACCATTTTGTGTATTGAACGGCTATATACATATTTTTTAACTTAATGTGCGGCTTGAAATTGAATTTTCACTTACACGTATTACAACACCTTCAACATTAAGGATATACACACTGAGTAAAGGGAATTTCTTAATTGAACAAACTTTTGAACGTGTTATTTTTTCAAAAGTTGAATTTAGCAACACTTAGTTAAGTAATGCCTAGGGAAAAGACTTAAAAAATGTCAAATTATTTTACTTCAGTGACAAAATTACAAGTGTTCAGTGGACTCGATCAATAAGGTTGATATATAACCCCCTTTCCACATTAACTTTGTAAATTCTGTATACGCATTTCGACAACCAAGTTGTCATCATCAGCAGATAATTTCAAAGTGTCGCACCTGGTAAAACACGGCGAAAAACAACCGTACAAAACCTAGATGTACACTGTGTTTGTTTCACAAGATTTTTAAAAATTATTTTTACTTAAACTAACATGCACTACATTGAAAAAGGGAATTACGGTCAAGACAGTCAACACAGACAGGCACTTGACTGTCTTGACCGTAATTCCCTTTTTCAATGTAGTGCATGTTAGTTTAAGTAAAAATAATTTTTAAAAATCTTGTGAAACAAACAGTGTACATCTAGGTTTTGAACGGTGTAGATCGCGTACGGAGTTTGATTTTCGTACGGTTGTTTTTCGCCGTGTTTTACCAGGTGCGACACTTTGAAATTATCTGCTGATGATGGCAACTTGGTTGTCGAAATGCGTATACAGAATTTACAAAGTTAATGTGGAAAGGGGGTTATATATCAACCTTATTGATCAAGTCAATCAACCACAGGCTCCATCAAATTCAACTTCAGTGGACTCATTTATGAGAATTTTAAGAGATGGACGTATAATTCTCACTTTGGTATATATCGTTTTGATAGTAATACTCTCCAGGAACCACAAAACTAGACTATCCGATTGGTTCTTTTTGGAAATATTTTTTAATTAACTACGGTTTATTTGGTAAATAAGCCGTATTTATGTGCACACGTAACCGTTTGCTTGGTTGATAGATGTTCTCTTAGATGGCGGTTAATGCAATTTAAGTGTTTTCACTTCCATCTGAGAAATGAACGTACAGTTCTCTCACTGTTTTGTATTCAATTATTATTTTTTAGTTTTAATAAGTCCGTTTTCTTCTTTCAGCCATATGAAAAAAAGAATATTTATTAAAAAAAATAACCTTTTGGAAATCGTAAAACAGAAAGGAGAATTTAAGATGACAAATGAGATTGTATTAATGTTCAAAATTAAGAAGATTGTTAAAGAAATGGGGAAGCGTTGGTCCAAAGCTGGCTATTAAACGCTGTCTAGGCAATGAAGAAACAATACCTTCCTTTCTCTTTCAAACATACGAATATACGGCCGAAAGAATAAGAGCGTATCATTTCGCTAAAATCGGTAGCACAGTGTGTAAATAGACGAACACTTCAAAATCTAGGCGAATTAACATTAGATGAACGTTAGAAGAATTATTCAAATGTTAGTAACACTCTGTTTTACAGCACGTTACAAGGAATTCACCCCTCGTCATCACTAATAACACAAGTTTACCTGACGAGAGATCAATTCGTTGAAACGCGTAAACAAGATGTTATTAACATTTGAATGATTGTTTTAACTTTATGAAATTTTCCCTGAGTTCATAAGAAAAGAACATTCGAACTTGCATGAAATATCTGCTATATCTGCACGACTCGAAACTTTCTTCATGGATTAAATAAGCGTAAAGCGTTCAGGTGTCCAGGCATAAAATAAAACCAAATAAATATTATTTGCATTCAGCATTCTCTTCGATTTGTTGAAGCTATTTTCTGAAAATTTACATTTAACGCTGAGATAGTGCATGTGCTAAGAACCCTGGACTTTACGTATTACAAAAAACGACGAGCAAACGAAAATGCACTGTAACAAGACACAACCTTATTCGTCGAAAGAACCGACTACACCGAACGCAGAAAAAGTTGCGTCACACGCACCTAGCGGAAGGGATGCGTGCTAGGCAAGCCCAGTCCATAATGCTACTATTCCGGTTATTTCTGTGTACTCCATACATATTCTTTCTCTATACTGAGGGATACATTAGATTGTTTCTCTGCTTCCCACATTTTTTTTTCATTCAAGACCAAATAGCGATCTATTTGATTTGCCACAAAATGATTAATAATATAATATCTATCGGATTCAGCATTAACCTTTTCCCACTTTATTTCCAATTGAACAATACTATACTTAACAATTTAATACAGCGAAAATGTCTTTACTTCAATATTTGTAATATTTCCGCTGGTGAAGGAAAGCTATCTAATCCAACTTCTTCGCCCCCGTTTCATCAATTTCTCGAGGAGCTTTCCTCTTGTACCGCACCCAACTCACACATACACATCCACTCTAAATATTAATAATACACAAGAGTAAATCATTTTAAATAATGCCTCGTATTAATAATTCCGGTGTATAAGCTGCCATTTAATGGCTTTTCGCTCTCCGCTTATATTATTCCCGAAAATAATATTTCACCGTAATTACAGTACGCATATATTTATGTGCAAAATAAACTTGTTTATGAAATCTGCACGGCGCCGTTTAGGGTCAAAAGACCGATACATTTTCTTATTATACAACACACCGAATGTTGTTGTTGTGTTGTACGAATATATGTGTGTGTGTGTGTACATAGAAGTGCAGGGAGGTACTTCATTCGTGTTGTGACGGAAAACGAATCCGAAGTATGAGAAATACTTGCAAATTTACTGTAAAATCCCATTTGGCAGAGTTTATTTTCATTTTATTCAAAATATATTGCCGTTGCCATATTTCATTATCACGTCTCTTCGAGGGCGCTCCACGCCAGTTTCTCTGGCTCGGTACGTTTTTATTGCAATTAAATTATAATTAAAAACATCTGGCCTACATTTTTCTCGGACGTAATGGAATGAATTGTCGTTCGTTTTTCCGCGCCCGCCTCGCCATCCCGAATTTCCCCCGATCGCCCTCTCAAGGTCCCCGCATTTTGAATGACCCCGCCAACACGACTGAACGCTTGTCTTTTACGATTGCGCATTTTGCAATTAAACGCCCTATCAAGACTTAATGATATTTATAATGGCGGATGTAATTTGTAAGTATCAAACTTTATACATAACGAAGGCTGAATATGTTTGACTTGATTTTAAACTATATTAAATGTATCAAAATGTGTAAGTGTTTTGCTAATATAAACTAATTGGGAAAGAATAAAGAGGCATTAACAAATGACAAAAAAAGAAAATGATGGCAAAATTGGATGGGTATTAGACTAGCTATTGAAAGGAGAGATTTCAAGCAAACGGACAGCAGAAGCTACACCATATAATATGTAAAATATAAGAAAATGATAAAGAAGTGGTACACGATACTACGAGTATTATACGATAGATGTCCTTTTAAGTTGAATTTTAAGCAGTAAAAATAATGTTTCATACTAAATTGTCTACTAAAATTTTTCAAAATTTTCCAAACTACAGATACTTTCCAAAAATCAGTTTTAAAATAATTTTTTCCGTGTTAATAATAATAGATAAATGTATAATTAAACGCTTCACATTGGGAAATTAATGAAAATTAGTATTTAACCGCCATACAATCGTTGTTACCAATTACAAAAATTAATTATGTATTGTAGCAGGACTCGAACCTCTATCTGTCGTTATCTGAACGTCTGCTTTACAAACCGTACTACTTGGTGACCTAAATGGGGTGAGTTAAACTTCTAGAAAACGGCAGATACAGGTTCGAGTCCTTTTCCCAACCAGAAATTTAAAAAAAGGATTTTTCTTTAACAGAGCACATCAAAACAGTCTAACCCCAATTACAGGAAGCATTGTCAGACAATTGCGCCCGCGGGTTCGTGAATAAACTTAAAATCTATCGACTATCGACATTCACCTTAAACGAGAAGAAAAATCGTGAAAAACCAACTTTCTAAATCGAGAACCTAGCGTGATAAGCCAGTAACTTACCAGACATCTTGATATTCTTTACAATATTATTGGTTTATATTTTGACTTCCATTTATGTATTATCGTTTTCAATTTGAATCCCTATGAAATTAATTGATACTTTACTTGATACAATTTTTCCAATTCTTTCGACATATACATACATTTGTTTTGAATAAAATAATAATAAAAAGTCGTTAGCTAGTGATAGTTTATTGAAGATATATGGGGGACCATTGAATATTTTTCAAAGATAGTAACAACATCGTTCTGGTATCATATTTTATGAAAGGTATCACTTCCAATTTTGTATTACACATTCTTTTGGAATCCGTTTAATTCAAAAAATCAAGAAAGTAAATTATGTAGTTTAAATGGGTATCAATTCTTCTATTGAAACTTTCAGTTACAATAAATTCGTGGAATTCTTGTTCTGCGGGTTTTTCGTGTGGCACCTCTTCCACTTAATATATCAATAATGTCTTTACCATGACACTTTTTGATTCTTTGTTGTTTTCTCATCGTCACCAGGTGTCCTGCCGTCTAAATTTATCTTCAATTACTTTCGTAAATGATGTCTTTTATCTGTTTTGCGATTTTGAGTTGTACTTGCTATGCTTCTCCTGCGTGTAAGGTTATTTAAATGGCCTTCGATTAACATCTAGTTTTCAAATCAGGAACAATAAGTTTAACATTTTGCTTTCTCATTTTCTCTGTGTGTGTGTCGAAAGTCATAAAAATATTAAGTTTAAAATTACGACAAACTCTCATAACAATAACCTTTATCGATATAGATTAAATGGTAAAAGACCAGACGAGACTTAAGCGTTTTAACGTCTTTGCTCTCGGATTAGCAATCATCAAGAAAATCTAACCCCCCCATCCGATCTCCTAATACGAAATTCGAGCTCGGAGACAGAGGGAATGACGACGAGAACGCCTCCTTCCGGCGCTATCTGTAGAAGTTGTTTATAAAACATCGGCGAAGTTTAAATGTGGACGCAATTTGTCGAAATTTACTGTGTTAATTCTCGTCAACCGATCGCCAGAATTAATTAGCGGATTAAGGGGAGACTTAGCTCGGTGTCGGAGGTGACTCTGCTTTCGAACGTTCGGTCGTTCGTGGCAATATCGAATTGGCTGCGGGCGCCATCTAGTCACGGTCGCGTGAATCGCACCCGCCCGACTCCTAGAGTCCTGATTGACTGACATGCAACGTGAAGCGCCAGAAGTTCCTGATCTCGATTTCCGTTGGCCTTTTATTTTCGTGAGTTGAGAGAACTATTTTACAAATTTAATTTGGACGTGGAGAAATTGAACGCCTCATTTAAAAGTTTGGTAGAACTTTGGAGCACATACGCGGGCTCGCTGAAAAGTTTTTGTATGCTTAATTGATGAAATGTTTAAGTAATGTTTAATTAATTTATGGATTGATTGAAATATTTTCCAACATTTCCTTTATGCATTACACACTTTTATTTGTTCAAAATATCAATTTATTAGAGTTTTGGTTTATTAATGAGAAGAATGTTTGATGTAGCGAGTAATTTTAATTAGGTAAAATTGAATAGTAGACTAAGAAACAGATGCTAATTATAGTTTTTCTTTGTTTTCTTTTTATTATCCCTTGTATTATAATCGATGTAAGTAATTTAATATAATTAGAATAGCTCAATTGGTAATGCTTAAACTTATTTAATTTTATCGAATATTCAATAATTGATATCGCATATTTATTTAAATATATTTTTAATCCATAATAGTTATTAACAAGAACACAATTTTTTTTTGCATTAAATATTCAAAATAAATTAACATAACTTGAGCTATGAATGATTTAAGAAATTATTTTAATAAAAGTTATATCTTATAAGTATGTATATCTTCACTTCGCCATGACGATAACATCCTTTGAATTACCAATAATTTAAAATTCTTTCGCAACCCTTTCTTAAATTCTGTTCTCATCCACTTCGTTACCCTTTGCATATGTTATCGGTTTTGTTATTTATAGTGGTTTTTCTGAACAATTCAATTATTTTTACTTGAACTATTGATTCGCAAGGGATACGTCTTCTACTATGTTAACGCATACAAGTTATAGTTGCTACATATTTATGAGAGATAAAACTTAAGTTTTTAATTTTTAAGTAGAATATATATAAAAGGTAAACTAATATCTACAGAAGATTTTACTATTTTACTTACCAGATCGCCAAAACTAAATACTTATACTAATAAAAAGTTAATGTTAGTTTGACATCAACGCCAACTTATCTATTACGGCGTAGATTTCTGGCACTTCCTCAACCTAGTGCCAGGTAACTTTTCACCCATTTCACATATCTATGGCTTTGAGCTCGGACCGTACACGGCTGATATTGTATGGTTTTAATATCCATCACAAAATGGTATTTACTTCAAGTTTTATGATGTTTTGTATGCCCATTGAAAGGTTGTTCTCACAGCTGCGATTGTGTTGATCAAATGATGAATATTAGTTAGGTTATGCAATTTATTGTTAATTGAAATATTTTCTAACTATTGCTGTTGTTTTTATAATGACTGCGCTTTGTATGTTTGTGTGTGTATGTGAATTTATTTTTAGAGTTTGTACCCGATGGAGAAATTGTTTTGTTGTAATACCAACTAAAAGAGTACGGGATCAAAATCCCATAAGGAATAAAATAGAGGTGCTATGCGACCCCCTTCGCGATTTGTCCCCTCCACGTGCGAAATTCAAACGTTCAGAAGGTAACAAATAGTTCTGAACTCATGTGGTATTGACATCACAATAGGTATTATTGCTAAGACTTTTTGGTTCCAAAACTCGTTTAATTCGACTGCAAGTGGTGTATATTTTCTTGTTCTTTTTGTGTAATGTTTGTATTATTTGGTATCACAATCTCTATTATGTAAGTTTTCTTTTGTTTTTTATCAACAAGTGCAATGTCTGGCCTGTTACTAATAACTTGTATGTCTGCGCATATTTTCCTGGTCCAGTACAGCTTGTAATCACTATTTGCAAGGATACTTTCTGGGGTGCATTAACATGCCGTATTAGTTTTTACGAGTTGACGTTTGAGTGCAAGTTCTTGGTGTATGGTTTTTGCTGCAGTATTATTCACACTGTATACTCCTTACTAGCAAGTAATTTACACTTTGCTGTTATATGTTGTGTGTTCAATTGTCATATTCTAAAGGTTCTTTAATTATGTATTTTCTGTAGTTATTTGTGACGTTTACATCGTCTTGTATTGCTAAAATAAATCCTTGGGTTTTTGAAAACAATTATCCCATTTTTAGCCATTGGCATTGTAAGTCTTTATATAGATTTATGACTTACATGATATTGTAATGAGTACTGTGTAGTGTTTTTCTAGACCATTTCTCTTCTTTTGTTGTGCGATTTTTATTTGAAACCTTTCTTACGTTTCTTTTGTTTTAGAATTAATGGTTTGATCAATAAGGTTGATATATAACCCCTTTCCACAATTAACTATTTGTAAATTCTGTATACGTATTTCGACAACCAAGTTGTCATCATCAGCAGATAATTTCAAAGTGTCGCACCTGGTAAAACACGGCGAAAAAATTGTACGAAAAATAAACTCCGTACGCGATCCGCATCGTTGAAAACCAAGATGTGCACAGTGCACATCTTGGTTTTATATCAACCTTATTGATCAAGTCAATCAACCACAGGCTCCATCAAATTCAACTAGAATTAATGGTGTATATTTGTTGTCAGTTAATATATTTGCGTAGGGTATAAGAGTTTTTCATTTTGAAAATATTTTCCTAGATTTAGTATACACACTTACTTTGTTGTCCTTTTTCTATTTAGACGTATCAAATATTCTAGTTCTGCATCGAACCACTTAATTGTGTTGAAAGAATACCTGAGAACTGATATTACGTATGTCGCTTTGAAATTACACTGAAGTTAAACTTTTATTTCATTATAGATGTTATTCTTTGTTCATATTTTCTTCCAATTTGTTCTGCATATGAATGGTTTATTTTTGTATTTTGTTCAAACCCCAAGTACTTATAAATTTCTTCCGGGATCATATTTGTGAGTGTTTCTTTACTTTGGAGAAGTCTAAATTTTCTTTTCCAAAATGCAAGATGTTTCATATCACATTTTGCATTTGGTTATTCCAAATTTTATACCAGTGTCTTTGACAAACTCCTCTGTTATTTTTAAAAGTCCTTGCATTTGTGCTTTGTTTGAGGCAAATAGTTTATTATCGTCCATATATAATTATTATGGCATAGATTTCTCATGCTTTCTCAGCCTAATGTCAGAAAATTTTTCACTCATCCCACAGTTGAGCTCGGATTGTACGCGACTGATACTGCGGTGTTGTTATACTTTATAAAACGGTTAAGCTTTGTAACTCTTTTTATCTCTATCAAAAGGAATATTATTATCATTATTAGTATTATTATTATTATTAGAGTAAAAGTTGCCATCACATTACATAGTAATCTTCTGATCTGGTATCACTTATTTATTGTTTATTCATAAAATAGTACAGCTAAGTTGTCCACTATTTAGAACTACTTAAACCCATTTTAATCTCCATGATGGAAAAGAATTGAATCTTTTTCTATAAATTAAATTAGCTGTCTATCGATGAAAGATATTTTGTCATAACAATTGTTCATGTATATAAGTCATAAAAAAAATGATCAAATAATAAAAAAGGTAAAACAAAGTAGCAAATAGCAACACAGCATAAACACAAAAGACGAAATAATAAAGAAAAGGAAAGAAAAAGTGGATTTTTCCGACATCTGCGCTAACCGCACACGTCCGATTAAATAAACTGGCGTACCATAGTCGCTCTGCTGCTACTGCTGCTGTTGTTCCTACTGCCTTGTAATACATATAAATTTAAGTATCGCTTTTAAGCAGGAAGGAAGCCCCGCTTGCACATGGGCCGCTAACGACGCGAGAATCAATTACTTTATATAGTTAACTAAATATCTGTGAAGTAAGCAACCGGTGTGTTAACTCACTGGCTGCCAACACCGAACGAGCTTTAAGCCCCATCGTTAATTCATGCGGCATGCGAGCAAATGCCGGATGTTAGTGCCAGAATCTACGTTCGACATATATTGTACGTACAATGTATATATAAACATGTATTTAAGTTAGTGGATTGTACCCTTATTTTTTCTTTCACCTAAATATTTGTCTACATTTTTTTTCTTATCTTTCTTTTCCTAGTACGCCTTTTTTGATCTTCCAATAAAAATAGACTGCAAGCAATAAACGCGGTGGTGTGTATTGGGTTTATTTATCCACGGAATTAGTTGTTAGTTTTTTCGGAAGGAGAGACCTCTCGTGCCTTTTATCTTTTAATTTCCTTTTGTTTTGCCTTAAAAAGCCGATGTTTATTGGCAGTGCTTATTTTCAGTTTGATGTTGTAATAAGTAAATTGTTCAGTAAGAAAGAAAGGGAAAGAAATCGTATCCTAATAGGGAACGAAAGAAATGGAAGAGGAAGTAAAACTTTTTAAAAGTTTTTACTGTCGAAGTAATTGAACTTTTTAATGTATGTATGTAATCAGTTTTCTTGTTTATCTGTTTCTAAATGGAATATTGAAAAATTTGAACTTCGTTTAAATATTTAGACAAAGAAATTGAAAAGGAAATTAAATTTAAAAATACAAAGTGTATCTATGTTAAATATTTTACTTTATTTAACGTTTGAACCTAAAATATTTGTAGTTTACAATAAAACTCTTTAGTGCACTTTTTTATCGCTATTAATTCGGATTTTTATCAATTACTATTTCTTCTAAACAATCCAGAAAAATACTAAACCAACAAGGTTGGTTGTAGAGTTGTAAAGTAGAAAAGAATTCCAAAATTAAGTCAGTGGCAGTTTCTCGGAACTGTTGTAGATTTGCATAACCTCCAACAAGACAGAGAAAATTAACAAAAACTAAAAGTGACAGTAGTATGCAGTTAGATAACAAAAATGTTAATTAAAGCATTTAAACAACCACGAATATAGGTTCTAATGAGCCTTGTGTTGCATTGACTCTGCAACATAAACGTTAATAAACGCAATACAACAGATCAGTCGTAAACATTAACAGTTGCTTTCTTGAAAGTTCAAAATTTTCAATTCTGTTTAACAGCACTTTTAATATTAGTCCGGCAGTACATTGTTTTACTCTTATGGAAGCTGGTAAGAATGAACATGGCGGTTGATGTGGTTCCATTGTACGTACCATAACATTAGCAACAGAATTTCCTTTACAATCTATTGTTTCATCTACACATAATCACAGTTTCTAATTTTTAAATTCTTATTTAGTCGTATTTTCAATACGTTCAGAAGCAGATGGTATAGAATTTTACGTTTTCCGCCTAAATAATATACAGTTCGCGTATCTACTCCAGAATGAGACAAACGATTCGTTGTTTAATAAAGGACACAAGTGCACAAGTACACACAAATAGAATAGAAATTGCTCATTCGATCGGAACCTTTTCTTTTGTAATTTTGCTTCGCACTATTCAAATGTTATTTACAGTCACTTTTCGTCCAGCACATTATAGGTATATCGTAAACTACACATTTGATTTTTGAACCATGCCTGGAAATCTTTAAACTTATTCACTGTGTCTGTCAGTGGTCGTAACCGTTTATATTTCAATAATAGCAAACAAAAAAATTTTTTATTATCGAAAATAGTTTCATTGCTTTTCAAAATGTTCCCCTTGAAAATCAATGCACTTTTGCATTCATTTAAACTAATCCGAAAAGCATTGCTGCCACTGCGAAGGGAGTATCTCCAAAATATGAGTTTTGAATGCCTCAACTGCCTCTTCCGGCCTAGAAAACCGTTGACCACGAAGTTTATTCTACACGTGTGGGAATAAAAAGAATTCACAGGATGCTATATCAGGGCTGTACGGCGGATAGCTCATCAGTTCATTGCTTTGTCCGGTCAAATATTCAATTGTTTGAACCGACCTGTGAGAGAGAGTTCACATTGTGCTGGTGGAGAATGATCTGTCGTTTTCGGTTTGTTTCTTTATTTCTTCAAAAACTTTTGGCAAACAAATGGTTGCTTACCATACAGAATTGACCGTTCTACAACTCTCTAAAGGCACGGTTGCAACGCGACCGGTTTTCCCGAAAAAACAGGCATTGAGTGTGAACAGCTTCTGTTGGTTTTGGCTCATCTTGGAATACCCACACAGTCGATTGCTGCTCATACGTATAGATCCAAGATTCATCACCTGTGACGACATTATAAATGTTCTTTGAAGCACCGCCATTAAATTTTTTGTGTATTTCTTGGCACCAATCGACGCGAGTCCTTTTTTTGAGCGGTTGTCAAATTATGTGGTACCCAACGTGAACATAGCTTCTTAACGGCTAAATGTTCATGCAGGATCTTATGCACGCTGGTGTTACTAATACCTAGAGATGCCTCAATCTCACGGTATGTCACATGACGGTCTTGCATTATCAATTCAGACACTGCATTAATGTTTTCCGACACAACAACAATTGTGGAACGACCTTCACGAAATTCATCGTCCAAAGAACGTCGTCCAAGTTTGAATTCACTATACCAACGATATACTGTAGTTTTCGATGGTGCTTCATCACCATATAAAGAATTCAGCTCGTCGATGTATTCTTGTCGAGATAATCCACACTGAAGGTTATGAAAAATAATTGCACGAACATAAAGTTTTCAAGTTACTGTCAACAATAGAAATAGCGACCGGATAATAGAACTGTCAAAGTATATATATATTGTCAAAAATGACAAATTTCACGATGCAATCATCAGATCGAAGCCAGCACTAACAGTGTTGCCAGTTCCCGAAATATAAACGGTTACCCTCGTATTACATACAACGTACAATAATCCATATAAAAGCCTACACATCTGCGCCCGACACGTTTATTCCAATAGGTGAGCAAATCGTAACTGAGGATTGAGAAAGTTTGCGTAACTTTTAATATCTACGCTCATGATATGCAATGCAATATACACATCTTTATTTATTAGCATAAGATAAATTTGAATATATGAAAATTAAATTGTTAGCTTGCAAAATATATATTTTATCAATTTTTTAAAATTTAGTTTTATCTTATAGTAAAAAAGATATAGGAAAAAATGCAAAAAAAAAAGTTTTAAACGATATTAATTTAAAATATGGTTTTAAGATCAAATAAAGTCACATATCAAGAAGGTAGAGTTATTTATTTTATCTTATATTGCTGAGTAAGAATTGAAGTTCTGTCAACTACTAAATTTTAATAATTAATCTAATTTTCCACGCAGTAAAACAACTTTTGTTTCTACAATTAAAATTAGAACTGCAACAAGAAACACATGTTACGAAGACCGTGCAACTCTGCAAGACCATAATTAAAATTCATGGTTAAAATATACATTTGACTCTCTTATGATTTATCATACCGAAGGATGTACCACCGTCTGGCTCTCGACCAAGATTAATTTTAAATACTTTGATTTAGCGTGTCTGCACCGCTTCGAAGAAAGTTATATGCGATTTGTATTTTTAAAATGCCCCGGCGATGCGTATGCGTTCTTTCTATACGTATACATACATGCATATTTTCTGTTTGTGTACGCGCCCGAGCGAATATGTGCGTAAATAAATCGTGCATTCGCTAAAATATCGGATCGATTCAAGACGAAGAAACATCTCTGAATAATAGACTGGAAGATTTTCTGGCACATACGTTCCGTTGTGTACAAATGCCGCCGGTTTGTTTCGAAATAAATTTTAATTAAAATAAATGGTGAATATTGCAGTACGTAATATATTATATGTTGAGCAATATTCGAAAAATGCAGAAATATAAATTATTTCTTGCTTAGTGAATCGAATTTATTTTAGAATCATGAAATTGTTTATAGAGTAGGCCGATTAGTAATCAGATATTTTAGTAAATATAATTACATTTTGCTTATTTTTTCTGGTAAAGATTACCAGTGACGATGCTTTGTTTAAATACTTGTGGTTGATGATTGCGCGCCTTTATAACAAGAAAAAAGAGCGTGGAACTACACTCAAATGACTTTATTTGGAAAATTTCCACATAGGGCTTAAATCTACACTACATTTCGTAATGCGCGGTATATTTAATATGGTGTCGAATCTCCATCCTTTTCCATAACCTAGTTAGCGCGATTGGTCATACTTCCACGAATTTTTCGGCATATGAAATAGATAGTGATGTCCATACTTCGAGCATATTAATTTTGAGTTGGTTTCATGTGTAGCAATGTTTTGTACAAAGCTTCTGCTTCATATTGCCCAAACATGTTTTATTAGACTCCCATCTGGACTCTGAGAGGGCCATTCAATCGTCATGATATTATTTTCCAGCTTATATTCCGTACACAGCCTGTTCCGGTGTTTGGGATCACTGTCTTCTTTCAAAGTCAACCGACGGTTCTGTTCACGAAACTATCTTCTCCCAAAGGGCAAAAGACGTTTCTGATACAATATCGACATCCTAAGCGCGTTGAAATTTTCTATAAAAACGCGCGTATTAAACCCGGACCTTTACTCGGTGTTTTACTATGCGTTGAACTCTTCGATCTTGGCATGTACGTAGATCAGGCTCACTTTGTTGAACACACGCAAAAAGGTACTCCGTCTGTGAATACGTCAGACCAATCTCTACCAATGTTGTTGTTTGCCCAGATACGACTCGTCTCTCGGTGGTCCGTCAACAACAGTTTTATTGTTACTAAACTAACACTAGTTTGTTTTTTATGTTATGTTGGTCCTGACTAAGTTTTCCTCTAAACTAATTCAGTATGGTTTTATCTAGTTTCCTCGTTACCGTTCGTACGTCGCTGCGACCTGGAAGATCATTTTTTTTGTCGCTTTATACCGGTCTACCCACAATCGTACGAATCCTTCTGACTTATGCAAGCATCTCGTTGTGGGAGATACAAATATTTTTGATCCTTTAGAATGAACACTAAGAAGCACCGCTTCATCTGTTTAAACTTCAGAGTTCTGTTTTACTCAATTGTGAAACAGAACTCTTCTGAAAACTGTCCAGCGTATTAGGCAAAAGTATTTCTAACCCCTCTATGTTTTACTAACCTTCTTACCCTTCGCAGTTAATAAACCTTTTTCTCTTCTTGTACAGATTGTATTAGTCACATTCCCATCAAATTTTGACCGTAAAGAGAAAAACAATTCACTTTCTCTTTGAATAACCAGTATCCATATGATCGGAGCAACTGCAAATTTTGACATTTATGTTTTGGAGGATTGCCAAGTTGAAAAACTAATAATATTCTTTATTAGTGCCGCCCTCTTTCGTCAGTTAGTTAATTTTCTCCGCTTTTGACAACCGTTGGTTTGATTCGATTAGACTCATAATTTTGTCTTTATCAATTAAAGGATCCTGTCCAAAAATAACTAAAGTGAACAAATGTTTACACAATTTTTGAAGAATACAAAATTGAACAAAAATGAAAAATGTACAATAAAAATGCGTACAATGCATATAAAAAATAGACTTTATAATTTAATTTTGGCAGACATTCAATTTTTAAATATCTTAAATTCTTCTGTGTACAAAAATATCGGAAACCTGTAAAATTTCAGTAACAAACTGTCTCCTGTGCATTATTTGTCATTTTTTAAATTTTTGTCGAAATATTTGAATATAAATTATAGAAAATTTCTTTACATTACGATTTCTTTAAAAATTTTACCAGATGTTTAAATTACGCAATGATGCGTTGGGTTTTTTTAAATTATGATTACTTTTTGCTGCCAAAAACGTAATTTCTTCATTACTTTTAAATTTTTGGGCGTCAATCAAACTATAAAACTTATCGGAGTTTGGATTATTTTTGGGAAATAATAGTATGGAACAAAATATGAAACATCAGATTTCTATTGAGAAGTTTTTTTTATTTTACATTAAAAAAAGACAATAACTAAAATGTGTCTAAACTAATAGCATAAGTTTGTCATCTTAACAACAACTTATTTAGTACCAGAAATACATAACAACGAAAAGAGAATGCGAGAACTATAGAAATATCACTTTATTAAGCATGTCAAGAGAAATACTAACAAGAATTATGGAAAAAAGGATAAAAGCAATCATAGAAAATACAAGGTAAATTTGTGTGTGTTTGGCTTTCGAAGGTGTAAGTCTAGTTGTTGCGGTTTCAGGTGCGACACTGCGATTAATTATCTACTAGTAATGACAACTTAGTTGTCGAAGCACATATACAGAATATGAAAATTATCGGGGAAAGAGGTTAACCTTAATTGATTAACATAGACAATACAATAGAGGAAACGCGATACGGCTTCAAGACAGCCAGAAGCTCTCAAGAGCTTGTATTTATAATACAATAATATAATATACACGGCCTGACCTAGAGATGGAGGTAGTTTTTGAAAAATGTCACTGTATTAGGAAATACACAATCTATAAAGCATATATTGCAAGTTTGAAGGCGCCACGTTATTTAGTATTTGTTTGGCAGCCATCAATAGTGAACGTTTTCAGTGAATTTGTAAAAAGTTAGGTGATATAATACTTTTATTTGAAAGGCCTTAACCCAACCAATATAAAAGCTGAACTGGATTCCACTCTGGGTGGGCGTGCTCCTTCGTTTATAACAGTGAAATATTAGGTAGCAGAATTTAAAACGACGCCGTATGAGCTGCCAAGACGAGCATCGCAGTGATCAATCAAATGAGATGACGACTCCAGAAATGGTGAGAAAAATCCATAAAGCGGTACTGGATGATCGTCGACTGAAAGTGCGCGAGCTAGTAGACATAGTAGGCATTTCAAAATGTGCGGTACATCGCATATTATCTGAAAATTTGGACATAAGAAGCTGTGTGCAAGATGGGTATCCGCATTTGCTCACACTCGAGTAAAAACAGTCGTGAAGATGTTTCAATTGAGAGTTTAACGAAGTTTCACAGCAACAAAGCAGAATGTTTGCGCCGTTTCATGACCATGGATGAAACATGGGGCCATCACTTCACACCCGAGACAAAAGAACAATCAAAACAATGGACTCAAAAGGGAGAACCGGCTGCAAAGAAGGCGAACACCGTTTCATCTGCAAGCAAGGTCTTGGAATAGGTTTTTTTTAGGATGCGCGTGGAATAATTTTCATTGACTATCTTGAAAAAGGAAAAACTATCGACGGCGAGTATTATGTGAATTTATTGCAACGTTTGAGTGAAGAAATCAAACAAAAACGGCCGCGTTTGGCCTAGAGGAAAATGTTGTTTCATCAAGACAATGCACCAGCTCACAAATCCGTTATTGCAATGGCCAAAATTAGTGAATTAAAGTTTGAATTGCTACCTCATGCACCCTATTCACCAGATTTAGCGCCCTCGGATTATTTTCTGTTCCCAAACTTGGAAAAATGGCTCAGTGGTCGAAAATTTTCCAATGATAAAGAAGTGATATTGGCAGTTAATGGCTATTTTGAGGAGCAAGACAGTTCTTATTATAAAAAGGGTATCGAGCTTATCGAACGTCGCCGGGAAAAGTGTATAGAGCTGAAAGGAGATTATGCTGAAAAATAAATATATTTCTTACCAAAATGTTTTCTATGTTGGGTTGGGTACTTCTGGGACCACTTTCGTATTTATATATGTGTATATAAATATATATCTTTTATATAACACAAATTTCATCTAGTTGAAAAAGACAGGAAATATCTAAACTGAAAAATATAATGCCTATCGTCAAATTTCGTATTGTGAAGAAACGTCATCCTGCAACTATGTAAGCTGTTCAATTAGAGAAATATAAAATGTAATTAAAAAAGATATTTATTATTTTAATTAACAGGCAACATAAATACATAAACATGTTTTCTCACCGTATTATTTTTAGATTTTGCAAATTTAGTATTTTACCATCTCATAGTAATTAATATATGATTATCTTCGTTAAAAAACACAAAATTATATATTTCTATACGCAATTAATATCTAGCATGTTGACAGTGTTAATAACAGGGTAAATTACTTCCGCGTTATTTATTTAACTACAACATTTCTATGACAAATTAATACGTGCATAATAAATGTACAAACATAACACATGACAATAACTTCAGCAGCAAATGACATCTGTGATTTATAAATCGTACACGTATATATTTCAGGACAATATTCAATTATCATATTATACTAGTGCATTACATACAACGTCCGAATTGGCGCGCGGTACGCATAAAGAACTGGACAAAACGCGTCCGGTCGAGAGGATGAGAAACACGTAGAACAGAACACCAACTGTCCTGTTGCTGCTAAAATTAAGAAATCGACAGCACAGCCCGGCCGCCTGTACGTACACTCGAACTGAGCGAAGCTGTGGCTGAAAATGAAGCGTCATTGTTGTGTGTAAAGAAGAGGCAAATGTAATTTGGTCGGCTTTAATACCCCGATGTAACGTGCAGCTTATCGCCATTTCTCTGTTTTATTAGTGACATGCAGAAGAGATGTTATGCCAGTTGATAATTCAATGAAATTCATACATGTTATGATTTCTTGGAAAATTGTCCCACGGACATGAGAGAATTTATTTTATATCTGGACTACTGGACTCTATATCGTTGTGATATTTCGTTTTAATTTTATTTTGGTAATATATTTATATGATTTTATTTGTTTATGTAATGCCTTTTGACTTATAAAGTGTTATCAAAGAACAACTGCAAAAAATAAGAGGTACAGATGAAGATTTGCATCTGATATTAACTGATTACAAACAAAGGAAAACAAGAATATGATTACATTACAAAGAAGCAGCTGTATGACCTAATGAAAAAGTTGGAAATGGCGGACAAACTGGGGGAACTTCCTCAAAAAAAGAGAATGATGGAAGGATAATAGCGAAAAAATGTACAGTAAAAAAAGATAAAGGGCACCCTTTACCCACAGCGCTTTTCGCTTATTGTTAGTGTTAGCAGTGATTTTGAGAGAAAACGGCCTAAGAAAAAAGACAACCTATATGAATTTCCGGCCTACGTCAATGACATGGTATTTACAGTTGTATTAAAGGAAGAACTAATAAAGACATTTAAACTACTCAAATGAAACGCAAATAATACAAACTAACAATTAATCAAAATAAACCGAAATATATGATAATATGGAAGATGAAAAGTGAGAGAAGGAAAATGTAAACATATATTGCCTAAGAAAAAGATATACAATAGAAAATGTGTAGGGGATTAAATGTATAAGATTAATGTCAAAAGTCTATAGAGAGAAATAAAGAAAAAGAAACGATCAACACAAGAATTAAAGCCGCCGGAAGTTTAACTAAAATTTTAAGGACCAAGAATCTATTAAGACCTGTAAAAGTAGAACTCTACAAAACAATAGTAAGATTTGTTTTTACTTACTCCTACGAAACTTGGAAGGTGAACAAGAAAGAAGAAAGTCAATTTGAAGTTTGGGAAGGAAGAATCTTAAGAAAAACTTATAAGAAATGAGAGATGGAAATCATAGGAAAAAGATAAATAAGGGATTAAAGGAACTCTTCAAAAGAAACCAGCGTTGTCCATATAGTGAGAGCGCCAAAAGTCTAACAACGGGAACATGTGACCAGGATATATGAAAATAGATCAGAAAAGATCTGCTGGAATAAGAAGAAGGTGGAAAGAGGAGAGGATGCCCTAAAAAAGGATAGATGAAAGAGATTATGACTAATTTTGAGAAGATAAGAGTAATGTACTACAATAGTAAGACTATAGAAAATAATAGTAAGATCTATTTTCCCTTAAATCTACGAAACTTAGAAGGTGAACAAGAAAGAAAAAAATAAAGTTGAGGTTTGGGCAGTAGGAATCTTAAGAAAGACTTACGAAGAATAAGAATAGATGGAGATTATAGGAGAAAAACAAATAAAGAATTAAAGGAGCTCTTCAAAAAAAAACCCGCACTACCTATATAGCGCAAAAGTCTAACGACTGGAGCATATGGCCAAGATATTTGGAAATAGATCAGAAAAGATCTGCTGGAAGAAGAAGAAGATAAAAGAAGGAGAAGGATAGAAGACAGAGGTTACGAATAATTTTCGGCAATCAAGAGCAACAGATTGTAAAAGTAAGACTGTACAAAATAATAGTAAAATCTATTTTTACTTAAATCTACGAAGCTTGGAAGGTGTACAAGAAAGAAGAAAATAAAGTTGAAGTTTTGGAAGAAAGAATCTTAACATAAACTTATGAGGAATAGGAGTTGATGGAGAATATAGGAGAATGACTTGAAAGGGATTAAAGGAACTCTTCAAAAAACAGCGTTATCCATATAGTGAGAGCACAAAAGTCTGAAGACTAACGAATTGTATTAAAATATACTGATATTTATGGACTATGTTAATGATCCTTCCTTCGTATTGTGTTGGGAGCCTTAACCAATAATAATAAATATTGTATAATAATAATAAAAATACAAGGTCCTTATTATATTTTAACACAATGCACCGGCTAGCAAACTGAATTAAACATATGACCTTACAATTACATAAAGATACTACTTCCTTTCTAAGAAGTAATTCTCAGGGCGATTCAGATTACAAATGTTTACGGGTTCAACGATAACCAGCAGCGCTTTAAGAGGTCTTTACCACAAATAATAAGAGAGAAAACAAAACAAAATTAACATCACACATACACACACACACACACACACACACACACATATATATATATATATATATATATATATCGCACTCGCACTAATACTTTTTTGGCTAATATCTGAATAGTGCACTTCGTATCAGATGACTCACAAAACTCTGAGTAGAATGGCCTGCATGCAGGTCTAACTACCTCTTGAATGTCTCTTTAATATCTGCTCCGAAGCTCAACTATCTTCTTCAGATCTTAGGCCCAACCCTATGTGAGTTCTCAAGTCCCTCTAACTCTTGTTAAAATTCCCAGACTATTTATAAAGAAAATACATAATTAAAATTAAAAGTTAAAATTATATAAATTAAACATTCTTTTGAAATGAAACCGTCAATATACAAAATAGGAAAACATATAATATAACTACTATAAATATATCCGAGATTTCATTCAAGAAAATACAAATACATATATATACTTAAACCTAATAGGTACAATAAGTGTACTTTATAGGAATATGAGCTGTATTTGAAGGATTAACATTTATTACTCTCTTAAAATTAAATCTATAACACAAATATATAATTAGATCCTTCTGAGAACTACATTAATAATACATTAAGAGAAAATACGTATAAATATACTGTAACTAAATTAATATAAATATCATAAAGTATTAATGCATTTGGAAATAACAAATAAGTAACATCTTTATTTTAACGAAATCAAAAATTACAATAAAACATAAAAATATTCCATCCAAAAAATTACGCGACCACTACAACTACGGTCATGTAACCTCCCGTTTTTTTCATTCCCTCTTTCCGCCCTCTCCCTCGCAGTATTATTACGGAAACTCATTTAATTATAAAACTATTTCAGTATTGCATTTCGAGCCAGGCAAAATGACCGACGGTGATGCGTCCGTTCGTACGAACAGGCCAGCTGGGCCGGTGCCTTTCGTCCGAGAGAGAGCAGGGCGAGCTTAATAATCTGGCTGGCTGTACCCGGAAAGCTTAATTCTATTACATTAGAGTTGACTGCAATGGCTACACCACCATCTAGCCGCCCTCTCCACCGCCCCCTGACGGTCGATATCGTACATAATTAACAATGTGATATCGACCTACGGATCCCTCGTGACCAAGGGGGATGACACCGAAGGGGTGGTTGTTCGTCTTTCAAACGGGGTAGATGTGTGAGTGACGCTTCGGACGTGATATGCAATGGATGGATTGTGATCGAAAGTCTAGATAGATATTTCGTATGGTAAAATCAAAAGCTCACAGTTTCTATGTAACTAAAATTCTATATATTAATTTAATCTGTTTACGATTCCTTGCCCAACCGTTTACGAAATTAACACTAAATAAAAAATAATATCTTTATTCAAACATTTTTTGTGTTAGTAGATACGACTAGTTACTAAATAGTAATATAATAAAGATGTTTTGTGGAACTTGAAACTTGAAAAATGTTATTAGTTTCATATTTAAATATTTTACTTCCCTCATGCATCTAAAAAGTGTTTTCAATAGAAATGAACTATTTTCTAGAACCAACTGGTTTTCAATGTTGATCTGATATTGCACAAATTTAAAATTTTGTTGTCAATAAGTATACAGAGTGTAAACGAAATACCCCGGCATACCATAATATATCGAGTGTTGCATGACATGATTTTCAGAGCCTAAGGACGTGTTTGTGACGTGAATGTCTAATGAAAATATGCCCAAAACTCTATCGTAGCTGAGCTACAAGCATTTTAGATAACCCTACTAGTGCAGGTATTACGTACCGCTCTTGTTTTCGTTGTTATTAAAAAGTCGGGGTGGCTGGGATTCATCAGTTATTATTCATTTTCAATTAAGTTCATTTAAAGTGTTTATTTTTTCGTGTTATATTAAAATATTCTTAAAAGTACGTTAATCTTTTCAAATGAAGAATATGCCGACATTCACTTTGTTTATAGATTGTATAATAGAAGTAGACGGGTGGCAGTTGAAGATCATAGGAGATTTTCCACTCCTAAAGTACCTTATAGAACTATTTTTAGCAATCTACAAAAATTTTTATTTTATCGAAATATTAGCTTTTGCAGAAATTGAGGAACACAAACTTTTCAAATACTGCCCTGTACTAAAATTGAATCTAAAAAAATAAATAAAAATTATATGATATCGATTCAAGGAAAAATTCTCGTTGGCATTTCAGTAAGTAATGTAAATTTTGGAATTACTTACAAATATGTATCTGCGTTTTTGTGTGTTCATAAAGATTCCGATAATTTTTTATGTGTCAGCTGTTCTGTTATTTTTTTGCAATTGACCTTTACAGCATCATGAAATACATACAATATTCAGTACGTAAATTTCTTAAAAATTGTAAGCGATTTTGTAATGATATGGAATTTGTAATTTAATATTATAAATATTATTCTCCACTACAACCGCTACAATTACTTAACGAATTTTTATTGTAAAATGTAATCATATAGGTTGAAGTGGAAAATAATATTTATAATATTAAATTCACACCGAGAAATAATCAATAATATTTGTAATTTAATGTGTGGTGGTCGTTCATGTTCACGGCCTTCATAACTGCGTTGCAATCTACCCTCGATCTATATCTGTATATTGTCTATAAGATTAAATCACTTGAAGGACATATTCGATCGCGGAATCGCCCTTATAAATACGTCTACTAACTTGACATTTCCACCTGTTTCACCGTAGATTATGACGATATCCTTTATGCTTAATATTATTGCAGCTACTATTGTATATTAAAATAGATGGGCGAATTTCATTTACACCCTGAATAAGAGAGATATTTCCTATGTTCTGGAAATTTGGCCATAATTTTTTTATTTCGCCAATTTTCTTCAAAATTTCAATGTATCTTTTCAATATAATCTCCATTCAATTGAATACATTTCCTCCCAACGTGAAACTAATTTTTTAAACCATCCTCAAAGAACCTCATTTCTACAATCCTGTATATAAGTAAGTTTGACCTCATTTAAGCTCTCAAAGATCTCAAACATCCCGTAGTAGCTCTTCCAAATTTGAAAGCAAATGATAATCACTAAGAGTCAAATCTGGTGAATAGGATGGATGTGAAAGCAATTCTCAGCGAAATTTATTTAAAACGCCGATTTAAAAAGTAACTATACTTGCCGGATTGGAAACCAAAGTGTTACAAACTACATATACAGGATGAGTTAAGTTTAACGCAATTAAATTAAAATTTTTAACTGAACAGTAATATTTTATTTTTTTTAAGAGGAAGTTGTTTATTTCTGTACGTGTTATCTTCACTTTAAATTAATAATACAAAAATTAAGTCGTCCTGTATATACTGGAGTTTTGTTTTTTTTTCTCTTTTCGCTCAGTTTTAATTTTGGATTCGCGGTCCAAAACTATTGCTGTGTGAGCTGTGGATTGGCTGTCCTTGTTTTAAGTAATCTCGAAACAAATCTAGGTTCTATAATTCTTATTCCACAATTGATGTATAAAAATAATAAATACAATTTTGAATTTAACATTTGTTAATTTCCTAGATTGTTTTCTATTTTTTTTTTAAATAAACGATGTGTTCTATATTATTTCTATCGTTTGCTGCAGAATTGAATAATTTATTGTTACTCGTGCCCCCTAATTTTCCTTTAAATTACCTTATTTTTCGAAACACATAAATATTTGGCAGTACCCTGTAAAATATTATTCCATCGTGATCGTATTTCAGGTTATAACAGTCGTTCCAATGTCATTTTCAATTTAACGAGGCTTGATACGTATATTCCCCGCATCTCCGTATGCGTTACAGAGTAAATTATGAACGCAATGTAAAAATCCAATTTTTACCGGGCTTCGCGACCCCCCACCTGCCGTGCCCCCGCTGACTATCGGCTTCTATGCACCGCCGGTCGACGTAATGGTGCTGAATTCAAACCCCCTGTACCCCGAGCACCCTTGACTACTATGTATATGAATTCGTACATACGAGCCCACCCGTTCCCTCTGCACCCTTCGATCTACTTTATTTACCATTATTAAAACAATAAATTCGCAGTAACGTCACATTTCGTATTTTTATTATTTTCGTTGTTGTTGTTGTTGTTGTTGCCGCCGACGCCTCTGCTGCTGCCCCGACAACTGATCTGCATTATAAGCCACGCTCTCACCCATTATAAATATCTAAAATAAACTGTTTTAATCTAGAATAAACGCCCCTGAAATTCGCGCAGGCATTACACTGGCGCGCCAAAAATTGCCGTCATAAATATCGCTATATTAATTTTATAATATGTAGCTTGCGAATTTAATTTAAAATTTTCCCTATAGATGTGTATTTATATGACTCCGGTCGTAGATCGCTGCCGCCTCACTACGCTACTTTTAATACGTTTTAGTGTGCGGGTCTATTGTCTCCTGTATTCATTTTGTTTCCCGTTTTTTTTTTAATTTTATTTTTTAAATTGCAAACACTACTATTATAATCTGTATACATGAATGTATTAATAGCGTTCGCGAAAGAATATTTATTACCCAACGATGATAGTTATTGCTTATCTATGCGAATAAATTTGCATAAATTTGAGTATACATTCAGCTGTTTCCATATAACAATGTTCATATTTCCAAGATTTAAAAGACCAAGCAGGAATAGTTGTTTATATTGTGCTTGGAATATTCAGCTCTGTTGTTCATTTAAAATGCTATCCCTCTATTGTCTGGATATTTTACACATCTATTGGGCCAATTCTACCATATTTTCTAAGTATTTTTAAAAAGAACAATCATCATCAGTTATCTAATAGCTTCCTGCTTCATCTAACAGATTATTCGCAAAGCAAACAAATGTACGTAAATAAATGTTTCCCTCGTTCTTTATCGAGGAAGACATTTATTCTGTTAGGCACTGTATATTGGTATACATAGAGCCATAAAGAACTTTCTTTGGCGTCTCTGCCATGTCACGAGGACTAGAAAAAAAATCTACCCAGTTACGATAGAATCTATTAATCGTCCGTTTCTTTCTTTATGCGTCAGATTTGACTTCAGTTCGTTCATTATTTTGTCCTTCATAAAGTGTTTCGCAACAAGAAATAAGTTTTTGAATGTAAAACATCAAATTTTTGAACAGAAACAGAATTCTCCTATACTATAAACCACGAAAGCTTGCCGGAGTATCAATAACTCTGTAAAATACGAATATATACCGGCATTTGTCTAATTCATCGGTCACATTTGTTGCAGAAAGAGAGGAAAGGAAGAGCGCAAACGTTTTTCTAAGAGAGTTACGCACTACGTCTTGTCAAGAGATCGTGAAAAAATAGAAACAGACGTATGCTTGTGTATTATGCACACATGTGTCACGTATAATGCAGATAGAATAGTTTTTTGACTTTTGGCTTACGAAGTTTGTCTATTCTACGGTTCCAATATTGTTGTATTCCTTGTATTTTACCGCTGTTATTTGTTATTGTTCTAACAGCTAATTCATCATATTTATTTCCTCATCCTTGCAACTTTAGACTTTGGTAACCTACGTAGGCAGCTTTTATATTTGTTATTTGACATCCTCACTTCCTATCGACATTTTATTTCATAATGTGATCGCGTTATCGGAAAACATTCCTGATTTAAACTTTATTTACAAACCAATGATTGCAATATATTCAGACGTAGTCTCGTCATTTTAAAGTGGAATATTGGTCAAAACAATTTCGGTGAAGTCGTGAATCCATTGAAGATGGACCGTCTTTTTGGACCTAGCAGAAGCAGTTATTCTTGTTGAATACTTGCGAAAAGAAACTAGAATAACAGTCGTTAGGTAATACGTCAACAAAATTACATACGGCTGAAAGAAATTCTATTTTTTTTACAGTACATATATTCGCGACTATTTGGCCAAAAATGTTCGTTTCGGTCTCGGTAACTGCGAAATTTACTTTCAAAAAAATTTCATTTTTTCGATATCTACGTAAGCATCATGACACGCTTGTTACGCTGCGTCAAACTTTCTATCTCTTTTCGTTCCCGAGATATTCACACTAAAACACTACACTACTAACTACTAAACACTTAAACATAACTAACTAAACTAAACAGTTTACTAAAACATAACAGTTCACAAAGAAGCAAAAATTTAGCCCATCCTCCGCGAGTGTGAGCTCGGCCAGTCATCATCAGTCCAAATTTGAAGACCAACAGAAATCATTTTTTTTAAGGAGCAAAATCATTGTGGGACAGGTGGCGCCAGTGTGTTGTGGTTAGAGGAAATTACGTTGAAAAATAAAATTATTAAAAAATCGTACGTCTTTTGCTTCATTGTTAATAACAAACTTGTCTAGTTCCCTTCACAGTATGGACACATTACTCCATTCTGACTGTTAAAAAAAATGGTCGAGATTTGATATTTCTTTCGGCAAAACTTATGTACATATTTCATCGCACATTATACTATGCTGGGCACAAAATATTTCTGAAAATATTAATTTAAACGAATAATTCAATACGACACCGTTGTGTAACATTATATTTGTCAGGAAATTACATTAATTTGAAATCGTTTCGGACAAGCTTAATTGGATTTATGACATTAATTTAGCTTGTTTCAAGTTTACTTTGCCCGGGAAATATAACTAATAAATTCACGGAACTAAAACTATTATAAAATCTCCATTTTTTCTGTGTGCACATCAAGTTAAAATGCGCTCAAAGTATGTATAGATACATACACAAATTTTACTTTAGGCGATGATCGGAAATGAGGTTTTTTCCCGACTAAATTTAAAATTTTCTCCTTAGTAAGTATACAGGGTGTAAATGATATACACCGACTTACGCTAATATACAATAGATTCGTAAAACGACCATAAAACCTACAAAAATTTATATTCTAACGAAATATTAGTTTTTGCGAGACACTTTTTTTTGAATACGGTCCTGTATTAAGATTGAATCTAAATAAATAAATAGAAATTATATGTTATCGATTCAAGAACGGGCATTTATTTGTTTACGTTTATAAAAAAATCCCCTGCATCTTTGAAGTAATGTAATATAAGCTTAATTGGATTTATTACATATTAATTTAGCTCGTTTCAAATTTATTTTTCCCAGAAAATATTAATGATAAATTCACGGAACTAAAACTGTTATAAAATCTCAATTTTTTCTATGTGCACATCAAGTTAGAATGCTTTTCAAGTATTATATATATGCATACACAAGTTTTACGTTAGGAGATGAAGAGAAACGAGGTTTTTTCCCGATCAAATCTAAAATTTTGTTCTTAATGAGTGTGCAAGGTGTAAATGATGTACACCGACGTACGATAATCTACAAAAATTTTTATTCTACCGAAATATTAGCTTTTGCGGGGAACACAATTTTTTCGAATACGGTCCTGTATTAAGATTGAATCTAAATAAATAAATAAATATAAATTATATGTTATCGATTCAAGAACGGGCATTTACTTGTTTACGTTCACAAAAAGTCCCCTACACGTTTGAAGTAATGTAATAACTGAATTGGATTTATGACATATTAATTTAGCTCGTTTCAAATTTATTTTGCCCGGAAAATATTAATAATAAATTCACGGAACCAAAACTATTATAAAATCTTCATTTTTTTTCTGTGTGCACATCAAGTTAGAATGCGTTCAAAGTATATATATACAGATACACAAGCTGGGCGATGGATGGAAACGAGGTTTTTTCCCAACGTCACTCCAAATAAAAAAAGATTTAATGGAATTTGTATGGGTGGCAAACGAGAAAATTTAATTAAAATAAAATTCTTGCCCGTACGGATGATTTACGGTAATCCTATTACGGCACAGTGTATAATACATAATTACATATATACATATATATATATATATATATATATATATAAAACATATACATACGTGTGTTTGTGTGTGCATTATGTACATATATATGTATGTAAAAGTATTCTTATTCAATGACATGACTGCGCAAATAATCAATTAAAAATAATGAATACCAAATCTTTCGGAGAATTACATAAACTGAAACGATACGTCGATCTGTCACGCTCATGCTTTTCGAATGTTTATTGAAAAAAACGCTATTTACTTTATTAAAATTCCGAGAATGTCTTAATGTTTCGATTAATCTTAACGATTAAGCGATGGTAATATATTACTTTCATGATTATAATTTTATTTTGTAATGGAATATACAGTCAGACGTAATGAAGTAGACACGTAAGGTAAAATAATAAAATAAAATAGAAACAAGTCAATAATAAATAAGAGATACAAAATATTAATTTGTTTTTATTACGAGGGTAGTCGTTTATACTTCGGGAATAGCAAACGAAAAAAGAATTTTTAATAATCGAAAATAGTTTTATTGCTTTTCATAATATTCTCCTTGAAAATCAATGCATTTTTGCATTCGTTTAAACCAACGCGAAAAGCATTGCTGTCACTTTGAAAACAGTATCTCCAAAATATGAGTTATGAATGCCTCAACTGCCTTTTCCAACGTAGAAAACCGTTGACCACGAGGTTTATTCTTCACGTATAGGAACAAAAAGAAATCACAGAGTGCTAGATCAGGGCTGTACGGCGGATGGCTCATCAATTGAATGTTTTGCTCGGTCAAATGTTCAATTGTTTGAATCGACCTGTGAGATCTCGCATTGTCATGGTGGAAATTATCTGTCGTTTTCAATTTGTTTTTCTCAATTCTTCAAAAACTTTTGGCAATTGTTGTGTACCATTCGGAATTGACCGTTCTACAACTCTCTAAAGACACGGTTGCAACGTGACCAGTTTTTCCAAAAAAAACAGGCTACCATTTGTATTGATGTGCTTCGAGTGCGAACAACTTTTGTTGGTTTTGGCTCGTCTTGGAATACCCACACAGTCGACTGCTGTTTACTATCGGGCTCATACGTGTAGATCCAAGATTCGTCACCTGTAACGATTTTATGTTCTTTGAAGCACAGCTTTTCGAGCGGTTATCAAATTATGTGGTACCCAACGTGAACATAGCTTCTTAACGCCTAAATATTCATGCAGGATCTTATGCACGCTGATGTTGCTAATACCTAGAGATGACTCGATCCCACGGTATGTCACATGACAGTTTTGCATGATCAATTCAGACACTGCATTAATGTTTTCCGAGACAACAACATTTGTTAGACGACCTTCACGAAATTCATCGTCCCAAGAACGCCGTCCAAGTTTAAATTCACTACACCAACGATATACTGTAGTTTTCGATGGTGCTTCATCACCATATAAAGAATTCAGCTCGTCGATGCATTCTTGTTGAGATAATCCACAATCCACGCCGAAACTTGTGAAAAATAATTGCACGAAAATGTTCGCGAGTTAATTCCATTTTTTCTCCGACATAAAATTTTCAAGTTACTGTCAACAATAGAAATAGGGACCGTATAATCAAACTGTCTAGGTAAATATATTGTCAAAAACGACAAACTTAACGATGCAATCATCAGATCGGAGCCAGCACTAACAGCGTTGCCAGTTCCCGAAATATAAACGGCTACCCTCGTACAACCCATTACTACTTTACTTTATTAGAAAGCAACCGAAAATTAAGTCTTCAATCGGAGTATATTGCTATTTACTAATAAGCAATAAAAATTCTGTAAACGAAAACAAAAACGCATAACATTATACGTCGCCTCTTTCAACTTTTAAATATTTTATCCGACTTTTTTTCCTCTAAAAAAATCTCCTTAATCCTTAAAAATTTTCCCGACAAATTCTCCACATTTTCGACGATAAACTCCGACACACGTTATCGCCTGTAAGGGACGAGATTCCGCACCATCACCACTGAACAAAACAACCAGATGAACACACAGAGAGAACCGTGAACGAAGGAGGAAATAATAGCCATAAACAAGGAGCAACAAGCGTTTTGCGGTTGCCCGATTGTCCCTCCGCAGGAACATTTCATTTATTTCGTTTCACCGGTTTTCGACGACCGCCACCGTAACCCCGGAGTCTATATCCGTGTTATCCGAGATTCCGGTTGTTTCCGTGCACGCTTACGTGTGTATTGTGTATGTGTCTGTCCGTATTCGTATGCGAAAATGTGCGAATATTTCCACAAAACGGCTCCAGACATACACGTTCTCGCGCGCGGAATATCTCGTCTGTTTTCCCCCCGATTTAGTTTGGGGTATAAAACGTCTATCGCTTATGTGTGTGTGTGTGTGTATGTTTGTGTGAATTTCTGTGTCGGAATCCTGTGTGATCAAGGGTTAAAAGGGGTGAAGATGTGATGTATTGTTCGCGATAGGAAAATCGGCGTAAATGTGAAATTTTATTAGGTTTAAAGCAAATTGGATTTTGATTTTATTTCTATATAAATTTTCTCTCGCCGTTTAACTGAATAATAGCTTACAAGAAGGGGGAAGAACTTTATTGTAAAATTTATTCGATAATTATGTCTTTGTGTATAAATATTTTTTTCCATTAATTTCAATGTCACCAAAATTAATATAACTAAATTAGTTTTGTTTAACTTAATTAAATAGAAAATATTGGGTATTAAAATAATATTGACATAACAAATCAAGATATTTTTATTAAACATTTAACGCTTCTAGACGTCAACAGCTTGCAGGACCTTGGTTTCTAGGTCATCTTTTACTATAATTAGCCAGATTTTCTCAAAATCTTATCTCAATTTTGCTTAGGTCTTTTAACCATTTCTTTTTGCAACAACCTCCCTTTCTTCCTTTTTCCTTATTTGTCTACCAGGTGTACCGGAGAGTCATTACCGGTTTTTCTAACTGATGTCAGTAGGCTTAATTAAGTATGCAATGTTATGATTTGACACATACGTCATTTTATTCTACTGACATCAAGATTCAAGGCCGAACATGTTATATTTTGCGAAAGTAACACCGTCGTAGATTTATACCTCTTTGAAAATGTCGAGTTTCGTGCCTGAAAAAATTTATTTGCGGCACGCATTACTTTTTTATTATATTACTGAAAGTCATCGTTTGTTCATAGAACTTAGTCCAACCATAAAACATGGGGCGTGGTTTCGACAATTCGAAAGCCGTGATTTCGATGTGCAAGGCAAAGAACGTTCTGGTAGACCGAACAAGTTTGAAGATGAGAAACTGCAGGAGTTATTGAATGAAAACCCAACCCAAACTCAAAAACAATTGGTCGAAGTGTTAAATGTGGCCCAAGAAACGACTAGGGACCGATTACGAGCAATGGGAAAATCCAAAAGATGAGAAAATGGATGCCACTGAATTGAACAGTGACGGGTGATGAAAAATGGATTTATCTCGAAAATGCTAAGCACAAAAAATAATGGTTATCACCTAGCGAAACCAGCTCATCGACTCCAAGGCCAAATTGTTTTGGTCGCAAAACAATGCTCTATGTTTGATGAGACCAGAATGGCGTGGTGTATTATGAACTATTGAAACCTAGTGAAACGGATAATACTGATCGCTAACGACAACAAATTATCAATTTAAACCATGCATTGATAGAAAAACGTCCAGAATGGGCTTGAAGACACGGTAAAGTGATTTTATAGCACGATAACACGCCGTCTCATACAGTAAAACCGGAAGCATTGAAAGCACTTCGATGGGACATAATAAGCACTCGCCGTACTCTCCACACTTTGCCGACTATCACCTTTTCGCATCAATGGGACACGCATTTGCAGAGCAGCACTTCGTCAATTTCGACGAAGTTCGAAAATGGTTCGATGAATGGTTTTGCTCAAAGGACAACCAGTTTTTTTTGGGATGGCATCCATAAATTGCCTGAAAGATGGGCAAGATGTATAGAATCAAATGGCCAATACTTTGAATAAATAAATGTTTCCATTTTCTTGAAAATTATGTCGTTTTTTTACGAAAAAAACGGTAATGATTTTCCGGCACACCTGGTATATATTTAAAAAACTCTGAAAGTATAAAAATTGCCATGAGAAGTGTAAGTCACGGGGCCAGAGGCAGGAGGATGCGAGAAAAAGTATTTGAAGACAAGTCACACACAGATAGAGAAGAACCACGCGCACCTGCAGCTCATCTATAGATGCGAGCGTGAGTAGGATAGACATACAAAAAAATCACAAAACATGTTGAAACCTACTTTTAACAGCTCAAATAAAATACGCTATTGATTCAAATAAGAAATTAACATAGAATACGAATAAACTAGATGCAATATTTACGACAAAATAAACGAATACATGTGAATAAATTAATGCAACATTTGATGAAACTGAATCGAAATAAAACATTGCACTAACGACATACAAACATACATAAATAACCAAATACACGGACTATACAGAGTTCTTGAATAATTAAATAAAATATTTGTAAGATTGAAATTGAACCGTAACGACACTACTATTAAAAATCCGTAAGTTTATAGAAATCCAAAAACATCCTAAGAACCGCAGTTACTCTTTACACACCACACGGTAAATCCTCCTCTCAAAACTACTGCACCGTAAAAACACGTTCCCGGACAACGGAACAACTCTTATGCAACCCTTTCCTGAACAAACGGACTTTCAATTTCAGTGTCGCAATGATTAGATCAAGAATAGTCCAGAGAATGCCTCTTACAGCGGGTGAAACGTTGGCAAATGGAACAACAGTGCCAGAGTCACGGTTCCGTCCCGAAAGCCCAAAAGAAATTAACAGAAAATGTTGGACAAAATTGTTCCAAAACATCATTGAGAAGTTGTTTAATTAATAGTTTCGCACAAAAAAAAATCTGCATAACAATTTTTTACATCAGGAACTAGGTACACCAATTCCGTGGTGGACATTAGTCTTATTAATGCAGCCATTGACATCACTCAGATATTTTTAATTAAATGTAATTTACTGAAACTCAAATTCGAAGGAAAAGCGAAAAATGCATTATAGATTAGTTTAAAATACAGTTACCGTGTTTCGCGAAAAAACCGGGTGCAGAAATTAATCTAATTAAAATTGTAACATTTAAAAATGTTTAGATTTCCTCGGGGACTTACCGGCAACTAATTGGGTTCGAAAATAAAAATGGAACAATGAGACGGAACCAATTGAATAGCTAAGCGAATCCGTCAATAATAATTAAGCAATAACCACCATCGGGGATTCACAACTTTGTTTGTAGTGTAAACAGGCACGATACAAATTTAAAAATTTAACATATAAAACTATGAGTGGGAAACCGATAAACTGCACTTGCAAAATAAAAAAGTAAATAACCGAATCGAAATCATAGGGAACTAGCGACGTCCTCTATCGGTAACCAAGTCGATTTCATTTTATTATCATTGATTTCAAAAATAGATATTTAAGGAATACCTTCTGTTGGAATTACATTGTATTTAGTGCAATTACTTAAAATGATAATAAATTGTTTACAAAACATATCTATTTATTCAACGCATCGAGTCGATAGAAAATTCAAATTTATAACGAGACGCCCGATGGATAATTAAAACTGCGATTAATCATTTGAATTTTATGATCCAAACAATTTATGCTGGACTTGCAACACAGCCAATGATTCATGTATACATATTTATGTAAAGATTAATTCACCTATGTATGCAAAGTGTATGTACGTATGTATATGTGTCGCCATCGCAAAATATGGTGAGTCATTGAAGGACTCTAAATGAAGTCTAAAATAGACACGTAAATAACATTTTCCGTGTTTTTACTTTTGTGTCGGGAATAATGTCCAATTTGTAAGCATTTAATTTTATTGTAATCCTGCGAAATGTATTTTGACGCCTCGTAGACGCTTACATGTATTAAAAAAATTGTTTTATTTAATAAATTAAGATTTATAATATTTACAGCAATTCTTATATTTTTAATTAGATTTTTTATTATTTAAGAACATTCCTGTGACACCTTGTATAAATTAAAGAAAAAATGTCAAAATTTTGCCGTCACATTTTATATATATATATATGTATATATTATGAAAAAGCGGACTATATTGTTTCGAAAATTTTGGTTTGAGTTGATGAAAAAAATCTATTATTTTAACCAATTTTTTTTTGTTTATCAAAATATTCGCCTTTATGATTTATGCACTTCTGCATTTGATGGAATCAGTAGGCTTTCACATTCGCTTCCTATGTATTAACTTCCAATTCACGAATTTTTGTCTTTTATGTAAGGGAATTAAAAAAAGTCACAAGATACTAGGTCCGGACTAAGGCGAACGAGTCATCAATTCCTTTCGTGAAGCGGCTAGAACTCTTGATGTTTGAGATGCGTTGTGTTTCTCGCGCATTTTTTGGTAAACAGTTAGCAAACAAATAGTAGTACACCATTCAGCACTGATTATGCTACTTATTATTTACTTACTATCCTCTGGCGGAATAGTAGCAGGATGACTGGTTCGCCTGCAAAAAGAAGTCACCATTTTCTTGCCAGAGCCTCGTCAGCGTCTCCCTTTCGTAGGTTTCTCCTTGTCTTTGAAGACCCATTGAGTCGATTGTCGCTTGCTTTCTGGCTCGAAATAATACATCCAACTTTCGTCATATGTAACGATGTTCTACACTGAATTTACCAGTCTTCAGTTGATTTTTTAAGCATTTTTCTGCACCAATCCATACGCGGTATCAATCGAGTGCAAGATGAGCATGCAGGATGCTTCTAATTTGGGTCATATCTAAGCCCAATGATGCCCGAACATCTGTATGGACAGTGGTTGTCTGTCTTTATCATGTTGTACACGCTGCCGAAATTTTCTTGAGTAACTGCAGCGGGAGACCGTCCCCACGATGCTCGCCTGAGCGTAACATGTCCATACTAGAACTTGTACCACCGTTCAATAGTCGCCAAAAATGGTGCTTCATCGCCAAACGATCGCTTGATTTTTGCGAATCCTCTTGTCGAGTGAAACTGTCTTTATAATCGTAAAAAATCATGGCTTGAAAATAAATTCGCTCGTTAATTCTATTTTCACAAAATTCTATTAAAAAATTACTAAAAAGGAACGACAGCATTTCTAGCAATCTGTAAATACTATTCGGACTAGAAAATTTCAGAGAACACGACAAAGATAGCTCAAAAACAGCATAACCTTACGGGAAGTAACTGAACTGAACAATATCTTTAAGGCAACCTACGTGAATATATATATATATATAATGCTCCTTGGACTTTTAACTCACCCCTGTGCTTATTGAAGTGAGAAAGTAGCAATTTTATGGATAAAAAGTACGTCGTGTCTTACAGCATAATATGTAAAATAAAGTCTCTCTTTGTGAATTCTTGATACGACTTTTAAGGTTAAACTAGGGATCTTTTGGGATCAACTGAACTTAGCCTCTAGATATGTAAACGACGTTCAAGTAAATAAAACAACCAATTTCAAAATAATACGTGTTTATTTATTAAAATAAAATAATTTTGCATTGCAAACATCCAAACACCTTTAACAATAAAAAGAAAAACGGTGTAACTATGTCGTTTTATTTACATAAAAGACATGAACTCCTAACACGTTACTTTAAAATATTTTTACCTTAATTGAAACTAACTAAATGAAAATTTTGGCTTTCATTATTAAATAAACAAAAATTATAATTCTAGTTCGAGATCTCATCATTAAACATAAAATTTTAAACAAAATAAGCTGAATTCTTTATTCTTTTTTATTGGGCGCTTCGACCGTTGGGAAAATAAAACATTTAGTATTTAGTAACAACGTTCCGGTGGGAAGGGTTCCTCTCTTTCAAGTTGTTTATTCTTTTAATCTGCAGTGCTTCTAATAATTACATATTTTTATCAGATGTTATTACAAAAAACAACAATACTTTCAAAAATAACTACCATCCGAACTTTATAAAAGAAACCAACAAAAAAAGGCCATTCACACTCAAAAGCAACAACGACAAACCATAATTCATGACTATACCATACGTACCACAACTACCAGAAAATCTAAACTATTTGGAAAATACAACATAAAAATAGCCCGCAAACCGAAAAATACAAAGCTCTTTTTACCAAAGTTCAACATGATGCTCACAATATATTGGGTCTGGGAAAAAGTTCGTGGCGTTTTTTCAGTAAAATTCAACTGGTCCCCGCATGGCGCGTGGACGAATTCATTTAAACCGAATATGCTCCATTATTATCGACAATGTTTCGCCATTTTTTTGGTAGATCCATGATCCCATCGGTGAAAAACTTCTGTGGTTTCTGGTCGAAAAACTGAATCAAGTAGTTTTCACAAGCTTCTTTTGAAACCAACTTAATTCCATTGAGAGAGTTCTGCAGAGATCGAAACAGATGATAGTCAGAGGGTGCTATATCCGGACTGTAAGGTGGGTGCATCAAAACTTCCCAACCAAACTCTCTCAATTTTTGACGGGTCATCAAAGAAGTGTGTGGTCGGGCGTTGTCATGATGGAAGACAACACCTTTCTTATTAATCAATTTGGGCCGTTTTCTTTCAATCGCCTGGCGTAATCTCTCTAGTTGTGCACAGTAGAGTTGAGAATCAATCGTCTGACCAGTTGGAAGTAGCTCGTAGTGGACGATTCCCCTCCAGTCCCACCATACACACAGCATCACTTTTTTTGGCGTCAATGTTGGCTTAGCGAACGCTTGTGACGGCTCACCATCCTTTATCCACGATCTTTTACGCTTCCGATTATTGTACGTAATCCATTTTTCATCTCCGGTTATTAAACGTTTCAGAAACGGCTCGATTTCATTCCGTTTCAGCAGCGCATCGCAGATGTTAATTCGGTCAATCATGTTTTTCACGCTCAACTCATGAGGAACCCATACGTCAAGCTTTTTTTTGTAACCAGCTTTGTGTAAATGGTTCAAAACAGTTTTGTGGTCAATGCCTAGCTCCATGCCAATATCGACACTGCTGATATGCTTATCTTGTTAGACTTTTTCAAGAATTTAATCTGATTTTTCAGTGATTGGACGACCGGAGCGTGACTCATCTTTCACATTGAAATTTCCAGAACGAAAGCGAGCGAACCATTTCCGCGCAACAGATTTCGATAAAGTACCTTCACCGTACACAGCACAAATTTTATCACAAGCCTGCGCAGCGTTCTTCCCCTTATCATAATAATATTGCAGAATATAGCGAAATTTCTCATTATTCTTCTCCATTTTCAAGTGCGAATAACTTTCCAACCACTGCACCGATTACAATGTTTCTACGCTCAAACTAACGTTCGGAAGGTCATCTAAAAAACGAGCCGTCGGTGGTGTCGCTGTGACTTGTTGTTCTTTAGTTATCGGCAACCAATGCCATCTATCGGGAAAAACGCCACGAACTTTTTCCCAGACCCAATATATAAAATAAAACAGTTGGAAGAACATTTCAAACATTACTTCTAAATAAGGTATACTTGTAGGTACGTATAAGTATATCCAAATCTATCAGCGTCCACTTTTTTGCGAACAACTCTGTTTTTAAAACATCAAATTTAAAATCCCACGTTCATGATATTTAAAAAACAGTTATCATTAAAAAATACATCCACACATTTCCTTGGCTTCATGGCAAAGAGAAGCTAGAAGAATTACTTCGCAACATCAACAAACAACACAAGTCTATGAGAAAAAATATAGTTTCCACCATCGTGCAAATAAGCAGTTGATCGAATGAAGGAAATGGGCAGAACTTTCTTTTTTACCAAAATTAAGGTAATTGAAGGTAATTTTAAAAATAAATATATGTAACCCTAAAAAGTATTGGAGGTTAAAAAATAAGTAATTTGAAAAATGGGGACGTCCCTCCTCCGAAACGTCGTTACTAGAAATTGCATGTTTTATTATCTCAACGGTCGAAACTCCCAAGGAAGGAGAGTAAAGTTTAGGACAAACATCGTGTCTGTCGTGTGCCTAATTTATTTGCTATCTCCATTCATACATCCTTACTCCAAATAATCCAAATTAATGCGAAAATCCGAATACGAAATCGATTATTTAAAAAAAATATTAACAAACAAATTTAATTAATACACTGATATTTCAAATATCACTAGAGTACCCAAATGAAGCATAAAAGATCTCAAATTCTTCCTAATTGAGTTCTCACTGTTTCTTTGGTGAAAATGCAACTTTATTGTGAAAAAATGTATACAAATGAATCATTCGAAATATTGCCCATCCCTAGCGAAAACTTTTTCCCATCTTTCTGGCAGAGCTCGAATATCGTCACGGTAAAAGTGTTCGCATTTTGAGGCAATCCACGAATCAAGCCATTTTGAGATGTCTTCAAATGAGCGGAACTGCTGATTAACCAGATCATGTGCTATCGAACGGAACAAGTAATAATCGGACGGCGCAATATCTGGGGAATATGGCGGGTAGAGTAGGACCTCCCAATTGAGCGTTTCTAAGTAGGTTTTAACGGGTTTGGCAACGTGAGGCCGAGCATTCTCATGCTGTAGAACCACTTTTTCTTGCCTCTGCTCGTATTTTAGCCGCTTTTCGGGCAGTGCACGGCTCAATCGCATCAATTGAATTCGATACCGTTATCCAAAGATGATTTCGTTCGGTTTCAACAGCTCATAATAAATAACACCGCCCTGGTCCCACCAAATACACAGCAAAACCTTCGCAACGTGAATATTCGGCCGAACCGACGACGTAGAAGCATGACCGGGCAGTCCCCATGATTTTGTTCTCTTTGGGTTGTTGTAATGAACCCAATTTTCATTACCCGTAACGATGCGATGAAGAAACCCCTTCCTTTTTGCCGCTGGAGCAGTTCACAGGCGAAAAAACAACGCTCAACGTCCCTTGGCTTCAAATCATAAGGAACCGAAGTTCCTTGTTTTTGAATCATTCCCAACGCATGCAATCGCTGGGAAATGGCTTGGCGGGTAACTCCTAATGCTGAAGCAAGCTCTTCTTGCGTTTGGCACGGATCCTCATCGAGCAATGCCTCCAATTCAGCGTCTTCGAAGGTTTTTGGTCTTCCTTCACGCGAACTATCGTCAATATCGAAATCACCGTCTTTGAAGCGACGGAACCAATCACGGCACGTTGTTTCAGTTAGAGCAGCATTTCCGTAAACTTTTTGGAGTTCTCGATGCGCTTCAGCTGCCGTTTTCTTCGAATGAAAGAAGAAAAGCAACACTTCCCGCAAATGACGATTATTTGGCACAAAATCAGACATTTTCACACAACCAAAAGTATATGACGCAAAAACAAAATCACTAATGTGTCAAAGCGGTTTGTTTACCATATGTCTAAGCTTGGTTCATGACGTTTTGGTTATGTCACAATCGACCAGCACTTACTACTGGAGCCTTCTCTTGAAAAACAGCGATAACTTAGTTGCGCACCTAATACTTCGAAACTTCGAAGATGTGATCGATCTATCTTTTATCTTACACGTCGCGTCTCATTTTTCGGACCTCCCTGAACGCAATTCATTACCAAATACGTATATTTTGTTTATAAATAGTTCCGTTTAATGTCGATGTACTGATCAGTATATGTAAGTAGATTTTTTGTTCAGATAATTTACTTTTTCTATCGAAGTTATTATAATTTTATATGTAGCACTAATAGTAATTTTTGGTTTATCTAATTTTAAACAGTACATGCATCAACTCTTTTAATTATATGTTATTTAAAATAGCTTCTACTTACAAGTTAAATACTTGAACCCCAATATTTATTATGTTTTTAGTGTAGTTAGTTTAAATTAATGTCTAATAATAAACATTTTATCTCACAGAAATGGAATGAAGAATATTTAATTTTGGCGCGGCCAATAATTTCTTACATATACATTTGTACATGGATGTGTTTCAAAGGAAAATAAATAACATTAAGCTTGTGGTCAATAGAATCGTAAATCTTTTCACATACTCATTAACGTTCTACTTTGTCCTAATATAAATTTCAATTACTGCAAGTCTTAAGGAAGAATTTTATAATGTATTTATGAAATTTTGTGCCAAAGTCCTTTACACATAAACCATTTCTCCGTTCACATTTGTCAAAATACATCGTAAATTTCTTTTCGCTTAATGTATGTATGTATATGTATATTTATAGTTTGCTTTAAAGGTGCAATGCACCTTTTCACTTCGTACAGTTGATAATGAGTTTTAGTTTCACATTGGTGCTTGTGTTGGTAAAGCACCGTATACACTATACAGTGTACGAACAGCCGTAAAGGTTGTAGCGGTAACAACACGCGGTAGTGGTGGCAGGACCGACGCCACGGCGGCCGCTTAAGTTCTTGAAATAGTGTTACGGTTGGAAATTAAATAAAGATTTATAAATGTTTTATTATAATTGAACGCACGTGTGCTCCTATTTCCACTTTTAATGAAATTATAACCGGACATTAAAACTTCAACTCTTCGTAATGTAATAAGTTAATTATAGTACGTGCTGTTGGTAATTGTAATTTAAATAATATAGAACTCTTGTAATTAAGGTCTTGTAAACAAAATGGCGTTGATTCTCCGTGTATGCCTATATAAATATGTACGTACATGAAGCAGTAGTTGCACGGAGACGGTGCTAAAGTAGATGCGGGTTACATCGAGCGACGGTAACCCAGATGAAAATTATTTAGTTTTAATAGAGAAACTATTTCATCCGACAAACTTGCAAAACACTTGGAAGAACATTTCAAACATTATTGTTAAATAATTCATACTTAGAAGTACACACACACAGTGTGTCTCAGAGAAAACGGAACTTTTTTAAAATAAAAACAAAAGCTTACTATTTTGGTAAAGTTTATTTATTTTATTCAAAGTAGTCGATCAGCAACATGTCGAATGAATTTTTAAGTTCATCTTTAGAGATGTCCTTCAAGATCGCTGTCGACGCCCTTTTAATGGTTTCAACGTCGGCATAACTCCGTCCTTTCATCGGCAAATGTATTTTGGAAAATAGATAGAAATCAGGGGGGCCAAATCCGGTGAATACGGTGAATGGCTGATTGTTAAAATGCCATTTGTAGTTAGAAAATCAGTGATAAGCGTCGAGCGATGAGATGGTGCATTATCATGTACCAACATCAGCTAGCATTTTCAGGATATTGAGGCCACATACGACGAATACGCGCTAAAAGACGCTTCATAACCCCAAGATAATATACAGCATTGACTATTTGACTAGTTGGTACAAACTCTTTGTGCACTATGCCTTTCGAATCATAAAAACAAATCAACGTTGTCTTCACTTTTGACTTCTCGAGACATCTTTTTTTTCGATCTTTCTTCGCTTCCATTCAGAGCTTTGATTCTTGGTCTCTGGATCATATTGAAAACACCACATCTCATCTCCAGTTGTAATAGTATACCTGAAGTTTTCGTCCTTTTTTGAGTCTTTAATCTGAACAATGTTGAATTCAGTTAGCTTATGTGGTACAAATCTTGCACAAATCTTTCTCAGTCCCAAATACTGTGACAAAATACGATGAATTGAATTTTTGGAAATATTTAATTCCATTTTCACGTATCGCAATGAGGATTTCGACTCATTTCTGATAAATTCACGCACAAGTTCGATGTTATTTTCCGTAACCACAGATTTCTTTTCGCACCAGGATGTTCGTCGTCATTTATGTCCGTACGACCGTCTTTAAATTGGTTATACCACTCATACGCACTCGTACGTGATAAGCACGCATCACCATACACTTGTTTCATCAAATGAAACGTTTCAATACACGATTTACCGAGTTTAAAACACAACTTGATACTTGCTGTTTGTTCAAAATTCAGTTTTCGACCAATGCCAAATACACACTGTTACTTTATACGCAATTTCTCTACTGCTAATGATGTATATGTCATGATATTTCGACATAACATTGGTGAAGGGTCTACCTTACCGACGCATATTTGTTTCAATTGATGGCGCCTCTAAGAATTACTAATTTTAGAAAGTTCGGTTTTCTCTGCGACATATACTAATAAGATAACACATTCCGCAAAAATACACCCGTTTGACAATGGCATATGGAACATGGGGTATCCAAGGATATATTACATGAAGAATTACTAGTTGCGCCTGAAATACATTACTTAGGTATGATTAACAATATAAATATTTCATCGTGCACCCGTAGCCGCGTTAGGAATTCATTCTATGGCGAAATACGATAAATATCCTATAAAGAACAGTTAATGAAAATTACTCTACTAGCACGTAAATAAAGAATGGAAATTAATTAATCATTAATATATGCATGCACATATGTATAGACCGTTACAAATACCTACTTGATGTGTGGTCTTATATCTAAGTACGTTATATATATATATATATATATATATATATATATATATATACTGTAAGATTTTTTAATCTTTATAATTATGAGTATGAGTATTATACAGTACTGTGCAAATTAATGGAATCAAACACAATATAACTAAGAAAACCGTTTATTTGTAATATAATCACGATGAGATGGTAGAAAATTATTATATAAATTACTAGTAATTTAATAAGAGATATGCCCTCCTTTGGCTGCGATGACAGCAGGAACTCTTCGGCATGGAATCTATTAATTTTTGACAGTTTTCCTTTATTTTCTCGCCCCGAAACCACACCTGAATTACTGCTTCTATCAATTTTGTCTTCGTTGTACAGTCCATTTTATGTAACCTAGCCTTACAAATGGCCCACAGATTTTCAATTGGGTTTAAGTCTGGAGAATTGCCAGGCCAGTCGAGGAGAGTTATTCCTTTTTCCTTGAAATATTTGACCATAACCTTCGATTTGTGGCATGAAGCTGAGTCCTGTTGGAAAATTGCACCTCCGTTTAGCTCACATTTCTTTTCCCAAATACTTATCCAGTAGCTCTTTATATTTCTGGCTGTTCATCATGCCTTCTATAGGCACCAGCAATCCAGTCCCCATGTACGAAAAACATCCCCAAAACATTAGGATGTTTGACAGTCTGATCGATATGAGCTGCAGTGAATTTTTCACCTCCACTTTTTCTCACGAATTTTGATCACTGCCCCTGCATTAAAAAATGGGACTCGTCTGAGAACAACACCTTTCTCCAGTCTTCCTCATTCCATCCGGCATATTTCTTGGCCCAAATAAGCCTCTGCTTCATCATTCGTTGAGTGAGGAGCTGCTTCTTCTGTGGTCGAATGGCTTTTCTTCCAGACTCTAAAAGTCTCCTACGAATTGTCGAGTCGTGCACTTTGACTCCAGCGTCGGCTAAGTCTTTTTGTAGTTCAAAACTAGTTTTTCTTGGGTTCAGCTTGGTATTTCTGACCAAAAAAGTGACATCCCGGGGTATCATCTTCCTCTTTCTCCCACATTTTCCCGCTCGTTTCACTTCAACTATTCCGGTATTCTTTTTTTGCTTTAGGATCTTGCTTACTGCTCCTTGACTAACACCACATTCTTGAGCAATATCTCTCTGTGTCATTGAAGTGTGCTCACTTAATGCCACAATCTTCTCACGTTTTCTGGGCGTGATACCCATATCGCGAACAACCGAGAAAACCACAATATAAATCAAATTTTGAACTTTGAAAGAGTATATGTGAACAGACTCTCCAAAACGCACTGAATAACTGTGTAATGTGTTCCCAGTGATATAGGTTATGTTTTTTGACATAAAACTACTGTCAGAACTGACCTAACAATGTTGCCACATGCAGAAAACTAAAAAAATAGTCATGATTCCATTAATTTGCACAATACTGTATGTATACAATATGAATATAGTTTATTAAATGGTTATAAACAGTGCCATTCTATTAAACAGAAGAAGAACATTTACGTATACATATATGTATATGTGATACCACTGAACTTGTGTAGCATATGGAATTATATATATGTACATATATACACGAATATATACAATTACATACATATGCATTTAATAATACCTACTGTGGGTTTTCAATGAAGGATCTGCTTCCATAATGAAATCTATGGTATAAATAAAGAATCGAATCTTACATTTCCTTGGCAGCTCGATGGTAGAGCAACAACCACGTAAGCAGACGACCGAGGTTCGATTTCTCACCGATTTCTCGATAGCAAAATTGTTCATTAAATTGAGCCACAACTACAATGATATAATAAACAGAAAATTTCGAGTTTTCATGTTATTAGTAGCTGTTAGATATTTATCTTAAAAAAAATTAAATAAATTCAGATCTTAGGATAAGACGTTGGTCGTCAATTTGATTCTTATGGATCAAAGTGTTTACTTTTTTTAGTTGATTGATTTTGGTTGGTCAAAAAGCGCATATGATATTTATAAACGTTAAAATTATAAAACAAAAGATTAATCGTCCTTATGGATTACCTTTTCTTTCCTTAATTGGAAGAGTTTCCTTTTAATTTATTGTGTATCTAAGGTTCCAATTATAATGCTAATAATATTGTTTCTTTTCAGGTAAGTTTGACACTCTATTTCTATACAAGAACGAAAAATTTAAGGCAGGGTAAGACCAATATTTTTAATTGTTATTATTATTATTATTATTAAAGAACTAATATATTATTCCAAAGTAGTTTCAAATTATTCGTTTTGAAAGGAAAAATCTTTATACTTTCATTGCCACTAAAAGACTTTCTATAGAAAGGAATCATATTTGCACAAATCTGGGAATTGGTTTCAACTACAAACTCTAAATAATAGCTACCACATAAATAACGTCGTGCCATATTCATCCAAAATAATATAGCAATGTAGCAATACAACATTTAATTTGGCATGAGCAGCTTTGGAAATGGCTACCTGATTTAAACGGTAAAGTGTTTAAAGACTACAATAAGAGTCAAATCAAATTAAATTTCTTGAAAAAAGAACATATGACTCATATACCTAATCTATGTATGCTATATTGATTACATGGGGAAACAAAAATTTCGTTGACCTGAACCTGGCACTTGTTTTGACTAGCTTTCAGCATCTGAATCCAAAAATGACCCCACTTTTTATTTATCACGCCAACTTTTTATGCTACAGAATACCCTCATTTAGTTCCAAAAGAAATACAACATGTGCATACAAGGGAACAAATTACCGAATATACTATTCCCAGAGAATAATTTTATTCATACAAAGGCTATATATAAATTTCTGTAAAAAAAGTTGTGTACATACAAGTAATAAAGTTCTTTTGCCAAGCGGCGAACATACACTGCAGGCCATAAGTTTGGAATCACTTGCATAAGTTAGGAATCACTTCTGAATATAATGAAAATATTGTAGTGGCTTTAACAAACATTGTAAAAATAAAACAATATTAATATACCAAAACGTTTTATTATAAAATAAGCAGGAAAAAAAGCAAATTTTATTTATTTACATCCACTTATTTTTATTATCAACTAAACGGACTTTTCATCGAAATACCCTCCTTTTGCTTTAATGACGGCAGCACACAATCGCGGTAAACGAGACACTAATTTTGTAAGGGTTTCATTGGGTATATTTACCCAAGAATCTTGTATAACTTGTCACATGTGAGTCTGGGACGTCGGACACTTTTCACGCACTTTTCTATCCAATTCTTCCCACAACAGCTCTATTGGATTGAGGTCTGGCGATTGTGCCGGCCAAACCATGTTTTGTAAAACACCGTCAGCTTCCCGTTATTGGAGATATGCTCTACATAAATGAGAAGAATGTTTTGGGTCGTTGTCTTGCATGAATATAAAGTTTTCTCCAAGTAATCTCAGACCGGAGGGCACAGCGTTGTGTTCGAGAATCTGTCTGTAACCCTCCTTTTTCAAAACTCCGTCGATTTTCACCAGATCTCCTATACCAGCCGAAGAAAAACATCCCCAAACCATTACAATAATACCGCACGCAGAGTTTCCTTAATCTCTGGTTATTTTCCAACTATTGCAACTAATGCATTTAAAACTACATCTTTTATGTAAAGCTTTATAATGTACTTAAGAATAATCCTTTGTACTTATATCAAAGTAATACGAACGTAACATAGATAAATTTTAAATTTTATGAATTTACTGGAACTGATTCCAAACTTATGGCCTGCAGTGTACATATTAAGGTAAAAATATTCACTAGCTTTTCCTAGAGTATTCAATCTGTGAAAAATCTCGCTTGATTCTCCAACAATAGTCAGCCATCATACGTACATCTACCCTGATACCGTGCCTCCATGAGCTTCAAATTTTGGTGGAATTGCTCACACTACTCACAGAGTAGGCACGTTAATATAAACTGTAGAGAAAGAACTTGAGAACTTGACGTAATAAAAGAAAACTAACCACAATTTTGAGACCAGAATGCCTATTTAATTTTAAAACAGCTGAAAAATCAAACTCAACAGAAAATGTGCTAAAAATTGTTCCCCAGTGTTATACGCTATTTCAGGGAAGTTATTGTTCTACTTGTTAGTAGCCAAAGATATTGATAAGTAGATTACTCTGAAATTTTCGAAATTAAATATTATTATAGTTTCTGCGCGCAAAATTTCGAACGCCAGTGGAGAGAGTGGACATTTGTAGATTCAAAAGTTACACAATTTGCTCCTTACAGAAAAAAGTAGATGTCAGAATTGTCAATACGATTGCATATCAAATCTTAAATTACAATAGATGGTAATAAGCAAACAAAATTTCTTTTGAAACTTTTAAGTTTAGATTGCTTGGAATGTAGAATTTGGCAAACTTGTAAGGACTTGTCTGATATACAAACATATTATATATTATATTGTGTGTTTGGTCTTTACCGTCAACCCAGGTGTGATTAATTTCTGCTGATGATGACGAAAATGTCAAAATATATTTACAGAATATGAACATTCATCTGGTAAGGGTTTTCTTTATCTTTTCTGATTAAGTCAATTAACCACAGCCTTCAACGAAATTTATGTAATATCGAAGTATACTATATAGATATATATTATTAGAATTAGCTTCAAAATGTTTCAGTTATAAAGGTTTCAAATTTCGCGGTTTTCTTAAAGAATAAATAAAACATATAATTTGCGTTCACTTTCAAAAACTTTTTATTGGTAATTGAAGTATCAGTTATGACATTTATATGCGAAGAATAATATCTGCCAAATGGCCTCCTCTTGCAGCTCCACAGACGACCACTCTTTTTCCAATGACATTTTGACATAATTGAGGCTCTATCTCACCAATGACACGAATAATTTCATCTTTCAAAGCAGAAATTGATTGTGAATTGTTTTTATAAACCTGACTTTTCACATAACCAAAGAAAATAGTCTAACGGTGTCAAATCACATGATCTTGGTAGCCAATTAACATCACCGTTTTTTGAGATTATACATCCAGGAAATTTTTCTCTAAATAAATTAATTGATTCGTGTGCAAAGTGAGGTGTAGCGCCATCCTGTTGAAGCCACATATCCTCTAGATCAATATTCATTAGTCCAGGCCACAAAAATTCAGTTATCATCCGACGATATCGATCAGCATTGGTAGTTACAGCTTCACCAGCAGCATTTTCAAAGAAGTAAGGTCCAATTACACCACCTGACCGTAATGCACACCAAACAGTGACTCGTTTAGGATGCATAGGTTTCTCATGAACAATTCGTGGATTTTTCTCGCCCCAGATACGGCAATTTTGTTTATTAACATAGCCACCAAGTTCAAAATGTGCCTCATCGGAGAACATTATTTTTTGAGAAAAATCAGCTGGTTGTTCATTGATGAAATTGAGAAATGGACGTTTTAAATGATCTAATGGCTTCAGTTCCTGTGTTATTTGAACCTTATATGCCTTCAGAGCTAAATCCTTAAGTAAAATACGCCATGTTGTTGATCCACTAAGTCCAAGTTGTTGTGAACGCCGTCTAATGGACATTTCAGGATCTTCAGCAACACTTTCACGAACCATACCAATATTTCCTTGTGAACGACCACTACGACTGTATTTATCACTTTTCTGATCTTCCACGGAACCGGTCTCTTGAAACTTTTTAATAATTCGACCAATAGTGCTTTCAGATGGACGATTATGTAAGCCATAACAATCACGTATTTTCTAAAAACTCTTTTCACAAAACGCTGATTTTCATAATATAATTCAACAATTTAAACGCGTTGTTGTATCGCGTATCGCCATTTTTATAAATGTCATACATCACACTTTTTAAATGCCCACATACCCAGACAAATTCAGTCGCTATCTATATTTTATATATTCTTTAAAAAAACCGCGCAATTTGAAACAGCCTGTATATACATATATTTTATTAGAATTATCTTCAAAATGTATCAGTGATACAATCTTTAACGTAGTGAAAATGAAAAATATAGCAATTGGAATAGTTAGTATAAAATACATGATGAATTAATGCATTTCTGAAATTTTCCATAACGCTTTTCTTATTGTTTTTAAGAAATTGTTATTAGACATTGCCATCACGTACCAAATCCCTATAAATTGGACTTCACCTCATTGACTATCGTAAACACGGTTTTAACTAAACTCGATTTTATTTCATTATTCCAGCAACAGCCATGTACATATTTCATAAATTTAATATAACACGGTATTTACGTACACGCTACTACATATTGCATTTTATTTTTCCCAGCATATTTCAAAATATTGTTATTATTCACGAATTAATTTGTAATTTAAATCGGTGAAATTCAACTGATTAGCCCGCGCTGAAATTTAAATTACTCAAGAGACACTCATATGTAAATATGTACGTGTGGTATAATTGTATGGATAGGTTTATGTATGTATGTACCTGTGGAAGAGTGCGTGTCGGATACCATTTCGGTGACCACGCTGGCCACTGCACCAATTGTATTTCGTGCACTGCTCTGTTATTATACGGTCGGAATTTTATCAAACGAGAGGTCTACATCTATGCGAGCGTATTTGGCTGTACGTGTACTTGTTTGTGTTTTACGTGTGTGCGTTTCATTCATAGATTTATTCCATTCATATGGAGCTAAATGTGCGGCAACGTGTGTTTAATTTTTCGTTGGTTACAGGGCCGTATCAGGCACACATCGAAAGTGCTATTAAAAAATAAATTAAGGGCAAAATAGAATCGATTCAATGAAAAGAAAACCAACTTTGAATGACATCTCTTTCAAGACATTTTCAAGAGTAGTGGCAATCAATTTAGTTGCTGAAAGTTTTTTTATTTGAACAAAGCATAAAACTATCAGCTTGATGCATAAGTTCCTAGCATTTTATTGGACTTCATTTAATTAGGAAATTTATTACCTTTTTAACAAACAAAATACATGGGCTTATCAATATATCCCCCTCCATTATTTATGGTTTCCTCCAAATGAATTGAAGCATTCAGACAATCTTCATCATCGAAGTCCGATGATCTTCTTGAACATTGAGAATATTTTAGGACAGAATGGTCTTCTTTGAATAGATAAAACCATTTCCGTGCTGCATTCTCCCCAATTACGTTTTCTCCGTAAACGGCACACATTGCTCTTGTAGCGTCCGATTAAAATTGATTCCTCTTGTTGAACTCGAACAAAAAGATATGTCGAACAGTCCATTTTCTTTCGTCAATAAATAAAATAATCTGCACAAATTCGAAAACTCTCGTCCTATAAACCAATCATCTACTATGTAGATGACTTTTGCTACATTCCGTACTATACTTTCCACAAATTTAAGCGCATTAGATTGTGTGTGCGTGTATTTATCAATTTTTCGCTTCGATATCCTTTGATTCTAACTCAATGTGTATAATTTAATAATTTACGAAGATTTACTATATTATTCTTTAAAACCTCTATGTATCTTGCTGATCCAACTCGCCGTTTGCAACCCCGTTTTTTTCAAACTATTAAATTGATATTACAACCATCATATTTGACGGAGCTGCCACTAGATTTTAAATCAGAATACCAAAGTTTTATTTGTATATATTTAATAGTTTCGCGCATTCTTTGTAACATGTCTTTTCATTTAGGTAACATTTTCACTTGCTTGCGTACGATTCATTGAATCAATCATGTACACCCTAAAAATGAATCGAGTAAACTAATACACAGCTGCGCAATATAGGTATAAATAAAATAATCTCGTCCGATGCCAGCGGAACGCATACAGTGCCTCGGCAAGCCCAATCATCTCTTTTAATAAATTTGTAAAATCACTGTACTGTAAAGTAGTATTGTGAAGATTCAATTATGTGATTTTTTTTCTTTAGGTGGACCATTCTAAAGAATGTAGTAGCTATTTTGTCATCATTAGTTGATAATTCATTTTTTTCTCAACTTGCAAGTCAATCTGCGGCAGCATACTAGACATCCACAATACCTTTCCCAGAAATAAAAAAAAAATACTGTCCTATACGTAATATACTGTGATTATATTACTTCCATATTTTTTTTATTAGAAAGCGACTTTGGATCACATCACATTCGCCTCAGCATAATAAAACGTAAGAAAAAAATGCGAGATATTTTAAAATCAGGCACGAAGACTTACAGGGTTGTGAGACGGCGACACAGTTCACATCCCTGTTACTTCTATTTAAAAAATAATCTGGGTCGTTAGTAAATATTATAAAGAAAGTAGGGCCAAGAGTAGAATCCTGTGGAATACCTAACTTCATTTATTATATACGTTGAAATATTTTACATTTTTCATTAGTAATCAGTAACTGGAAGTAGATTTAAGGAATAAATAAAACTAAGCAATAAATAAAACTAAATTTCTTGTTCGTTAACGTCCTAACAGACTAAACTTGTCGCAGTTAATATATAATATGATGTGAAATTTAGACAAAGTTATTCTACAGTTTTATTTATTCCCTAGTATAATGGAAAAGTATTATAACGACCTTAACAATCAACCATTACAAGTAGATTTGTTTAATAAAAACTAAATATATATTGACTGATTCATCTACCAAGGAAACTATGCGTAATAAATATTGTTTCAATTTGCAAATGAATAGAACTAAACAAATAATTATAAACGGCAATTATTAAAGCAACAACAAACAAACCTGATCATGCACGCAGTCAATTATGAGACAAATGAAAACCAGTCAATGGGTTTAGAGAGACGCTGAAAAAGAACTTGAACAAGAGATCGATTAGAGAAAGTACAATGTGGATAATATGTACAGGATCAAAACGTAATTAACATACCTAAATAAGTTTTGCAGCTATATAAAACCAGCTACTCGCAAAAATTCTTCCAAAAAGCAAAGTTCGTCTGGTACAGTCTTGCTGTATTTAAATATCGGAATCAGAAGAAGATTAATCTTCATACACATAGGAAGTCAATATCTTGAAACGAAACTCTGTGCAGAAAGACCGTTCTTGAAACTGCATGAAGTCGTTAAAACAGCGAAGAGAGAGAACGTATCGTACAATAGAACTGGAATTATGACAGTGGAATAGTAATATATACTTCTGTACATCTAGATCAGTAGATATATTAGATACCATATGTGAAATAGATAAAAGTAAATGTATTTGAAGTCGACAAACTTAATGGCAAACTTGTTTCTATGTACTATATGTACTCTGTCTATTAAATTAAAATTCTGAACACACCAATAACTAATAATTTTGTTTTTTTAAGGCAAAATACTCAATCAGATACCCTTATCTGTTAGGAATTTTTTGCCTCTTAGAGCATAAATGTTTAATAATATCGATTAAACCTTGACAAATACTGAACCTAAGATCCAGTTGGGCCATTTTTTTAAAAATTTTTAAAAGCATCTAAAAACAATATCCCATTCTAATACTTCAGCCTGTAGACTTATCATGTTCAAACTACTATAGTCCACAACCCATTCCAATACCTTAGTATCAGATTGTACAATAATTAATTTTGATTTAACATCATGTTGCTAAATAATAACTACCTTCTGCTATCAAATGTAAACAGAACATATTTTGCAGTTACCAGATGAAAACTGCTTATTACATATTATTATTATAACTGAGACAGAAATTAATGAAAAAATCTTCGGTGAAGAATTGAACCCCAATCGTCCACTTGTTCGATTCTTTCACCACTTCATAACTGACTGTGGTGTGACTAAGGTATCGAGTCTCACAGTCTTTGATAGTTAAATCATAGAGTATCCGCCCGGCAAGCGGACGACTGGAGTTCGATTCCCCACCAAATGGCAATATTTTTTCTTTAATTTCTGCCTTATATATATAGAGGCATATGCACGAAACTAGCAGTGGTCTTAAATTTGCTGAAATATCAATTTATACATTAAATAAAAGAAATACGAGTTTATTGAACCCTTTATTCCAGCATGTTACATAACTATAACAATAAATAAATAGGTTTCTTAATACCAAAGAGAAAATAAAACTATTTGTATTCTAGGACAAACAAAATAATTGTGCATTGAAATAGCAGTCATGTCAAAATACTAACAAACTGTCACTTTTACTTAATTAATTGAATTGAAACACTTAATATTTTATAGCTTGACCCTTTATCACCTCTTGACACCTGCGGGGCAACGAGTTCACCAGTTGCCTATATGTCTCTGCTGAAATCGAATGCCATTCGGCTTTGCATATTCTCCACAGATCGTCAATATTTTACTTTTTCAACTCCACCCATAATTTTCAATGGGGGTTCAAGCCTGGCGATTGTGCGGACCAATCAAAAACCCGAACGTTATTATCTCGAAGCCATGTTTTCACTTTACGAGAAACATGCTTCGGATTGTTATCTTGCATATATGTACAACCATCTTAGTGGCACTTCTTCCTTCGCATCAGGTAGAAGCACAGTTTGTAATATATTCATATAGACATCACCTTCTATCTTATGTAAAAGGCCTACGCCATACCACGAAAAGTACCGCCATAGCATGATGCTTGAGCCTTCAAATTTTACCGTTTTTTTTTTTGATGTATTTGGGTTGAAATGCTGTCAATGGTGGTCTTCGTACATGTTGGTATGCACCGGAATTGAATAAATTTCATCGGACCACAGTACATAATGCCACTTTTTTTTCGTCCCATTGTTCGTGTTCATGAGCAAAAGACAATCTACTTTGTATTTGCCTTTTATTTAATAATGGTACCTTTTCAGGTCTTATTGCACGCAACTTTCCTTGAATCAATCTGCGTCTAATAGTAGAGGTGCTTATACAAAGGTGTAATTGACTTTCAATTGCAGTTAAACTTATGAACGGTGTCTTCTTTGCACAAATTATAATGTTTTTGTCTTCTCTAGGACTAGTTTTCCTTTTTCCACCACGATTTTCTTTCACTTTTCTCCAGTTCTTAGCGTTTGCAATCGTTTTCACAGAACATGAGAGCGTATTTTGTATGAAACTGTAGCTTTTGCCTCTGTTAAGTAGATCGAGTATAATTGCTCTTTTTTCCGACGAACAATGTTTTATTCGGCCCATATTACAACAGAAATGTACGATTAAAAAATTGTTAAATTATTTTGCAAGAGAGAGATCTTTATACGTATTCGTTTTGTGCTGCCAGCTATGGTATTGCCATTTTAATGTATAGGCAAATAACAGCGCATGACTAGAAAACTCTGTAATTCCCCAACATATTCGATACTTTACCGAAAGCCATATATGTTCAGGGACTTTAAATAATTTTATTAGGAATGTTAAAAGGAATCATTCTATTATTAATAACAACACCCTATCTACTACATATGTTTCACCGAATTCACGGATTTCCAGGCAGATTTGTGTTATTAATGAACGATTCCTTGGTAGCGTCTATCATATCATTTCTCGTTTTGTCGTTCAGTATATTGGACGAGAGAGGGAGGCGCCTGTTTTTCATCTTCAATTTTAATAAGGCTGCATCAGAATTGTCCTTTGTAAATATTATTTTTAAGTAGTAATTTAGGACTGCTATTTTCATGCACATGACTACATATACATGTGCATATATGCATTTGCATATGCATCTTATAATATTAACAGACGTTTAAAATTCATTGAGAAAATAAGCTTAAGTACCTGAATTAAATATTTAAAAAATTACATTTCGAAGAGTACTTATGTACTTTTTATATTAAAAAATAAGATAAACATTGTGAAGGAAACCCAAAAAAAAACGATTACGGCACTGATCAAACAGAACATCCCATTTCGGACAACACCAAAACTAGACCGGGCAGTAGTCGCGGCAATGCGGCAGTTGTAATACCAGTAGTAGTAGTACTACTGTTACTATTACTACAAACCGCTATACGTTAACGACTAACTAAACTACACCCAAAACGACGCACAATAAACGCACGTGCGACGAGCGAGACGGAACGATGTAATTTTGGCAGTCGGTCGCACCACTTACAACACTTCGTCCGCTCTAATTTATGGACATCGACGGCGGTTTTGCGTTAACTATTTAATCTCCCAGTTATTTATTTAATTTTGATTCGTTCGCGTTACTGTCGGTGGCCGCCGTATGATGGTAATGTGCTCGTGTTGTTTTGTATACGCGTTATTAAGTGTAACGTACGTGTTCGAAGATAATTAATGTGGAACACTTCCTAAGACCGAGTCGCGTCGTTTCATCTCTGAAGGAATTAAGACATTTTACGCACGAAAAGGAATTATGTCGAAATGTTTTAGTTTTGAGGTCTTATTTTTGCAAATTGTGTCATAAGAAAAGATTAGGGTGAATTATCAGAAATTGGATATATTTTTTCAGAAGATTACTTCTAAATTATATGATACAAAGGGTACTAGGAAAGTTTTGCAATACAGCTTTGTTTTTTTTAATTTTTTTAAAATAATTTCCTCTACATTCAATACACCTCTCCATCCTCCGAAACCAATCTTTAAACCAGTTCTGCCAAATTTCACTAGGGAGTAAAGCACACTCGTTGTCTCGAGCCCGCAGAAGGTCCTCATCACTGGAAAACCGCCTCCCTTTTAGCTTCATTTTCACATGCGGGAACAGTGCAAAGTCGCAGGGAGCAAGATCTGGACTGTAGGGAGGGTGCTCGAGAAGTTTTAATCCTATCGTGGTCAAATATTCGGTGCAGGCGCGGTGAGCTGGAGCATTATCGTGATGGAGGAACCAGGTGTCCATTCTTGATTTTGGCTACAGGTTCTTCATAGATCCAATGACTTTAGGCAGGCACTGTTCAGTATATCACTTAGATGTGACTGTCTTCTGTGTGTCCAAAACGAAGCGTTCCACAATTCCACTCGATTTGAAAAATACAGCTATCATTTTCTTCTTTAAAGTTCGGGAGTTTCTGACAACTACGGGTGTCCTCATCATCAAAGACCTATACCTTGTTATATAGGTATATAGTACAGCTGAGTCTCGTCGCCTATCACGATGTTGTTCACATACCGAAAATGTCTCTTAATAAACTTTTTTAGCATCTCCCAGCACCAAGTCACACGTCGTGTCATCTGCTTTTCAGTCAGTCGATGCGGCACCCAGAGAGAATAAAATTTCTTCACGAGCAATCGAACGAATTGCTGGTGCATTTAGGCCTGAATTACCCTCTATCTGTTGGTAGGTCACTCGCCTGTCCTCGCTAAGCATATGTTTAAACCACGCACGAAATTATAAGGCAAAACTGCCCTTATCTCATTTCGTGACCACGATGCCATCGCAAGCACTTTACACTCTCACTGCTAATGAATAACTGAGCCCACCGACATGGCGCGGTGGCTACTATGCACGTATGAACATGTCTCAACATGCAGCAACAAGCAGCTTCCTACGATTCATTGTTGCGTCATATTGCAAAACTTTCCTAGTACCCTTTGTATGAGACGCGAACGAAGTATATACATCTCCATTAAATACTTATACAAATGTAAAGGTAAATTATTCAATAGAAAAACGTTTACAGGCTCTAAAAAGAATCTGTTAATTTACATTAATCTGGTAAAATTTCTGTGAAACAATTCTCAAACAGCAGTCTTCACTTAATAGAATAAAGAACGACTCTACTCACAATAGACTAACAGTGAAAACGTGTTTCGCTAATTGAACACAAATCAGTTAACCTGCATCTCAATCAACGAATCGTTCTTCCAAAGAGAATAAACGAATCGACCTGGTGGTAGTGAAAGATAACTGTACTTCCATCTCCCAAACAGAAATTGAAACTATCCTATAACCTGAAACGTACAATGAGCCTGTCCATAACAGTACGAAAAGATGATAAGGTTTTATAGCTGTATAAAGCACTCGTTGTCTTTTCGACTCTTATGGATGTGTAGATATTTATTTACGAGATAAGCGCGCTTACTATATGCTTTCATCTGTAGAACAAGATTGTTTCAAATCTGTTCGATAGATGGAGGTATAGTTATTTATTTCCCCTTGTGTCCAAATTAACACACTACCCCCCCCCCTTTAATGATTGCGTAATAGCCTAAATATAAAATTAACTTAAGAACAAGATGGACTCTGAAGCTATTGTTCTAAAACTTCCTCACGTATCCCAGGAAATAAAACTTGAATCTTTTCGATATTAGATAAAGACGAGCATTATAATGCAGTAGAACAACAGCCTTTACGAAATTTTCAGGACGTTGATTTTTGATATTGACATGTAAATAGTTCAAGGTGTCTGCATATTTTTCAACATACGATGTTGACACCAGATTCTTTAAAATGTAATGACAAAAAATTTTAATAATCAAACAAAGATTGATACAGACATTTCTTCGCCTTGAAAATTTTTCTTCCACTGCATACCCTGTAATTTGAATTCTGATCGATGAAGATAACATCAAGATTCATCTTCGACAACAATTTGATGTGAAAGGTTATTATATTGATGTCGACCATTCATGAAACCCTTTAGTGAAACCGAACGCAAAATCTTCCAATCATTAATAAGTAACCAACACACTGGGCTACCACAAAGTCTACTTTCTGATAGCCGAGACTATGAGTAATGAAATGAAATGGTTATGCGCAATATTTCCTTGCATTTTCATTTGACGGTGTAACAGAAGTCTAGTAACTTTAATAAATTTCCTTCCTTGTCGAAGTTTATTGCATTGTTCAATTATTTTCGTGTTAAGAGTGGTCACCATAACTCGCATAAATTTTTATTGACTTAAATTGGTAAATTCCAATGAATACATAAGACGTCCTTTTCTATGTTACCGTTATTAATCCTTTCGCTCATGACGCACTGCTGGTACGTTAACTAAAATGTGATAAATAAGATAGTGGACGCAGAAACTGGGTCCTAGGCTAGCTCTTATATTACAATAATAATAAAAAGGAGTTATAATAAACCTAATTTGATTTATGGTTGTGCATAAAATGTCCAGAACGTGTGTCAAGGTGAAAAGTTATTAGCAGTAATAAACAGGCCTAATTTAAATAAAATGCATTTTTCGTTTTACATGACTCAACAAAACGAGTTCTTATTCTAGTTTTCGTAACTCATAAACGCTGGCTTTGATAATAATTATTTACGTATTTAAAATGCTATTTCAAATAAATAATGTAATTTAAAAAGCGTAACACCGTGTATGTCATTTGAGAAAATTCTCTTTATCTCATATCTTGCATAATTGTTAACGAATAGCTCTCGCAGCGTATTTTTTATTCTGTTCCCCATCTCATAGTCTCTCTGATATTCCCTATTCATGTTTTTAATACATAAATGTTTTTGATAACCGTTCGGTCTTCTTCCATTCATCCATTCTTAGCATCAAACTAACCTTCTTTAATTATTTTCTCACAACTTTACTCACAATATGTTTATTATTACTCACTTCGATTGTGTCTTCAAAAATTGCATCCGCGCGCTTGTGACTTATTCCATAGATTTCTTTATCTAACATTTATTTAAAATAGGTTTATTGTTACTCACTTGGATTGGAGAGGATGTGGCTCTGTACCATAAGGCGAAATCCGTCCAGAATGTTTTTCGTGATTTTGGTATAGCAAATTGCTCTGGACTGGAAATTCAGTGGGCCTCAATCCAAACGACAACATTTGGAGTGTTCCTAAATCTGTTGTTTACCCATCTCCAATTCCTAAATTGTTTTGGAGGAATATATCGAAAAAGCCTGATAACAAAGCAGAAACTGGCATGACTCAATAAAAGCCTATATCGACAGTATGCCGAAACGAATTCAAGCAGTCATTCAAGCCAAAAGAGGTTTCACCAAATAATGAAACAGATATAATCTGTAGTTTTAAATAGTATTCATATAGACTAGGTATCCAATGACATGATTGCCACAGCTTCAGGATATGTTACTATGCACAAAACTTTATGGTAACTAAACTACAAGCATTTGAAGTGTTAGATAACCCTACTAATGCAGATATTACATACCGGTAATGATTTCATTATTATTGAAAAGGTGGCTATGATTCATCAATTATTCATTATGACGGTAAACATCATAAGTTAATTTCGAGTGTTCATTTTTTTGTGTTATATTAATATATAATACATTTAAAAGTGCCTTAACTTTTTCAAATAAAGAATACGCCAATATTCACTTCCCTTATAGATTGTGTAATGGAAATGAACAAGTGGCAGTTGATGAATATCATCGGTGATTTTCTACTCGTAAAGTGCCTTGAGTCCATCGATATTTAGGAGAAACAGACGCGTTTTCTGCAGCTACTTCTGAACGTCCCATGCAACAAGAACTTCCTTAAGAAGTAGCAATGCTTAATGACGATTGACGCTGAACCTTCAACTAGTGTCCGAAGAAATAGCCCATACCGTACCTTATCTGTAAAAGCTTTAAAACCCGTCGCTGGTTAGTGAGAAATCGAGGGCTTTGTAGGAAAATATTGTTTAGTGATGAAGCCTTTCTTCACCAGAAAAGACATCAATAACACCAGGAATTCACATTGTCGGGCACTTGGACATTCACGGCAAAACAGGGAATACCATTTTCAAGACAGATTTCGGTGAATGTTTGGTACGACTGTCACATTAGATCATTTATTATTAGAACGTCTCACGGTAATTCGTTACTTATGTTTTCTGGAAAATGACCTAACATTACCGAATGATGTTCCTCCTAATGTAAGACGACGAATGTAGGTACAGTGCGATGGCGCACCTTCGCGTTTAGATAAGTAATCGATTTTTTTAATCAAAATTATACGAACCAGTGGACTAGAAGACGTTCAACAGGTGCTTGGTTGCCAAGGTCACCTGACTTAAATCCTATATATTATTTTTCATGGGAAGTCTAAAAAATTTGGTTTGTGGAAAATAACTTGAAAACAGACAACTTGCTGCTTGAATTACGGATAGCGCAGTAACTATTCTTGCTCATACTGAGACTATTAGCAGAACTACCTCTTCAATTCTAATAAGAGCTAGACTATATATACAGTAATTGGGTGAACAATAATAATAATTCAATAAAGTGACCTCTTTTTAAATGATTTTCGTTGAGTTCTATTTTAATGCGATACATGATACCTGCATTAGTACGGTTATCTAGCTCAGTTACGACAAAGCTTTGGGTATATGTTCATTAAACATTTCGACTTGAAATCATTTAAATAACACAACCCTAACTTGTGGCAATCATGTCATAGGACACCCGGAATACTAGCATGTATAATATGGAAGTACAGGTTTTAAATTTCATGTGTTTGGATTTTATTCGGTTAACCTTTTAAATTATAGGATATGCTAATTTAACTACCAATTATAATAATTTAAAAACTGATGTACTTTCAAGGCACTCTAGATGCAGTTCTGACCAAGCAATATTCATCGCAACCGCTACATTACTCATTCAAGTTCCAATTTTATAATTACCATTTATTATAGCAATTATCACTGTATCCTGAACGGCTATTGGGTGTTAAAGAACACGTGATACGTGGTCGCTACTCGGTACCTCTCCGCCCCTCTTCACCATTTCTTCCCATTTAATTTCGTTTCTTTGATCGTTCTATTTGTTTGAATATCATTCGGACCACACCCGCCCAACCCAGATCAATTATACTTCATGTATGTATGTATGTTGATACTGGTGTTTATATCCACAAGAAAGGAAAAGATATGTAAAAATGTAGATTCATTTAATTGTTTACAAATAAGCTTTCACATCGGTGCCACGCCATACGACTTCTAAGGTTGGAACGACCTGGCTATCGAGTAAATAGTAAATTAACTCGTAAAAATTCCATTATTGTTGTTCGCGGCGTTCCTATTTACTTTGTCTATATAACTAAGTATAACGTATGTACCTTTGACATTATCTGAGTTAAAAGCTATGGCGTTTAATTGGAAATAGAAGTTAGTTTCCGGTATAAAAATATAACCAGACAAACATACATATGTACATATATACGAAGTAGGCGGCATAAATTCTGGGCCTGATAGAGAAAAAATAAAGTTAGTAAAATATATTATTGTAACGAAGGATTAATAATTCTACACCTGCTGCTTGTAACTCACTATCGTCCATAAAACGACGTCCACTAAATTCTTTTTTAAATAAGAGAATAAAAAATAATCACCAAGAGTCATGTCCGAACTGTACGGTGGATGTTCCAATTTCCGAAAGCTACATTCGCGGATGGACTTGAGAAATGACTACACCGTGGACGAATGCATTATCGTGTAGTAACCAAACGCCTTTGGTCAATTTTCCTTGACTTTTTGGACGAATATTGTACCTCGACTTATGCAATAAAGACGCATAATATGTGCAGTGGACAGTTGCATTCTTCTCTTTAAAGTCAATGAGCAAAATACCTTCTCAATCCAAGAATATTGCGGCCATCAACTTTTTCGTCGATCGAACAACCTTCGCCTTTCTGGGACGTGGTTCATCGGATCGCCACCGTCCCATCGATTCCCTTTTGGACAGAGAATTATAAAACAGAACTATTGTTTCATCTCCTGCGACAGTGTCCAAGTCGGTTTGGGATCGTCTCCGCACATTTTTAAAAACGAACTGCTGGGACAAACGCGACTGTAAAAATCATATAAAGAATGTACAACACTGCAATAAGAAAAATAACGTGCCACAAAAAAGTGTTTTTGAGATCTCTCAAACGAATTCGAGAATTCCACAGACGGTGCCCCGGTATTCCTGAGTCACCCCGCCAATATTCACACGTTGAGAAACGTGCTTGAAAGCGGTTCTCCATTATTTCGAGACTTTCTAACATATAAAATATGTGGTTCTACGATTCAAACCTAACGAAGCTGCATCAATTAAGGACAACCAAAAACGATTTGAAAATGCTTCCGTTCACATAGATTTATGACATATTTACGACAGTTATAAAGATAATAATATAAAGGTTTACTTGACGGAGAAAAATTTCAAAACATTTGTCGTTAGTGGAACTGAGTAAATTGTAAACGATGTACCCTCACTGCTAAGTACTACAAAAAGAAAACTTATGTTGCAGAAAAATTCGAGAGTGATAAACAAAGATTTCAATTTTGCCAGATTAAATTGTGACTGTGCGTTATCTATTTCTAAAGATTATTTTAATTATTTGTGTATTACATCCGTAGATGTCGAGCGGTGATTTTCTAAATATAAGAACACCTTTTCGGCGTACGTCGCTCTCCGAGACAAATGTGGAGACTTACGGCATGCTGCAGACATTTTGTCAGTCTTATCCATTTTCTGCTACCTAACAGCAGCTGTGAATAAATTAAGTTCGTTACTTATAAAACAAAACATATGTGATATAAATAACGCATACATCGCCCGTTTATTCATACACTCGTCTTGTTACAATACTGGCCCGCGGGAAATTATCCCAACTCTAATAATGAGACGCCTTGTTTACGTATAGACAGCAAAAATTCCAAACTTGTAGCGAGCTAAGCCCTACCCTTATATTTGGCAATTCACTCCACCTTTCCTTACGTTTCGTTTTAATATAAAATTTTTTCGCCTAGAATCAATTGACGCAGTGCTTGTGACAGTTCGAAAATGTATACTACTGTGGCCAAAAAATAGTAAGACTTTTTGATTTAAATTTTGCACGAAAACCCATTCGTCGAAATATTTTTTTTCTAGGTTGGTATGACTGTCAGTGACATCTGTGCCAAATGTCACATCAAAATAATCATTAGTGTTTAGTATACGCTTGTCTTTCTGAAGTACAAAAAGTGCATTCGGCGATTTTTACAATAAGTGAAATTATTCAACAAAGAAGTTCCATTAAATTTTGTGTACGGAATCAAATTTCTGGTGCCGAAACGCTCAGAATGTTGCAAAGGGCCTTCGGTGATAATTATTTGTCGCGAGCAAGTGTTTTTGATTAGTACAAATTATTCAAAGAGGGTCGAGAACGCGTTGATGACGAACCACGTCCAGAACGGCCATCAACATCAACTGATGATCAACACGTCAATAGAATCAAGAAATTGGTGCTTAAGAATCGACGACTAACAGTCAAAGACATTACTGGTATCGTTGGAATATCGGAAGGATCAGTGAAAACCATTTTGAATGATCATTTGAACCTAAGAAAAGTGATAGCACGATTTGTTCCAAAATCACTCAATTTTTTCAAAAAACAGCATCGCGTTGACGTCTGTGAAACAATGCTTTCCGACTATCAAGACAAAATGAAAGGCATCATAACTGGAGATGAGACTTGGATCTACGCTTATGACCTGGAAACGGCCGAATATCGTATCAAAGGTGAGCCGAAGCCCAAAAAACCACGTCAAAGCAAGTCAAAAATCAAGGTTATGTTGACAGTTTTCTTCGATTATCGAGGTGTGGTGCACTCCGAATTCCTTCCGACCGGCCAAACTGTCAACAAAGAATACTATTTGAGTGTTATGCGTCGTTTGCGCAATGCTATTCGTAAAAAGAGGCCAGAATTATGGGCCGACAACTCTTGGTTTTTGCACCACGATAATGCACCGTCGCATACTGCATTAATTCTTCGTGAGTTTCGCCAAATTTTCAACCAATATCGTGCCGCAGCCACCGTATTCGCTGATTTAGCTCCGTGTGACTTCTGGCTATTCAGCAAATTCAAACGACCGCTCCGGAGAAACCGTTTTGAGTCAATTGAAGACATTAAACCTGAATCGCTACCCGCATTGAAAGCTATTCCTGAAATTGACTTTAACAACTATTTCGAGAATTGGAAGAAACGTTGGCACAAGTGTATTGGGGCCAGGGGGGGATTACTTTGAGGGGGACGAAATAGATTTGGAAGAATAAATTAAGAACTTAAAAATTATGAACAAAGTCTTACTATTTTTTGCCCACAGTAGTATATTCTACACATAAACAAAGTGTTTAATCACTTGAGAGGACTGCCGTACATATCTACATGCAAAATAGTTTTAGAATAATTAAAATAATGTAATTTAGCATTTCAGAAATCTAAATATATTAATTAATATATTCGTCATTCATCTTCCTACTTTTTTTTCTTTATATATGCATCTAAGACGTCCCGGCGTCGTAGGAAGGCAAAAATTTATTGCGGAATCGTCTAATTATAAATTCAAATTGGACACTAAATATTTCTACACACGTACAGATGCGTATCACAAACACAACCGTAAAATTTAATAACAATTAAAAAAGATTATTTATTAATACTAACTACGCGACCTCTTGCGGTGAGTGGGTGTCTTATTATACGTTGTTTGAGGTTATAAAGTACTGATTAAAGTTACAATCTCGATCTTGTACATCGACTTGCATTGTATGAAAAAAGGCGTACTTAATCTCCACACAAAAATCTCTCCGTAGCATTGTAATTATAAATTGTCACACCTTTATATAATATATTACGTGGCAGAACAGAACGCTAAATATAATGTACAAGTCGAACGATATTAGCGACAGATAATTAGAGTTTGACGGAGCGAAATATTTACGAATTTAATTAACATGCTTCTTCTCCGAGGCGCCACCTAGCGTCTCGCTATATACACCAATCTCATTTGTATCAATTTAAATTTGTGCAAGACAGCGATTGCAACGGTTTAACGTCATGATAAAGCGTTCCTATGTGCATTTTTGAAATGTAATAAAACCGTAGCAATCATTAGTGTCTGGGCGACAGGTAGTTTATAATCTAAAATGAATTATATGTGTACTTTTATGTATGCGCTTTATTAAAAATAATAATGATTAACGAAGCAATGAGCTTGCAACGAAGGCCATAACTTATTCAATGACACCAGATAGAAGTTCATTCGTCTATATTTTCCTGGTTGACTGCGGTGGTTACGATTTTGTTGACTTCGTTAATTTAAATGAACAGTTCGAATGTTTGCAAATAACTTTGATAATAAATCGTGTTACAGTTAGTTTTAACAATTAACTTACCTTAGCCTTCCTGTTCTTGTGTGTTATGTTTTGCTTCAATTAAAAGTGAAGTTGGAATTGGCATCGTGCTGTGAACAAAACATCTAATGACAAACTGGCATAACTACTAAAGTAAATATAGTATTTTGAGTGAAACGAGAAATTTTTGATTGATATTGAATGCTTAACAGACTACGATATGAAAATATTGGTGGGAGCTAAATTGTTCTATCAGGTTGTTACATATGAAATGTCCGATTTTGTAAGGAATAAAAAAAGTCTAAATTTAAAAAAATATAAATATTTATTCTGCAAAATTGTCTCTATTTACATCAATAGTTTGTTGTCAACGGCCTGGAAGCTGAAAAATTCCCTTTGAAAAGAAATCTAGGTTTTGACGGCTCACATATTACTCAAACACTGCTATTAAAGACTCCCGGTCAGAGAAGTCCCTATTTTTTAAGTGATTGTCTAAACTTCGGAAAAAATGAAAATCAGTTGGTGAATATGGTGGGTGAGGGAGAATTTCGTAACCAAATTCCGAAAGTTTTTGGATTGTTTGTCGTGCAACATGAGGTCTTGCATTATCATGAAGAAGTATGGGTCCATGTCTATTGACTAGTGAGGGCTGCAAGCGGCTCAATTTTCCATGCATAGTTTCCAGTTCGGCACAATAGGACGCTGCTGTGATGATTTCACCAGGTTGCAAAAATGAATATTGAATAATACCCTTACTGGTCCACCATACAGTCACCATAATCTTTCGCGGGTGAAGTGATGTTCGTGCATGCTGTCTTGGTGCTTCACCTCGATCTAACCATTGTCCTGACCGTCTCCGATTATCATAAAGTATCCACTTTTCGTCACACGTTACCATTCGATGAAGAAACGGTTCAACTTTCTGTCGATTAGCCAAAGAGGTAGCCACCTCTAATCGACGGAGCTTATTGGCTTCCGTTAATTGGTGCGGCACCCATCGATCGATTTTCTTCACTTTGCCAATCGAAGAAAGGTGACGACTAATGGTGGCAATGGACACTTGAAATGTTTCTGCATGGCTACGCACTATTGTCGACGGGTTACTTTCAACTTCTACACGCAGCTAGTCGTCATTAATGGTGCTACGCGCATATCCGCGAGGCACATTTTCCAAATCAAAATTTCCCTCGCTGAATTTTTTAAACCATCGCCATAATGTGCGTTCATTACACGTGGTTTCACCGAACGTCTGATTAATTTCTCGCGTTGCTGCAGCTGCATTTAATCCCTTTTTAAATTGAAAGAGGTAAATTGCCCGAATATCTCTTGCCGACAGCATTTCCATAGGCGAGACAAGGACAGGTGTATTAATCTTTCCAAGAAATGGAACAGGTACACACTTCAAAATAAATACCCTTTTCTACAAATACAATAATAATTTTCACCAAAAACATACACGTCTTCACACAGGTGCGATTCAGTTCAGACTGAAGGAAAAAACGGACATTACATTTATAACAACCTGATAGATACATTAACATACTTAAACTTTCAGCGACAATATTCAAGTAACCAAATATTATTAGAAATTCACGTTTAATCTCCAATTAATTAATCGACAGACTTTCATCGAAAAAATTCATTGGAGCATAATTCTACCTAAATTTTCTTAATGACGGACGCGTTTACCACTACACCACAGCGGATAATGTTTTCTAAGCCTCTCAAACGTCCTACATTGCGGACGTGACGAAGGCCACGATTACAATAACGTAAGAAATATTATATTTTTTGCATCATCGTTAATTAATATTTGAGCCAGATTCAAACACACGATCCTCCACTCTTGCGACGGACGTGTGTGCCACTACACCACCAGATCGCTTATTATGTATCTCTCTTTTTATAATAAAAATCCATTTGAAATGTAGATTTTCATATGCATTGTTTATTCGACGCTTCATTATCATCCAGTCGACTTCTTCGTGAAATATTTAGGGACTGATTGTTTTGTTTTGCAATTTATCAAACGATAGGTGATTAAAACTAGATTTTCTTTACGTGCCTAACTAAGCATCTTAAATAAAATGAAGAATCTCCTGCAAACCTATACATGTGTTGCAATTTACATCACAAATTCAAGGAGAAACGGTGTCAGATATTATGAAGCTTCCAAAAGGTACCCGGAAAAATTTCAAATAATTTTGTGTTTTTTTAAGAGGACAGAAGATGCAATAAATTCTAAAAAAGGAATGGGTGATGATATCTTTCGACTGAAAAAATCCTACTTCATTGTACTGAGCAGTGATGGCTAAACTGCATTTGATTGAAATAAAAATTGCTTTATTTGCACTTCTTGTTTCGTATGTACGTCTTTCCATTTTTAATAAAATAAAATTTGTTTTTCTTAAATTCAAAAAAATATTTGGTTTCGGAAACGTATCTCCCACAATACGATTTCACGAACACGGCATTTTCTAGGAACCTGTGTACCGTATTATAGAAGGACTACTTCTGGGCAATGTGTTTCTTACTTTATCCGAATCTGTATACACATTGCTATGACGTTTGTAAGTTATACACTATCTGATATTTAAAGTAATAATGCCTTCATATCCCCCAACAACTTAAATACCAATTACAAGGGGATTTGGCGGACGATAAGTTATTATTACGTCCGCCCTCATGGGGCGACTTAGGATCTTTGTCTGCCAGCATTCGCTTAAACGGGAAAGGAAAACCACGAAACACCTTCCCGGACTCGATTCCCAAACCCCCAGTGTGATAAGATAGTAATTTACAATTGGACTATCAGCCGATTGAAATTTAACTACCCTTGAATAAAAACTTTTCTTTTGTCAGTTATTGAGGATTGGGCAGGTGTTCTCCAAATTAGTTAGGTCTTGTACCCAAGCATGTACGCAACATTCATATAAATAAAACAACTAATTGCAGAAGAGAAACATTGTAATGTCATATTGTAACGTATTGTTCTTAAACTACCGAATGGAGATTTATTCAAGTAAAGTTTTATTTCTTTAATACAATATTAATTGGTAAATTAAAATAACCAACAATAATCAATAGATAGATAAATATTAAAATTTCCCAAAATATGTGTACGTATATCAGTGTATGTCATGACATCCAATACTCTTTTTGCGACAGAAGAAACTGTGCAAACTATGTCTTTTTTCTTTCTAAAGAATACATAAAATGTATTTACGTTTGATTTTAAAATATTTTAAGCAAATAAAGAATATAATTACATTTTTAACTAAAGTAAATTTTTGTAATTTTCTATATATTCTGCTTATTTGCTATTGTTAGTTTAAAATCAAATGTATTAATTTATATTTTATATACATAAATAATTATGCAATTGAGAAATTTTGATTTCATATCAGTATTTTTGATACAATAACGGTCACAAAATACTTTAATGATATAATTAAACGTCTCCGTTACTCAATTCACGTCACCTGGCGTCCCCTTAATCGTGTATTAACGTAACGTGATAATTAAAATTCACAATTAGGAATTTAATTTTAAAAGAACTACATGAAAACCTAAAATAAGAAACGTCGAGGCCATCATCTCCATCAAGAAATGCAAAATTAAATTAAAATTAATAAAATGATGATTCAAATGTTGTTTCTACCATAGCGAAGCGTATAATACCTCGAATTGATATAGAAGATTTATTATTCTAAGAGACGTTACCAGATTGACATAACAGTGACTTCTCCTTTCATCAAGTCACGTGATCGTGCGTAGCATGGACGAAGCCTCTGAGTTCTGATATCATTTCTATTTGTATCATTATTTCCTTTTTTTTTATTTTGCATTCATTTGTGATTATTTATTTGTAATTACATCTTGTATTATTTCAATAGTGTATACAATTAAATTTCTTAAATTTTCCACTGTCATCATCTAACGGGCAGTTCATTTAAAGTGACTTCTAAATGAAAACATCTTATCCATTTCTGTATTTGGAGTTTTTTTAGCAAGTTACAGCAAGAGACTTGGACGATCCGAAAGCAGAAGACATTGTTATTTCAATATAGTAATTGAGAGTAATAAATTAAAGAGTAATTAACCTTATACCTCATTAAAAAGTCTAATGTTTAGTGAATGAGTTCGAGACTTTATACGCTTTACTTAGGTAGAAACAATATTTGAATCACATTATTAATTTAAACTCAATATTACATTTCTTGTTGTAATTTTCGTGTTAATATAATTATAAATGCCTGCATAAATTTAATCTAAAATACACAGAAATATGTATATAAATATCTTCCTAATGTAGCAAATTGCACGTTAAGTTGTATTGGCGGCAATCAAATTCGATATATTGTATTTCTATTATAACACTCAGTTGTCATAAACGCTGGTCACCAACTTTTATTTGTATTGTTATTAATCGTTTCTTGGTTCTCATATTTTTTACTACAAATAATATGGAAACAAAATTACCGAAAAATATTTAGTGTCAATAAAACAAGAAAAATTTTAAATTAAACGTTTTAAATATATAACAGCTACTTTTAAAAATGACTCCCTTTCGGATTCAGATCGTATATTTATTTATAATCTAGAGATCAAAATACTCTAGAAATAGAGATGATCTGATAACGATGCTCTTGTTTCCCATATGTACTCCATTCTCAGCGTAGAACGAACTTTTGCAATTAAATTGAAGATTTTATTCCTCAAATACAACGTTTCAAAGTCATGTATGATCGATATAGTTTTATTGGTAAATACGTAATTACAAAATTAATAAAAACTAGTTCAAGCAAGCCTTGAAACAAACTGACATCATTAATTGCCGATACTTCATCAGTATTACATTTTTTTTATTAATTTACGTTAGTCAACCTGGTGGAATTGAACACAGCCTTCGTCTAATAATGTGTCCGTCGATAATATTTAAACAGAGACATTTTATTATCCAAGCAGTCATAACGACAAGCAACGTGCAAACAATATTTCCCAGGGCAAAAGTAATTACCGACTGCAGAAAATAAAATGTATACACATTCTGGATGTAACGACGGGGTCGCCCTCTTCTCCTCCTTTAAGACGCCATCAAACGACTTAATATCCGAAACCAAATAAATAGTTGTTATTTATACGACTCCGTTGTAATGACTGCCTCCTTCATGACCCTCTGTATACATTACATAATATCCATTTTAACGTGTATATACGACGTATGTACGAGCTACAAATGTCATATGTACTACGTTGAAATTGTATGTACTTACATACTATATACACGGGAATGTGTATACCGTCCCGTTTATTTTAAATTTAATTGCAAGATCGTTCATTTTACGGTTATAACTTTTAAGACAAATAAATTAATACTAAAACCATTAAAACGTAATTTTGTTTCCATCTTGTTATGATTTAATGTCCATGTGTGCGCGCGCCTGTATGTGTGTTTGTAAGTTTGTGAGTTAATGTTTTTGTGAATGACTTTTCCACCGTTATAGAAATCTGTGAAGGAGTAAATATCGGATACGGATATTTCTAACTTCTAAATCAATTAATAAAGAGTGTTTAAAATTTCGCGGTTTTTTTAAAGAATAAATAAGACACACAATTTGCATTCACTTTCAAAAACTTTGTATTGGTAATTGAAGTATCAATTATGACATTTATATGCGAAAAATAATATCTGCCAAATGGCCTCCTCTTGCAGCTCCACAGACGTCCACTCTTTTTTTAAAATTTTCAATGACATTTTGACATAATTGAGGCTCTATCTTACCAATGACACGAATAATTGTATCCTTCAAAACAGGAGTTGATTATGGATTGTTTTTATAAACCTGACTTTTCACATAAGCCCAAAGAAAATAGTCTAACGGTGTCAAATAACATGATCTTGGTGGCAATTAACATCATCGTTTCTTAAGATTACACGTCCAGGAAATTTTTCTCTCAATAAATCAATTGATTCGTGTGCAAAGTGAGATGTAGCGCCATCCTGTTGAAACCACATATCCTCTAGATAAATATTCATTAATTCAGGCCACAAAAATTTGGTTATCATCCGACGATATCAATCACAATTGACAGTTACAGCTTCCACAGCATTTTCAAAGAATTAAGGTCCAATTACACCACCTAACCATAATGCACACCAAACAGTAACTCGTTTAGGGTGCATAGGTTTCTCATAAATTCCTGGAATTTCTTCACCCCAGATACGGCAATTTTGTTTATAACATAGCTACCAAGTTCAAAATGTGCCTAATCGGAATACATTATTTTTTGAGAAAAATCAGCTGGTTGTTCATTGATAAAATTGACAAATGAACGACGTTTTAAATGATCTAATGGCTTCAGCTCCTGTTTTATTTGAACATTATATGCCTTCAGAGCTAAATCCTTGTGTAAAATACGCCATGTTGTTGATCCACTAAGTCCAAGTTGTAGTGAACGTCGTCTAATGGACATTTCAGGATTTTCAGCAACACTTTCACGAACCAAACCAATATTTTCTTGTGAACGACCACTACGACTATATTTTTCGCTTTTTTGATCTTCCACGGAACAGGTCTCTTGAAATTTTTTAATAATTCGACAAATAGTGCTTTCAGATGGACGATTATGTAAACCATAAAATTTACGTAATTTTCTAAAAGCTGTTTTCACAGAACGCTGATTTTCATAAAATAATTCAACAATTTGAACGCGCTGTTGTGCCGTGTACGAAGCCATTTTTATAAGTGTCATACATCACACTTTTTAAATGCCCACATACCCAGACAAATTCAGTGCGCCATCTATATTTTATTTATTCTTAAGAAAAACCGCGCAATTTGAAACACTCTTTATTAAAGATCGATTCTAATTTGAAAGAAATCGAAGCAAACTCTTTATCGAAACCTCCGCCAGATTAAATTAAGCGTTTATTGGCGCATATAATGTCAAGAAATGCATCTAAACCCATTTAGCTTTTAGGAGACGAATCAATCTTTAATAGAACATTTGTTCATATACACTATCGGCCATAAATGAGGAATCACTATAGGTAAAATACAAAAAAAAATGGTACACTTTTGGTAAAACAATATATATTCGAATGAAAATGTAATTACTATAAAAATAAACTGTATATCCGTGCTATCTGCTTCTGGGTTTCCGGGCTGGAACCGCGTCACTAGTTTATCTGCCGACGTTTCGTACCCATTTGTATGGGACATCTTCAGGGCTGAACTACTGCACTGAAACTGAAACAGTTTCAGTGCACAACTTCGATTTCGTCCCAGTTTTTTTTTCTTTTCTACTTATAAATATATACTTAAGTTCTTAGTTTTTCATTCATTATTATTGTATGTTTTAATTTTCAAATATATTTAAGTTAGTTTATTTAATATTTGTACACTGTGCCTAATGTTTTTGATTTGTCCTTTAAATGGCTTGTCTATTAGACAATAAAAATATTATTATTATTATTTATTTTTATTTGGAATCGGACATGTTTCTCTTAATCTCTGCTAGTTGATTTTATTATTCACACTGTATAACTATCTATGTTAATTTTGTTCATTTTCAAGCTTAGTTTTACTGCACAGAAAGTATAAGAATTTCGTATTTTCGCAAAAAATAGCAAATTACATCCTCTACAAATTCCCTAGATTTCCTGTGCTTGTTAAGGTCGAATGGAAACCTTGCCGCGTTAAACAACTTTTCGTACGACAGTCGTTCTCGTTGCCTCGCTCGCCAATGTCTTACTTATCAATATCTTGCGTATATTTTTCTCATTCCCACATTCCTATTCCCATTATGCCTTTTCATAATAATAAGCAAATACAAGAGAGGTAACATTGCAACTGCTTCCTGTTACATATGCGAAATGGCATAATGCATATAAACGCTGGAGCAAATAGTTACGGAAACAATAACACGAAGTTACTTTACAAATTATTTACTTTAATATAAATGTGTACAGACGTTGCTTGCAAAGGCATGTTCATGCGTTACATGCCGCCAATCTATGTGTGTTTTAACTTTCCGGTTTCTGTTAAACACATAAAGAGTTTGCGCCCTTTTTTTAGTTTTCCAAGGCATGGTATGCTTATTTTTTCGCTTCTCTTAACGACTAAACCTTAGGATGACAAACAGAGTGTAATAATTTCATTTGCAAAGGCAATTACTTTACTGAAATTATTTAAAAACAATTATCCCTGTCATTGTGATATATTTATCATATCATTCTTGTCGAACTAGAAGATATTAGTTTTCCAAAATTGTATAGAAAATGTATTGAAACAAAACTTGTTGATTAATCGATGGGTTTGAAGAGATCTACATTAAGTCATTAATATACTTAGATTATTGTTCCGGCAAGCAAGTATTGTATATAAATGTTAGACAAATTTGCCAGATTTTCAAATAGCGCTCCAACAACTTTTCTTTATAATCGCTTTGAGATCTTTCTTATAACTGATAAGAAAGAAAACAGAACAAAATTAACATTACGCATACATTTTTTTAACTCATACACGTCATCGTCGGTTTATAAGTGTATACACTTATCTTGTTCTACTGCATATGGTCTCTGCTTCAGACGTTCTTTTCCCCAATGCGTTGATTTACACTCCTAATTATTCGCTTTTGAATAGATTAACACGATGCTTATCGACCTACACTTGTATGAACCTATAATATTGTATATATATATATATAGGGTGTTTTTTAAAGTGCCTGAGAACTTAAAATGGTAATACAAGACAGAAATATTGTTGGAATGAAATTTTTTTTATTATAATCTGGTAGCTAATTTCTTGGCATTTATTTTTTAAATATAATTTCCGGCATATGTGCATCGCGGCTACGAATTACATGGTCCATTCGATCAGTCCAATTTTTGACTACTTTTTCCAATAAATCTGGCCGTATGCGTCAATGGTGGCTTAAATATTGGCTTCCAATGCTTCAAGAGTTATTGGTTTGTCGGCATAAACCAATGACTTAACATAGCCCCATAAAAAGTAATTCAGAGAGGGCCAGTAAACAGGACCACTTCTGGAAATAAAGTTGTCACCAAATTGATTTTGCAATAAATCGATTGTTAAGCGCGCTGTATGGCAAGTTGCGCCGTCTTGTTGGAAGCAAATGTAGTCGATATTTAGCTGATTAATTTTTGGAAACAAAAATTCAGTTAGCATAGCTCGATAGTGCTCGCCATTCACCGTAACGGCAGCTCCTTGCTCATTTCAAAAGAAATGAGCAAGGAGCTGCCGCCAGCGTGTAAACTGCACCAAACAGTCAAATTTAATGGATGTAATAGTGGCTTGACGATTGTCTTCACTCCAAATACGACAATTTTGCTAAACACAATTCTTTGATAAAAATGATCATCTTCGGCCAGGTTCAAATGAGCCCAATCGTTTGGCTTCAATTCTTGCACGAGCTATATTTTGTAGGCATGTAAGCCAAAATCCTTACGTAAAATTTTCCACGTAGTCGAAGGACAAAGGCCAACAAGTTGTGAACGACGACGACTCGACATTTCGGCGTCTTCTTCAATACTTTGCGCTACAGTGGCAATATTTTCTTCGGTACGCGCATTTCTTTGTCTTGTTGATGGTTTTGAATCGAGAAGAGTAAAATTAGTGCGAAAACGGTCAATAACTGCACGAACTGCTTGCTCACTAGGCCGATTATGTTGACAGCAAAATGGACGAAGTGGTCTATGAACTTCGCGAACAGATTTATTTTTTTCAAAGTAAATTTCCACAATTTGGAAGCGTTGTTCTGGTGTTAAACGATTCATGATGACTTGCCATACCTTAGTGAACAGAAAGGTCAACACAGTTTGACATTATCAGCTGTCAAACCATAGTTATCGATATCGATAGTTCTCATGCAGCTTAAAAAACACCCATTATATATAATCCCAATACTCGCACTATTGCTTTCTGCCCAATAATTGACTGATTCGCTTCGTATTAAACACACCCTCTGAGCAGAATGGCCTGCTATCCAGACCTAACTCTACCTCTTGAATGTCTCTTCTCCGTCTGCTGTCAAGCCCAACTATCTTCTTGAGCTCTTTAACCCAACTCTGTGTTATGAGCTCTCAAGTTACATTTCCTCTTATTAAAATTCTCAGATTATTTATAAAATTACCAATTTCTTTCACGCACTTTAAACACAAAAGGATTATCCTTTTCCGCCCAGTTGGATCATTACTTCTAAATGCATATCATAAACTTAGATAACATACATATTATATTCAATAACTAAACTGTAAAATTAAAACCTTTCTTGAAATATATTAAGGAAAATGCATAATAGATTCAATAATTAAAAATAAAAGTGCAGGATTATAGTTAATAAATATTCTTTTAAAGTTAAACCGAAAATATACAAAATAGAAAAACGGCCATAAATATATCAATACAATATTTCCGAAATTACATTAAGGAAAATACAAATACAAGTATATACTTAGTACTTAATAGGTACAATAAGTGGGACATGAATTGTATTTGAAGGATTAACATTTATTACTCTCTTAAAATTAAATCTATAACCATAAATATAAATGCATTCCGACTATACGATACATTTATTTCCCTTGTATACTATAATTAGATCTTTTCTGAGAACTATCAAAATATATTTACATTTGGAAATACTAATTAAGTAACATCTTCATTTGAACAAAATTAAAAATAAAAATAGGAAATAAAAATATTGTATCCAAAAAATTACGCGTACCATTACATTCTTCGTTTCTAACTTGTCATCAGTAATGGCTGAATAGTTCTTTTTGCTTAACGTTCTTTAATATCAAATGACAAATAGTTTATAATTTCTTTCTACGCAAACCACCCCATATTTATATTTTCATTTCTGTTTTGATAATCTTCAATTGTCGCACCTTAATTAATACAGAAAGCAGATAAGGACTGCAGTCTTTCTTCTGATATTCTATTTTATAGTTTTTTCGTAAATATTTTCTATATTTTCTCTAAGTTTGTGGTTTATATGTCGTTCATGTGACACTAGATTTATATATTATTTATTCTTAAAAAGTCACAAAAATTAAACATTTTAAGCAGCATATGGATATGCACAAAATGGATAAGATCGGTTGAACATTCGCAGTATCAAATATGTTTCAATAATTCTTGGCGTAACTATATATGTTCTTCCTGAGCAATAAATGTTTGTATGTGCAGAGAACGACCATTCGACGTCTGATGATGAAATACTTGCATAATTCAAATCTTTGTTAAGACTTTAACGAATCTGTAGACCCACTATCACCTAGGATGTTTTAACCTGATAAAATCTAAATCTTTTGTTAGCACTGTATCTACTTCAGCAATAACACTAATATTTCTTGCGTCACTGAATGCATGTAACTGTGTTTGTACAGTGTCCACTAATGACAAGGAAGAATTTCGTAATTTTTTTATGTGCTTCAACTAGTCCCTTGTAATTATTATGAATTATTTCTACATCTGCTGTAACTAGAGCATCTTCAAATTTGTTTCGATTTTTCTTTATTATTTATTCTTACAAAGTCAAAAACCACTACAATAACCATGATATAATTTTTTATCAATTACTTTTAACATGTTAACGTAACTGATGTAATCAAGTTTTTTCATTGTCTTCAGAAGCTTCTTTGCATCATCTTTTATGTGTGATATTATCATAACTGTTTCTCAATATAATCATACATTGGCGATATATTGCCTTGTGCCTGCCTTGTGCTATATCGACGACATAAAGATTTTTGCAGCTGTTTCTTCCACTGAAGATGTCAATCGGCTTCAAGCGAATCTAGACCTTATTTCAGCTTGGTCTAAATCTAACTGTCTTTGTTTAAACATGGACAAATGTTTTGCCATGTCATTTACCCGCAAGTTGTCTCCTATCTCTTCCTCATACTCCCTAGATGGACCACATTCTTATGAAAGTTAACTCCATCGAGAACCTGGGTATTTTCTGAGTTTTAATTTACATATTCATAATATTTGTCGTTCTTCGGTTAAGAGTGCTGGCTTTTTAATGAGAACAACACAGTGTTTTAACGATATTAGCTTATCGAAGACACTATTCTTAGCATTGGTTGTCAGTAAGCTAGAATAAGGGTCGATTGAATGGTATCCCTTATACGACTCGCAGAGAAACACAATCGAACGCGTTCAACGTCGATTTCCGAAATTCCTTACTTTCAAGTCTTCGGGGGTGTATCCTAAGCGTGGCGTCGATTACAATGTTATGCTGACTCAACACAATGTCCAGCCACTGGAGGAACTCTGATCCAGCCACAGTACTCGTTTTATTTACAAGCTGGTGAATGGTTGGATTGACTGTTCAGACTTCCTGGTCAAACTAAACTTTGCAGTTTCTCGCTCTTCCTCCAGAAGCGCTGCCGCATTTGTCTACGGTACGCCGAGGACGAATCTCCTGTGGAAGGCTCCCCTGTATCATATGTCGTTGAACGCCAACAAACTCTACAGGGATATTTGTGACGGTTCCCTTAGTTCTTAATTTTCAATTATTTTAATTTTTCCATTATTTTAAGTTATTATTATTTGCTTAGTGGTACTGTTTTTATTTTTACATTATTAATTACTTTTGGAATTTATTTTTACGGTATGTACTTCGTTTTATTTATATTCAATGTTTTGTCCTATAATTGGGTTCGCCTGTTGGACAATAAATATATTATTATTATATCTTTCCCTATTCAAAAGTTTATTCATTAACTCCAACAGCAACATTTCTCTATTATCTCCTATGAACTTTTTATCATCTCCTGAAGCTATTTGATAAAATAGTTATTAGAAATAAAACTAGTATTTGTTTCTGTAATAAAAATGTCGCGCGTTTAAATTCTTATATTCAGGTAGTGTTGCAGTTAATATAATAAACTAAGGTTAATCAATTAATGATTGATTAATCTTTAAAATTGAAATGAACCGCTATTCCTTCTATCATAATTAAATGTTGTTGTATAAGTAAATCACGGTGTCAAGCAAACGTATCTACAAACGTCGGAATACCAAAATTTTAGCACATGCTAAATTGTACCTTAATTTGTATTCGAAGAGAGGAAAATTACCGTAGATCTAGAAATACCAAGAAGATTCAGATAGTGAAACTCTAGTCTTGCAACGTACCATTTTAATGCTTCTTTGCATTCTCTGGAAATCAAATAATAGAAAATAATATAATAATAAGCACAATTTATGTGTAAGTATAGCTGAAATATCAGTGGAGATATCCTATAATAAACACACGCTTCGTACATATACACCATTGTTTTATATATTATGTATAACATCTTAATTGTCGATGTTATCTGGGGAATTCCTATTTGTCCGACATAGTTGAAACTTTAGAGACCCAACGCTAGATTACATGAATACAAAATGGGCTGACAGTCGAGTGAACCTCGTGGATTGTTCGCTTTAGAACGGATACAAGAAATACATTCCTGTCGTGTTGATCGTCATTAAGGCGAGCAAATCGAATCTTATTAAAGTAAAATAAACCGACATCTGACAAATAAAAGTTCTTTGAACGTAGTAATATACTCGTACCTATACACTGCGTGCATGAAGCTTCTACATGTTACATATGTACGCATATAAAACCTAGTGCTAATCACTTATCGCAAAAGGCATTAATATTAGCACATACCCATGTATGTATGTATGTATATGTACATCAATATATTCTTGCGTATATCAAGCAATTTACTGTATGTAAGGTATTTATATCACGTTTTAATAAAAGGGTAAGTTCGTCTTTACTTGATTGCTATTGATGAAGTGTTACGAAGAAATGCTTGCAAATATTAGCAGCCTTGGAAATATAGTAAATACTTTCTGAGTGACTGGGTTTTTTTTAACTTCTCTTTCGGTTTAGGAAGATTTGCATACAGAGAGGAAAAATGTTTAACGCATCGAACAATAAATAAATTTCTGAATCATGAAGATGTTCCAGAATGTAAACGAAACAAAAGTAATAAAAAAAGTAGCAACACCAACACTCGTACAGAGTTGCGAAGCGTGGATACTAGCAGATAAATAATGAACACAAAAATGCTGTAGAAACAATATTCCCTGGGAGAATGGGAAACAAAATGAGAAATATAAAATAAAACTAAACTTAGGTTGAACAAATTAAATAAGAAAAACAATTGTGTTGATTAACACTTATAGCCCTCAATAACAACGATAGATATGCGAAAATAATATACAAGATAGCAAAGATAGCAAAGTAAAAACAAAAGAAGGATTAGAAACTCACGGAAAGATAGTGTGACAGAGGCGAGCGGAGATGAGGAGGATGAAATAGCACAGAGTAGTCTAAATGAAAGAATTTGATCAGGAAAAAAGTCTAAAGAAAATAATAATATGGTAAGGAAGAACATAAAAAAGTAACTTGGTAAGAAACCTCCTGAAGAAATTATAGAAGAAAAACAATTAAGTTGTTTGAGGCGTACACACAAGAACAACTAATAAATAGATAGATAAGACAGAGATAGATAAGTAGTAGCAGTATACAAAGTCAGGTGGCAAAGTAAAAAAAAAACCGAAGAAAAATGAAGGAAGTCTTGGAACAATAATGCGTGGGAGAAATTAGGAAAGCACAAGTTTGGGTAAATTGGAAAAAATTAAAGAAATGATCAGATACATAATAAAAAGAGAAATGAAAAATATATAGAAATAACTTGGAACTGTTCAAGAAATTATAGAAGAAAGACAGTTGGGTTGGTTGGTCAAATACTCAATAAACAAAAATAATTCAAAAAGTGCAAAATAAGACCAAGACGGAGGTCTGGACGTTGTGAGAGAAGTAAGTAATGAAAGAAGCATCACATGGATAGAGGTCAATAAATTACTACAGGATATAGCGAGGCGAAAATGAGTCTATAAGAAACAATCAAATCAGTGACCAGACAGCTCATTAATCTTAAACTGCAAAGTAATGAGATTTTGAATTAAATAAATTAAGTTTGTTTCCTAGGTAGTATACATAAAAACACCAAATGAAATAGTTTCTTTGGAACAATATTTATGACATAATCACTAAAGTTGATATATAACCCCTTTCCACATTAACTTTCGTAAGTCTGTATACGCATTTCGACAACTAAGTTGTCATCATCAGCAGATAATTGCAAAGCGTCAGGTGCGACACTTTGCAATTATCTGTCAAAATGCACACAGTGTACATTTTGGTTCTCAACGGTACAGATCGCGTACGCAGTTTGTTTTCGTACAGGTATTTTTCGCCGTGGTTTACCATGTGCGACACTTTGCAATTATCTGCTGATGATGACAACTTAGTTGTCGAAATGCGTATACAGAATTACGAAAGTTAATGTGGAAAGGGATTATATTGTATATCAACCTTAGTGATTAAGTTAATCAACCACACGCTCCATCAAATTCAACTTCAATTTATGACATAGTTTAACCAACGTTGCAAAATTATTACAAGAGGTGTATCATCCAGCATTTCAGCAATATTTCGACTTGGAACGTTTACCATTTAGCACTTTAGGTCTTTTTTATTTATTTAGCAGTATAAACACATTTTTGTACACAGGAAAAACCATTCTGAAATGTAAGGTCATTCTTAACTTGAAACAGCATCTTTGTAAAACAAAGTAAAAAATCCTATTCAATATAAAAATCTAATACCACACCTATAGAGTTTTATACACAAACTTTCTGAATAATCAAACTCAAATATTAATCAATCTATTCTTATTTGTACCTGGTACATATAGAATATTTAATGGTCAACACAGTCAACGTACATCTTATAATTTCTTTTCAAGATAAATATCACTACTACTATGCAATTAGATTCCAGCATTTCTTCTGAGCGCAGATCGACAAACGCACGTGTGAATTATATGCAAATATAATTCGCCTATCCGACGAACTCACAATGTTGACATATGTCGGGTACAGCGTGCGACTTTTCCTCCTAAACGAATGCGTCTGCCCGTCACGTTGTAGGCACGTCAGTTGTTAATGTTGTTGCCCGTGCAGCGCGGCTCGCTATCTTTCAGAGCATCCGCACCCGTAATGGAAATCCGTGTTTTGGGATTGAAATGTGCAAACAGCTATTTGTTAGTTGGTCAGCCAGGTGGGTGAAGGCTTGAACGGTCGGTTTAAAATGGCAAAGCATTGAAACAACTGCATGGATAAACGCAAAAGCGAGATGAATCGGGAGATTTTGCTTGCTGTGTGTTCGTGATGCGTCTACTTTGGGAGTTTTTGCTTTTAGATTTCCATTGCAGCCAGGCGGTTTTTTGTAAAAACAGCGAAATACGAAGGATGTGTGTGCTTCGTTAACGAACAGGTGTCTGTTGCACTAATGTTTATACGGTAGATCTGCGTGAAAAGTGTTAAAAATTTAATTTTAATTTTACAGATTTTTTAAGACACTTTTATTTATTTCGCAGTTAGAAGGAAATCGAAAAAATTTAACTTCACAAGTTTGTACGACAAAAATATTTTTTAGTAGCCTTTTATATTCGAGTTTTACAAATAAATGCTTTTTGTGCGATGAATATTTTAATAAAGTCCAATAGTAACAATAACCATAACAACTGCTCAATCACTAGAAAATTTATCGACACAATGAAAAAAGGAATTTAATTTTACCTTCATTTAAATACAAAGGCACATATAAGCAGGTACAGATGTCAATAATAGTACAAATACTCCTTCGTATGGCGGTAGAAAGCATCATAAAGTGTATATTAATTTACCGTTATATGATGTATAACAGCAGTGTAGTATCAATCGCGTACAATCCAAGCTGAAGCCTATAATAATAATAGTAATAATAAATTTAGATTTATCCAACAGTCAGTCAAATTACAGGGCTTGTTTCGTTTTTAATAGTAATTACGTTTATGTCATTCCGAAACATCTGTCATTATTACAATATTTTAAAATTTTAATAAATAAAAAATAAAATTCATAAAGAAAGATATTCTGATTTACCAGCTTCTCAATGACCACTACTAAAACTTTTAATAATATAAATAACATAATAAAAAAATAGACGAACAGGTTTCGGCATAATTGAGATCATCTAACCTTTTCGATGACCTCCATACAATTTGGTCCATGACCTTTCTCCATTCAACATTGACTTCAGAAAGTTAAGAGAGACTTCGATATGTTTATCGATGTATGAAATTTTCTATACATTTCTATACCTATTTACAAATATTTAACTATAACTTGAAATTATGCCAATAGTATTGGAGCAAAACTTAAAAGAGTGCTAAATCCATTGAAGACGAACTTCTTCGTCTTCACGACCAGGTGTTTGCGTAGGTCGTATAAACTTACCAAATCTACTAACAAATTAAGAGCTACAGGTAGACACACATCGAGTTAGACAATAAAACTTAATTGGACAACATGCTAAAATGATCGACAGACCCAATAGTCAAAATTACCTTGAACTATAATACCTAAGGCACTCTATAGTAAGATCTGGAGTAATAATGAACAGAACGGTGTTAGAAAAAGTCGGAAAATAGGTGAAAAATACGAGCTCTGATAGGGAATAAGTCTAAATGGCATCAACTGATGGCGAATCTATGTTTCTCCTTGGAATAATGAAATTTGCGAAGGACCCACCTTGGGATTATCTTTATTATACTAATGTACTCATTCATAATTTCAAAACCATGATTTCTAAAACTCCTAGTGAAACATTTAATTGCGATTTTTTAACATCTGAAACGACTACAGCAACAAGACAAGTTGGACGTGATTCATCCATCATTCAATAAATCTCAACCAAGTTTAGATCAGTTTTGATTACTCTTCGAAGGATATTCATCCCCTTTCTCCAAAAATAATTTTTTGAGATCTTTTCTTTACTTTAAAAGAAATTTTGTATCAGTTATGCATTCGTCTGAGAATATAAAAGCGGTTTCCTGCAATATTAAGTAATATTCTCGATAATGCTTCACTTTTGATCAATCCTCTCATCACTTTAAACTCTTCCAAAAGATTTTCCTTCATTTTTACTACTCATGGTCAACAATAGTTTTCTCAAAACATCTTAATTAGTCTCGCGATCTTTCTAAAGTTTTCTGAACACGTAATATGTTTTTAATCCTGTAAAGGACATACAAGAAAAGTACTAATCTGCTATACTATTTCATTGCCTTGAAGACGTCATAAGGTGTACACCATGTCTATGCTATGAGTTTATTATCTGAGTTATATCCTGCTTGTGATCAATTATTAAAAGTATTCTCGCCAAATTATGCGCGTTTACGATGCTAAATTGAAAAATTCTAATTTTAACCGCTTTATACATCGTATATGCAATACAGAAATTTTTGAAATTTGAAAATTTCTGCTCTTCACATAGGATTCGAACCCACGATCTCATTCTCTCCGGGAATGCATTATAGCACGGTGATAGTCAATTCGAGCCCTAATATGCCATAAATTGCATTATGGTAACACTTATCTGTTAACTGTTCATAATGTGATCTAATGGTTAGGAGATAATGAGATCGTGGGGTCGAATCCCACAAGGAGAACGGAAATTTTTTCAAAAATTTCTACATCACATATACGATGTATAAAGCTGTTAAAATTAGAATTTTTCAATGTTGCTTATATCCAATTATACTTTGGTAACATTTCAATGTTGTTCCGGTGGGTAATTATTACATAAGAAAATATCTGAGCGATGTTTGTCTAGTGGGTGAGTGTCTAGACTATAAATCTGAAGGTCCTGAATTTGACTTTCAGATCCCTTCGAACATCAGTGTAGTTTTTTTGATCCCAACTCCAAAATGAGTGCCTGTTTGGGGTAATCATAGACAATCTAAAGGTTCGACTTTGATTTCCATATCTTTTCGAAAACCATTGTCATTTTTTTCTGTTCCAACTCCAAAATAGGTGCCTGCAGATAATTTTGAAGTAATAACAACCAATTTGAAGGCCCAACTTTGATTTACAGTTAACTTCGAAAATCTGTTTCATTTTTTTCGCTCCCATCCAAACTCTATTCTCTCTCTCTAAAATTCTAAAATGAGTGTCTGCAGATAAGTTTCGAGTAATGTTTAATGGACAGTTACCGCTTATCCCTATTATCTAACCACGTTACCATTCCGGCATACTCCTGTTGCAAATCGATTAACATTTCTATGCCTATTATGTTTTCCTGATATATTAATTGTCTAATTTTTGACCATTTTGGCACACTTTTCTTTAATAATTTTTGTACTTATTTATTATTTATTTGCATTGTATCTCTCTTAATCTTCCATGATGTTGAAGTTACACCACTTTCCTATGTAATTAAACAGCTCATAACATTTGGGAATGTGACATGTTAAGAACCAAAATTTAAGAAATCAACCACTTGCTTGTCTGAAATTTTCGAGGAACTATTTGTCTATACTAAAATCGTTCCTAAATTTCGTGGCTTCTGGCTAATACAAAATTTTCAATTAGATCTTGAAAACTATACCTGATACGAAGCAATATTTTCCACGCAACTCTCGCACTGACCTCACTGAATATGATACCTGCATTTATGAGTTGTGTTACCTCATCTATACAATGTGCACACACGTTTAATTATGTAACGTCTAGACGGTAATATAATGTTTCTATAGACACCCACACTCCGAGCGTCTTTTGGCTCGTCACCCTCGACGAACAGTGAACCGTCGCCAACGTATCCAGAGGTCTCGACTTTGCCGTTCTAAAGGTGACAAACAATGTGTTTACGTCTATATAGATTCAATACAGGAAAGCAGCATGCTTATATAATTTATATTTATGTTGTATGTACAGCGTGATTTTTCTTTGTTTATAAAGATACTTTTCGATATCAGAAACAAATATAAAAAATTATTGAGCTTAAGTTATGTGAGTACCATATCATTACATGTTAAAGAATTCATGTTGTTCAATTTCGATTTTTTAAACAAAACATTGTTTTCCTTAGAATTTTCAATTCCTTTCAAACATGTTACGTACGCGTGGTACACTTCAGACTCACTGTACTTCACGACGAAACAAAATTATGTACAAAAGCTATTCGTTAATTCGAGCAAAGATATTCTTCACCTATTCATGTAGACATACTGAAAAAACTACGCTGTCAAGTTTGTATAAAAAAAATTGCCGTATAAAGTCTATTAAAAGAATTTCATTAATCAGAAGGCATTAAGTACAACATATTTTTATTATACTTAAGATACATTAATAACTTTAAAGATATCCAAATATTTCCAAAAATCATCCAAGGATAGAAAAATTTTAAGGAATAATCATCATGAATTATTAATGAAAAAGACGTAAATTATTTACATTTTATTTTCCTATGCCATGCCATCAATACTGTTGCAGTACTGCTATTACATTTACGTTGTGCCTAATTAAAAGCAGATTCTGCACAAAAGCAAGAACAACAACAGTCGAATACTTGACGTTTTGTATCTCTTTGTTCCTGTGTGAGACGCTAATTAGTTTGATTAACTCGTACGCTGGTTGTGGGTCAGAGTATTTATTTTATTAGCGCCATTCTTTTATTTGTAACGAATAAAATATATTATTCGCTTTTTAAAGATATGCTTGTATTTCTAAGGCCTTGCAAACCTTTAATGCACAAAATAAAATAAAGCAATATACATAAACCAAACTTACACTTTTTTAAAATAAAATATAATTCAATAAACATGCGAATGAAGTGTACATATATTTACATTATAGACAGTACTCGCCGTTTGAGTAACGGTTTTCAACGCCACATATTTGTATCTCAATCCTTAATAGAAATCTGCTTATGCCGCCCTATAAGTACCCTTATACTACCTATTGGCAGTAATTATTTTCGCTACTAGAGGCTTGTATACACTTTACGTGTAAGATTATGGTAGAAAGGCATTATTGAGAATCCAATCTTACAAAACAACAACAAGGGGATAACCAAAAAACATCGGAATTTCTCTATAAGAATCTGTATTTTATTTTTTTTATAAGACAACCTTAACACTTCAGGTGTATAACTTTATACACTTGTCTACTTTTCAATGACTTCCATTGTTGGAAACATTGTTCGAACTCGTTTTTCTGTACGACTGCGAGCTGCTCTGTCGAACTATATTGTTTTATATCTCTCTTCATTTGTAGAAACAAAAAAAAGTAGCGCGGAGCAAGGTGAGGTAGGTATAGGTCGTGGGGCAAAGGAGTCATGCTGTTTTTATCCAAGAACTAGTAAACTGATAAGGCTGTGTGAGCCGGTGCATTATCATGGTAAAAAAACCATTCCCCCGTCTACCACAAATCGGGTTTCTTTCGTCGCACACTATTACGTAGTCATCTCAATGCCTCAAAATTTCACAGCCGCACGCTGTTCGCTTAAGTCAGACATTACGACGAAGAAACGGAAATGCTTTAAAAGAAAATGCACAGTAGCAAGACACAACCTTATTCGGCAAAAGAACTGACTGCACCAAACGCAAAACAAGTGTGCTAGGCAAGCCCCACCTACAGCATTGCTATTCCGGTTATTTTTGAACACCCCTCGTACGTAATATGTACATAAAAATCTACCCCAAACGTATACGATTACCGAGGATTTGTTTCCGATTCGTCTTAGAATATGGATCCTTCTTGCAAGATTCAGTTCTGTAGATGATTATGGCATGAACGATCGAGTAGAGTGAAAGCAACAAGTAAAAAATCAGTTTTCGTCATGTAAAATGCTCGCTCGACTCACGATCCTCCAAATCTTTGTTTTAAAAGTGTCAGTTCGATTCGCCTACTATATTAATTTTCTAAGCTGCAGAAAATTGAAACAGTTACATGGTCCCGTTGCTGTTAAATTTAACAGAACAACGTTCTCATTGATGAAATATGTATTGGTGGATGTAACTACGATAATATTGTCAACTACGGCGTTATAGGTGCTGCGAACCTGTCCGTTTGAATATGAAGTTAATTTTTTTAATATACATCAGAATAAAACAATAAAATAAACATTAGAAAATATGCATATATGAAATTAATAAAACTAAGTACAAATTATGAAAAAATACTTAAAGTTTCTTAACATCGTGTGTCAATTTAAACCCCATATGATCCGAGTCTCCTGCAATGCCATTGTTTTATTAAAATTTACGTTTATATAATTAACAAATACTTATGCATACAATGCAAAAAGTTCTATTATGTGAAAAATATTAATTAATGATATGTATTACAGATGGCGCATGACGAACATCGAGTCATAATAAAACGTCACCTAGTCGTGTTTTATTTAAGAAAACGGGAATCGCGGATATGTATGTATGTATGTACTCGTACATGCATAGTTCGCAGATTGAGTCTATTTACTGGTATGCGGTGACGGTAATATTCACCGCAATTAGAAGAGGTGTTTTTAGTAGTGTACAGGCGTCAGTGTTTCATTAAACGATGATGATGGCGTGTCACCGACGACGACGGCACGACACCGACGGCAAGTCGATTATTATTCGCACGTTGCCGTGTTGACAGAAACAACACGTCGACTCACCCCAAGATATTCAGATGAAAGGCGGAGTTCGCGAGGTTGTTGTTGTCGCGCCTGATGCGAGGGACACAATTACGCACGCGATCCGACAGATTCCGGGTTCCTAACACGTCGTGTTTTGTCTTCCGATACCGGGCGCGCTAGATTTTCTTTTGAAAATATGCGTGTATAGCACATAACAAAGCTTCGTTATTACGTAGGTGACTGAAATAATTTCAGAAAAAGCCTACGAGTTGTGTAAGTTTAAGGACACAACAATTATTCGATTTCTATGAATTTGCCATGGTCTGGCAACGATAAAGCTTTAGGAAAAGCAATCACCACTCGTCTTTTGCTTTAGCGTAAATTTGATATTTTTTTTAGTGAAATTCTTCGGCTACGACAGCCCAAAAATATGTAGGAATCTACATTTATAACAATGATAATAGTAATAATAATCCATGCCTTCCATCCATTAATCCCCCAACAGTTGAACGTCAATTACAGAGGGCTGTGGCAGACCATGAGTTATTATTACGCCCGCACTCGTGGTGTTACTTAAGATTTTTTCCTGCTAGCATTCGCTTAAACTAGAAAGGGAAACAACGAAAAATCATCCCGGATAGCAGGCGATCAGACTCGAACTCGAAACGCCAGACGTGATAAGCCAACTATTTGCCATTGAACTACCACACGACTTTATAAAATAAAAGCTAGCTTATTTAGAATATTTTTAAACAAAAATAGAAAACAGGGAAAATATCAGAAAAAGGCGTTCAAATTACGGTTTTGGCGTAAAATCTAAGAAAAATGATTAAACAACAAAAGAGATTTTGCGTTATAAATACCCTTCTATTAACAAATTTTACTTTTTTAACTAAAGAAAATGAACCAGTTGTGTTTCAAATTCAATATTAATCATTTACTCCAAAGAAATACACCCATATTCGGAGAGTACGCGAGATTTCTGTATTTCAAATGAGTTAGTGGTAACTTCTATTGATGCGGTTGAATTATGATGTGTTGATCTTTCTAAACAATTTGTAAAAATTTCATAATTTTCGTCCACTAGAAATCAAGATATGACTCGTCAAGTAACAAGTAGATAGTCATTTTTTGATTGAGGTCTATAAAGATCTCGGTCAAAAGATGGCTAAAAGCTAAGGACATTATATCATTTCTGGACCAAACTAATAAAATGGGCATGAAAACTCGAAAGCTCGGAAATATCGAAGATTGCTTGTGGAGATCCTTTTTTGGTACAAGCGTTAGTTGAGAGGCATCGACGATTTAGAGAAGATAAAGAGAATTGATTTCATGAAAATTTCGAAAAAATCTTGAATGAAGTTTACATAGTTATCATTTTTAGCCGAAAAATTCGAAAATAAATTGTGCAAAAATTCAACTATTCCAAGTATCTGAGAATAAATTTAGGAAACACTATTGGCGGCTCATTGGGAAAAAATACAAATTAAGAGTAGGAATTAAATTATTAATGTACAAGGGTAATTCAGAATCGGTGTGTCCATACGGCTTTCAGCTGTGAAACACCGCAGACCAGTCAAACTAAGAAATATTTCAGAGGTTTTGGAACAAACTTCTACAAATCATTATCAGTGGATCATGGGTACACCCCAAACACCATCAATAGAAAAGACTTACAAGTCACAAGTATTAAAAATAAAGTGAAACGGCCGAGTTAAAAATATAGTGGGAGAATTAGTGAACATCTATACGTACAATCATTACTACAAAAACGTTTACGATCTAAATCGCAATCTATATTTTCAGGTCGAGTCCGTAGAGATATCAAACTAGAAAGAGGCGACATACCTTTTGATTTTTTAAGTTAATTCTAGTTTAGAATGCTTGATGAAAATGACGATGAGCTTCTTAAATTTATGTTAGTTTTCGTTAAAATTACTCTACTAATTTAAACACCCTAAGGTAATGTGATAATTTGGTGCAAAACTTTTTATTTTGTTTATGTTTTATTTTGTTATAATATTATATATGTATGTATATATACACACATAATATATATATATATATATATATATATATATATATATATATATATACAGAGTTGTTCATTCTAGATTTAGAATTGGCAGTTTCGCTTTCTCCCACTTTTGTATTGCAAACAACTTCCCCTACTTTCTCGCGTGTTACGCGTGAGAATGTCTGAAATCAGTCTTCACCAGCGACATAATGTGTGTAGGTCGGGGCTGTAAATCATTATGCATTGACAATACGTACCTACATTTTTGAATTGTATAAATTATTTGATGCATTTTATTTGAATCTTTTAATAAAATGCAACATGGCTATTTTCTTGAAATGTTTTGCCGTTTGGCGTGAAACTAATAAAATATTCTTGAAATAAATGAAATAGAAAATTCTAAAAATTAAAAAGATTTTCAAACATGGCTATTTTCTTGAAATGTTTTGCCGTTTGGCGTGAAACTAATAAAATATTCTTGAAATAAATGAAATAGAAAATTCTAAAAATTAAAAAGATTTTCAAACAATGAAAAAATTAAAAGAAACTTTTAAAAATCCTAGTGTAGAAGTGGCTCAAAAATACCACCTTCTTGTGCCAGACAATACCCTAATCGATTATTAATTTGTATTCGTTCTTCGTGTGTATAAGTCATTTTTAAAAGTAAAATAATAAATGCTTAGTACACCGCAACGGCTTTAACAAGAATGACTTATTTTGATTATCAGTAGGGGAGGTTTATCGTAGCAGCGCACGCACACACGAACTGTGGTGTGGTGAGAGATATTCTATCCTCCTTTCGCGCGCGCGCTTAACCACTCTTTCCACTTGTGGACAGCGCATATCTAATTCTAGAATGAGCAAGTCTGTATATATATATATATATATATATGTGTGTGTGTGTGTGTGTGTGTGTGTGTGTGTATAGCAATTATACTTAAATGAAATTTCGAATTAATTTATAACCATTCTGATAATACATAATAATATAAATTTTTGTGTAAACGAAATGATCTAATTGTTTAAATCTAAATTTTTTAATTTCATTTCATTTACTAGATTTGATTAATGTTCATCCTATCTCTAGTTATTCGAACACAAATCGCTATTATGTTTATGAATCATAGACATGATCGGACTGCCAATGTGACTCAAAAAATTGTGCTACGGAAACCAATACTTTTGTTAAAAAAAGATTTGGCGAAAAGATCGGCAAAAATTAGAATTTTCCAATCACACATCGTAACAGCACATAATTATATGTAGTTAAAGTATAGTGTGTTTCATTTAATATCTGTTTCCAAAATGAAATTTGTGGCATGTTAGTAGACTCGAATATCACCAGTCTCTGTGGTCGAATGGTAAGGCGCCTGCTCGGTAACAATAGATCCTGAGTTCAAGTCTCACCGGAGAGCAGGGCATTTTTTCAAAATGTCTGCTACATATATACATACGATGTAAAATACGATGAAGATCAGTGACTTTAAAATGTCATAATGCCTATCATTATTTGAGTTTTGTTTTTAATTCATATTCTACTACCTTAATTATCTTGAAAAATCTCGTTTTCCTTTTGCTAACATTATCACGTGGCGTGTATCACTACATACACATAAGTAAATATTGGGTTGTCAGAAAAGACACGACATATTTTTTATGCTTTCCATTGGCCATTTATTAATAAAAAAAAAAATCAATCATATACTGCCCATTTTCTTAAATAACCTGTTGCCATCTTTGCAGAATGTGGTCAGTCTCACAGTTCCTTGTTCATACTAGGAACTATTTTTATCAGCGAAGAACTTTACACTTTAAACATATTCACAACCTCATCTAAGTCGAGGTGATCTAATTGTTTAGATCTAAATTTTTTAATTTCATTTCATTTATTAGATTTTATTAATGTTCATCCTATCTCCGTTTATACGAACACAAATCGCCATTATGTTGTGAATCATAGACATGATCGGACTGCCAATGTTTTGTTTACATGATGTAAAGACCGTCCTACATGAATTCGGTAGGTAAATTTTCATGTACATCGTAAAACCTTTTTGTGGTACCTACTGTACATACTCGTGAGCATTTTATTCGATAACAGATGAAATGCGTCGATTAAAATTATTCAAACCAACTGATCTAACAAGGACATTTAATTAAACTAAGAACCCCTTTATTTGAAAAGCCTCTGTAGTTAGGTAAAGTAAAAGAAATGATCTAGTAAGAAAACATAATTAAAACTAAGTTTCTTGTTTTGTTCTCTCATGGCTATCAGTCATAAAGACATGAGATTTAAAATAAATATGTATTTCAAAAAATTGGACCACGATAGAGCGTGTTAATAAAACGAAAGAGTGGAGAAAAGCACTTAAACATTTGGTAACCTTAAAATTTATCATATAAATCAACTTATCCGTATATAGACACTTTAATATTTAAACACCCTTATAACATTATATCACAAGTATATCTTGGAGTGGGTATTATTGTGGTTATACTCGGAAAAAGAACAAGATTTCTCGGTTAAAGAAAGTACAGCGACTGGTACGACGAGACGATGGCTGGTTGCATCAAGACTCTGACGAGTTTCGTAGGAACGGTGATATATTATTCAGAAGGTTGAAATGGCCAGAAAGAACCGAAGTATGGACTCAGTGCACATAACTGGTAATAAACGAAATGTCAACGACAAAAAAAATGGGAACGACGTTATGACGAACAACAATACGATTAGTTTTTCTTTCATTTTCTCCTTCTTTTTTCTGTTTTATTTTCCTGTGTTTATCAGGTTTTGCAATGATAATTTGGTTTCTAATTTGCCTGAAATTAATAAATTTTTAAATTTAAACTTAAATTCGATCAAACATAAAATTTAATTGTATTTTTTGCAGTTAATCACTAACAAATAATAGATTTTTTCCTTAAATGATATAAGAATTTTAAAGGTAATTTTAATGGAGCCTGTGGTTGATTAACTTAATCACTGAGGGTTGATATATAAAAACATCAATCATATATTGCCCATTTTCTTAGATAACCTTGCCATCTCTGCAGCATGTGGTGAGCCTCACTGTTCCTCGTTCATAGAAGGAACTATTTTTATCAGTGAAAAACTTTACAGTATATATAGTCACAGTCTCATCTAAGTCGAACGTTAGATCAGGCAAGGAGTTTTAAATAGAAAGAAACTAGTGGAAGAGTGAAAACTTAAAGTTTGGACAAATATGGTGAGAATGGTAGCACATGTCATCCAAGATTTAAAACTTTTTGACGGACCATCAAACTTGTACGTGGCCTTGCGTTGTTATGATGAAATAATAATAATAGTCTTTAATAACGCTACTGTAACGTATTCCATTTTGGACTTAACAGGAGAGCAGTGCCATAATCTTCAAAGAGCGCATGTTACCAGAGCCCTTACATAATTGACTGAGGAAACCCAGACATCTGGAAGCGGATGTGCTTAAAGCGCATCTATGATTAAAACAGCTAAGATGAAAATCGATAAGAGCGATTGTTTTCATTATATGATCCAATCACACCTCCGGCATGAAATTCACACCACACAGTCACTCTTTGTGGTTGTAATGGAGTCTCTTGAAGCACATATGGGTTTTTTGTTGTAAAATAACGCATACTATATTTTGCTTATTAACAATGCCATTAAGACAGAAATAGGCTTCATCGCTGAAGATGATTTTTCGATAAAATTCAGGATTTTCTTCAAACTTTGGCAGACCCAAATCGGAAAACTTTCGGCCCTTCGAATGATCAAGAGACTTCAGTTCTGGACCGAATTTGATCTTGTAAGGATGTAAGTCAAAATGTTTACGCAAAATTCGCCACAATGTGATTCCCAATTCCTGTGAACGGCGCGGAATCGACTAATTTGGTTCATTTTAAACTGAAGAACTTACGACTGCGATATTTTCGGTACTTTGACCAGTGCGTGCTCTTACTGACATCCAATAGTGAATATTTTGATTCGAATTTATCCACTATAGCACGCACAGCTGGTCCGGTCCGGTGGGACGATTATTACTACTGAAAATTGAAATAAGCGCTCTTAAAGTTGTGACGTTGTTCGTTCGTGAACTGTACCATGATAAAAATGTTAACGTTGACCGACGTTTTGACGTTGACAAACCATGAAAAATGTTCAAGTGTGCGTTCGTATTAAAAGACAAAGTTGTTATGACTCTATTGAAAAACCCTTTAATTTGACGTCATTACGGCTTGACCTAAGAATATAGACCAAAACTTGAGTTTTAGTTCGTAAACCTTTTTGTGGTAGCAACTGTATGTTCATAGTTAACCTCCCATTTATTTTTTTAAATGCATTTCATATACTGTTTTTGCGTAAAAAAATAACAAAAAAGGCGATTAAAAGATAGCAATTTTCTGGATAAGTCCGCTGATTAGCCAGGAGACAGGACAGAATAATGGTTCGCATCAATAAAAATAAACCCAACAATTAACATGCCCAGATAAAGCAGAACTCACTAAATTATAAATTAAACGTCATGTTACGACCCTATATTTTAAAAAGATCGTCCAACGCGTCCGCTGCGGCTACACATGTACATACATGTGTATATCTAACATCCACATCACATAGATGCGCAACACACACGTACACAAAGGAAAGCATATCGAGGCAAATGGAAGCAAAGACAAGGACTAATCGCCGACATTAACCCAAGTGGTCAACAGAGGTTAGCACTGTAGGTCGGAAGGAAACAAATAATTTGTAAAACGCGGTACCGTGAAGTGATCAATTAACTTGAACCAACTCTTTCTCCCTTTGTCGCCGCAACGGAAAACAGAAATCGGTCCCAGCGGGCGCCCTTTTCACCTTTTATTTTATTCTAATATACAACGCGGTAACCCCACACAGGATACTTCATTAAAATAAGCTAAATTAAATAAATCATATCTGGCGGAGAGTGGACCCTAACTTCGTATAGAATCCCTTTTCAGTTGCCCAGATCCGTACGCTATCAACCGGTTTGAATGTTAATTTGTACATATCTGAATATATTGTCCTAAATGAATATACCAAAACAATGTAAATTTATACATAAAAGACGTAGTTATGTACATATGTGTACATCGTGTTATTTTTCTTCTCTTTTTATTAATTTGTGCGGTCGTTGTCACAGATTAAGTGTTTCAAGTTTTCATTTATTTATTAGATGGAATTTGGAACAATGTGGTATATCTTTCGACAGAGGTAGTTAGTGTTTATAATATAATTTACGAAATACGATGTAATAAGAGAACTACTTCAGAAACAAACAAGACGTAAATCAAGAAACTATTTTTTAAGCTTTATGTGATATTACAAACTCGTATATTTTACTAACTTGATTCTAAGAAATCCCCTGGAATTATATAACTGATGCTAATACCACAATTTATTAATAAATTGGCCAGATATTTTATTGTAAACATATGATAAACATGATGTTCATAATACACGATACTTCAATTTCAAAAGATAGATTGCCAAGACATAATAATAATACAACAATATAATAAAATAAAACGGTGCGTGTAAATATGAGGGTTATTTTTTAAATAAAGTTCGTTTTTTAATAAGAGAAATATTGTAAATATCATTAAAATATAATTATTTCTATATTCCACATACTTTCATCTACTTTTTGTTACGTCCGGTCCTGCGCTTAATAGGGCTTTAAATCAACACCCGTATCCTTACCTTGCTAGCGACCCCTTCGCTTAGCTTTCAGGATGCTAAACTAGCTCAAAATTAAATTCAGAGAGTAGGGAGGGTTTCCTCCTAATAAGAAGTAATAGAACGCCATAGTGTTGTTACCCTGAAAACCCATATGCCAATATTGAAAAACAAGAATGGATCAAAAGAAATACGTTCGTTATTCTGTTAACTAAAACCCTAAAGACGGGGGTCCCTTTTGCAAAAAAAAAAGAAAAGTTGGACTCTACAAGTTCATTGTATGTTCAAAACTTTTGATTTACAAGGTGTATTCTGTACCTTGTAAATCAAAAGTTTTGAAATTGAATTTGATGGTATTTTTCGTCGTGGTTTACTAGGTGCGACACTTTGCGGTTAATCTGCTGATGATGACAACTTGGTTGTCGAAATGCGTATACAGAATTACAAAAGTTAATGTGGAAAAGGATTATATATCAACCTTAGTGATTAAAAAAAAAAAAGTTTTGAACATGCAATGAACTTGTATAGAGTCTAACTTTTCTTTTGTTTACTAAGAAAAAGTTTTAAAAAGAACCAAAAAGGGAATGCTAACGTTATTGTTATTAACTCTAAATAAAATATAAAAAATAATCCCCCTCTACATCCCCGTCCGCCTACCACCTTTCGTACCAATGGGACACGCGGTTGCAGAGCAACACTTCGCCAATTTAGGAAGAAGTGAGAAAATGACTTGATGAATGCTTTTGCTCCAAGGACAAATAGTGTTTTGGGGATGTTCTCCATAAATTGCCTGAAAGATAGGCAAGATGTGTAAAATCAAATGGCCAATACTTCGAATAAAGAAATTTTTCCATTTTCTTAAGAATTATGTAGTTTTTTACGAAAAAAATGGTAGTGACTTTCCGGTACACCTGGTATAGTTGGTTCTCACAGAATTATACAATTGTATATGCGCTTCTTATTGAACACTTCCCAATAACAACAACTGAGCACACAAACAGAGTAATTGCAAAAAAAATACACAGAATAATAAATTTCAGCTTTCAGCCGAATTATTAGTTTATCTAAACAATAAACGTAATGACAAAAGGTATAATTTGGCGGTGGTTTCAAGAGCACACGTTTAAACGAATTAAAAGAAAAACTATAATAGTTGGGCTGATTTCAAACCGATTACTTGTTAACGAATAAAATGGACAATTTAATGGTAACCGTACCACAAGCCCTTAATTAAGTTAGAATTTACAAATGAGTGTGGGCCATACCTTGCTGTAAAATGCTGACTAGTGTACTTATAAGGCCCTTGATTGACAAAGTCATGCTAACAGATAAATGAAAGTACTTGTTCGATAACAAAGGATGGTTACAGGTATTAATTCTACCAATTATATGAATTAATAGTTTCATAAGTACTTCCTGTTAGTTCGCCTTGCTTTAAAATTTCACATTGGGGCTTAGATAACTATACATCGGACCTAAACGGTCTTAATGGTCTCCTAACTGAATGAAGCGGTAGCATATAAATACAGCCGTTGTTACCACAGTTTTTAGAATCGATTAACACTTACAATAAACTAGTATATACCATAGAATAAAATAGTAGTGCGAAAGTTTTATCCCAGGTTTAGTACTCCAATGACTTCGATGGATTACTACGTTACCCCTTGAGCGTGTTGATCAAACTCTGTCTTTCCAATCAGATGGACGTGGATTCTTGCATACAAATTCACTCCGTCCGTACGACAATTAATTAATTTCCAAGATGTGGTAGGTAGGTTGGGAAAACTTAGAACGCTTTGGTTGGTTTTTCGAGGGTTCTTTATTTTCTTAACAAAATATGTAATTGTTGTTGATCTCTGGAGTTTCTTTCTTTGATTATTATACGGTTTATTTCTTTTTCTGTTGTAACAAAATTGGTGCATCTGAATTTGGCTCCTATACATGCTAAAGCGCGTATTTGCCTAAAATCCACAAGCTTCAGTATTGAACGCACTTCTTGGGATTCAAATGCTGTGGCACCCATTTATAAGATATTGTATTGAGAGAACCCTCCCTAATTCTCTGAGTTACTGGCAAGCCCTGCCCTAGAAGTAGCCAAGGATGTCTTTCAAGTAGGAATTACGAACATTGTAGTAGATTGTAGATATCTCTATACTAGTGTGTAGAGGGGCGTAACAGTTGGTTATATTATAATAACAATATTGTTATTACTGTTACAAAATTGTTGCTCGAACATTCTTAAAATAACAAACAGTGGAGCGTTCTTTTAGTTCATCTATTTTGCATATGCCCAAAGCATCGCATGTTAAAATACATCAAGCATGTGAATAAAAGACTGTAAGTACGTACTAATTGCCAGGTATTTAATAGTCAGCGTACGTTCATCATCGTTTCGAAAACAGCCTCTTTAATAAAGGGCAACGGTCTCAAAACATATCCCTGAGACACTTCGTGACAGCGATTATGTAAATGCTATAAAACGTTCCTTTTATAATCGTATCCGTGAAGTTAAGCGTACAATACATCAACGCACATAACCGGTCGTTATTTTTTCTACATTTTAAAATTATTTAACATACGGAGTGCACAATAAGAAATAAACGGGAGAACAAAAGAACATAAAAAAAAACATAGAGCGTGCAGATCATCAATTTATATGATTATCGTCGTTACCAACAACGCACGCATTTTCTAAACAACTGCTGTTTGAAGAACAATAATACTACCATTAGAATTGGTCTGCGCTTAACAGCCGGTATTTTTTAACCATGCAGAACGCGAAAACTCCTACTTTCGCAAATGATATGCACAACACACACACATATACACAATATCATTGTGATTGGTCATTCGCGTGTGTGGAGATGGGAAAAAATCGGAACGTTTCAACTTGTCGAAACTTACTTGACGCGTGTAACGCGGAATTAATTTTAAAGACCGGCAATTTACTGTTGAAAATCCAATAATTACAATTGACATTTATTATATTTGCCTTGTCCCACGTGTGTCGAACGGTGAATGCCTGAAGCGACAGACATTGGTCGCCGCCTATTTTGACGTTTATTTTCAAAAGCGTAAGGTTCTTCGTGGCACGGAAACGGAACGCTTTTGTGCCTATTTTTTTTGTACAAATCATCCAATAACATTCAAGAAAGGAACGAAAAAAATACCGAAAAAAATTAGGATCGGCTAAGTAGACGACCTAAAATAATTATTTAATTAACTCAATTATTTACGAAAGGAAGTGTAATTTTATACTGTTTGAATAAAACTTTTAAATTGTATCCAATTTGAAGATAATCGTTGAAGATTATTGATTATAAAATAAGAAATTACTAGTGTAAAAGAGTAACAGATGGTATCATTCTGTATTTAACAGCCAATTTTATAAAAGTAAGCATTAATATTTATAGAACAACGAAATAATTATAACTTAATGAGTTTTCTGTGTAGTGTACTTTCGCACATATATAGAAATTACGAGGGTTATTTTTTAAATTAAAAGGTCCGTTTTTAATATGACGAAAAATACTGTAAATATCAAAATATATTTATTTCCTAATTCTATATACTTTCACCCATTTTTCTACATAATTTCAATAAATTTGTTGTGAAGAAGCACAACCTATGACTGTACTTTTCTTCTTCATCGTCGTTGAACCGTTGACTACCAAGAAACTCCTTTAACTTCGTTGAAAATCACTGGATGTACAGTCTGGACTGTAAGATGGGTGATTCAGTTGTTGCCATTCAAAAGCCCTGATTAGATCTTGTGCAGGAACATGTGACCTTGCAATTGTCATGGAGCAACATTACACCGGAAGGCTGTAAACTATACCGCTTGCTTTGTATGGGATGCCGGGGTGTTCTCGGGATCGCAAAATACGCATCAGAATTGATTGTTATGCCTCTCGCCATACAATCCACTATCGAAATCGCTTTCCTGTCCCAAAAGATAGTTGCCATGATCTTTCGTACTGAAATTGTTTGTTTAGCTCCACTCTGGTGTACGACGATATGCGTCGTCATTCCATTGACTGTCGTTTGGATTCAGGAGCCAAGCGAGACAATCTAGTCTCATCTCCTATAACGATATGGTCCAAAAATTAATCTTTTGATTCGTGCCGAGTCAAAACGATAAAGCATGGACGCGCATGTACACTACGGCGATGGTGTTTAATAATGCACGGTGAATTTTATTATTAGTTTAATCTTTTGGTGAATTTTTAAGCTTTTAAGTTTATTCGGAAAAGTGAAAGATGCTAGTAGCGCGGATAAAACTAAAATAGAGACTTTATTAAAAGCAAGCATGTATTCGAACCGACAAATTGCAATAATGCAAGATATCTCGTCATACAGTCGACCGAACAGTCGTATTAATTTGAGAAAATTTGTCGACATCGAGCGATCGCAATCATTGTCATTGTGTCCGTAAAACCATCGAGAGAGAGACGACCGGCTAAATATAAAAACAATACCCAAAAACAGATAATCTTCTGCTAGAGAGTCAGCGATAAATTAAAAGTGCATAATATAAACATGCCTGAGTGCATGATGTGATCGCGATTGTACGCTGCCCGAATCAGATATCGCAGACCAGCTGAGAAACTTAAGTTGACACCAAAAATGAAGAAAGTACGCATAGAATGGGCAAAAATGCAGAGAAATTTTACAATTGAAAATTGGAAAACGGCACCGTGAACCAAGTGC